>CM053578.1:72663550-72758970 GCA_028646485.1 Cryptoprocta ferox | reverse complement strand
AAAAAAATAAATAGAGCACAATTTAGGAAGCTGCAGTTTTGCTTTGCTTTTTCAAGACCAGCATGATGGCATCATACTCTTTCTGCACAAGGTGATCCAGATATTTGCCTTGTCTGATGGTCCCGACTGGTTGAGGTAGGCCATAGGTACAGGTGGCTTTTGACGGCTCCTGATGGGACTGTTGTTCTGAGGACAGCTTATAAAACATAATGATAATGGTGGAAAATGGATCTGTGATTTCTCAACTAAGAATATATTGTACTCCCACTGCTGTTAAACCCAATACTCACTTTGTTAGCATAGCAACCCCTTATTTGTATCTTGGAATGGACACCACTCTCCCTGGTTTGCAGTATCCAATACCTGCAAAGTGCTTAGGAACCAAATTCATTCAACCTAAAAAGTGTTGATTAACTACAGGGCACTGCCTCAGGGAGTATGAAATCTGGATGGAGAAACAGAAGTCCACAATTAACTATATAATATAAGTAGGTTAGATTTGATGTTATATTCGGTGAAAGCTGTAAAATACTGTGTGAACACACGGGAGGGAGAAATGAATTTCAGCGGAGGGAGAGCACATCTATGAAGCAAAGTTTATTAGTTCAGAAGTCCTAGTATTTTGGGATTCATTGAAAGTGCTAATAGTCCCTGCTCTGGAAACATTTGACTCCACTGTAGAGGAAGTGGCAGCTTTACAGGAAATGTGCACAGAACTATTGTTTTTAATAATAATGTCACTTACCCGAAAACTGATGAGTCGTAGTTTCCCAGGGGCTTGAGCCTGATGTATTCAGAATCTTTAGCTTCTGTAAAATGCATGTTTGATTTGCATGGTGTGATCATTTGAAGTTAACATGGGATGATTTTAACATAGATTAATTGTGAATATAAAATGATAAAATTAAAACTAGCTCTTTTGAATATGTAATTTATATCACAAATAAAATAACTTGCTAGTAAGCTTCTGACTAAATTTGATGCTTTTCTTTAGAATGCAGGCAATCAAAATTTACTTTTCAGCAGCATTACAAATACCCACTTGCTGTGGGCCCTTAAATTGCAATTATTAGAAGCAAAAATGTTATTTCCTTGAATATGAAAAGTGTAGTATACTATCCTGATTACTATCTATCATTCTGGCTTTGGTTGTCTTTTCATTGTAGTTGAATAATGAAATATTTGTTTCTACCTTCATTAAAGAACAAAAAATAAGTTGGATTCCTTCCACCATGATTTTGTGTGGAAGTGATCGTGGAAGAGGGGTGTTGTTAGAATATTCAGGGATTTCTAGTAAGTAGGGACACACCAGTCCAGCAAGGTATTCAGAATTTTTGGAATTCGGAACAGTAGTGTGGTCTTGCAAAGATGAAAGGAAGCTAGCAGTTAGCGTACTGTTTACCAGGGATTGTGCTAGGTGCTTTCCTTAGCTTATTTACTCTAAATTTCTTCATTCATTCTATGGAGACGTTTCTTTATTTTTTTTTCTTCCTTTATTTTGCTCTCCTTTCCTTACCCTTTCTCATTCTTTTCCTTTGATTTTATTAAAGTATTTTAAAGTAAGTTCCAAAGATCATGTTATTTAACCCCTTCATATTTAATATATATCTGTAAGCAATATGGACATTCTCTCACATAACCACAGTGTCCTCACACCCAGCAGAATGATAATTCTTTGGTACCATCTAATATCCAGTGTATAATCCAGGCAAATGTCTTTGTGTGATGGGCTTATTTGAATCTGGATGTACACCTCATTCACACAGCATTGATTTATTGTGTCTTTCTCAGTTTTGATCTAGACCAGTCATCCTGTATCTCCCTCCCCCGCCAACCAATTTTTCCTGCCATTACTGATTACAGAAACTGGGTCAGTTGTCCTGAACCTGTTTACTCTCTTGTGGTTATCATTTAATTTTATCTCCATCTCTCACATTTTTTATAAACTTTAAGTTAGTTTAAAACTTAAACTTGATTGGTTTGAAGTTTAATTTTTTGGGCAATAATTCTTCAAAGGTGGACCTAGCACTTTCTACTACACCGTAACAAGATGTGATAATGGCTGGTTATCTCAGATCTGGTGGTGCAAAGATGAAGTACCTTTGTTCCACTGGGATTTTGAAAGGGCTTCATCTATTGATGATCTTTGTCTAAAACAATTATTTTCTTAGGTGTTGTAAAATGACAATTTTCTAATTATATCAGTACTTGCACATGTATTAGTTGGATTTTTTTTTTTTCTGTTGAAAAAATCTGTCATCAGTTCAGGCTATCTACCTACGCTGAAGTGCAATTTATACAGGAAAGGCAGAATAAATGCTTGTTCCTATTTCTTTTAATTGCCAAATTTCTAGATAAAGAGTTGATACTTTAGAGGAAGCTTAAATTTTTAAAAAAATTTTACAGAGAAATTGAGGCTCAGAGATGTCAAGGAAATTGTTCAAGATCCCAAATAGCTATTAAGGAGCTGAAACCATATTCAAATTGGTATCTTCTGGCTTCAAAAAGGCATGTTATGTGCACTAAACCAAAATGCACCCCTGTGCTTGAACCCTCATTGCTGACTAACAGCTGGGGGCTGCTCCTGTAAATCTTTCCCACTGTTTTGGTCTTTAGGAACCAGGCTCCAAGAATCCTTCTTTGCATACATTCTGAGCTTTATGTATAATGTATGCAGTGCTTCAGAATGATAGTTCCAGATGGAGGTGCTGGCCTGGATAGGCAGAGAGCTGGGCAAAGCCAGAAAGCACGTCACATTGTTTAGGAGGAGAGACTGTAGACATCAGAGTTTGTGCTCTGCACACCTGCAGCAGCCAAAGTATGAGTTACTCACTCTAAGTTACTGTGGAGCAGATACGGGTGATCAGAACAATTTGAAGAGTTGTCAGATATTACGATGTCTTAATATCCTAAGTCTCCTAAATGTTCTCGCCATGCCCCACCCCCACCATTCCAGATTTGAGGTGAGAATTTAGCCAACTGCCTAAACATTATTTTATAATTCCTAAATCTCAGTTGGCTGTATGTGTACCGAGCATCTGGCAGCACCCACCAGCTGTGGTCCTTTAGTATCTTAATGTAGTGTTAAAGAAGCAGAGGTGACTTAGTAACATTTGGGAGATTTTCTCTGTGGTGTGTACAACATCATGGGCTTCCAATGGTAGAGTCCCAACCTGACTCAAAGAAAGAACATGTCCCTAGGTTTAATACAACTGAGAGGTACAAAATATATTTAAAAATTTTTTTTAATGTTTATTCATTTTTGAGAGACACAGAGAGACAGAGTGCAAGCAGGGGAGGGGCAGAGAGAGGGAGACACAGAATCCAAAGCAGGCTCCAGGCTCTGAGCTGTCAGCATAGAGCCTGATGCGGGGTTTGAACCTGCAAATCGTGAGATCATGACCTGAGCCAAAGTCAGATGCTTAACTGAGTCAGTCAGGCACCCCAGATGTACAAAATGTTTTTAAGTATCCTCCACATTTTACTCCTCCCACCCACATGGCAATCTGTATTAGAAATGAAAAAAGAAATAACCAACTCTAAAATTGCAGTTGGACAGATTTTCTTTGCTTGTTGTGGCTAGAGGCCCCATCTTATCCTCTGATGTTCCATAATGTACCTATAAATAGAGAAGGCCCATACTCCTGCCATCCTAAGGTAACACCACAATTATCTAAATACCTAAATTTTATATATCAGCCACACATGTATGCCATCTCTATCCTTGGTTACAGGGGACTGCAGTTAGCCCCATGAAAAGATGCCATCAACAGCAAACAGAAGTCCTCTGAAGCAGTTCTCCAGAATAAATAGGAAAGTAATTCTGTAATCTGCCCTGGAAGACAAGGTTACAGACAGAAAATCCAGAAATAAGGAATGGAGGAAGAGGATGAAAACAAGTTATCATTCACAGTACCTTACAGTTATGTTTAAATATTAGACTTCCTTACAGAATATTTGGCTTAGTGCTTATGCAACAGAGCTTTCTGTGATGATGGAAATGTTCTATATCTGTACTGCCCAATAGGGAGACTCCTAGCCATATGTGATTACTTAAACCCTTGAAATGTGGCTAGTGCCACATTTAACTTAATTTTTAATTATATTTTATTTATTTATTTAAATTTTATTTTTTATTTTTGCCCCTTGACCCCCTTTACTCTTTTCTCCCAATCCCCCCACACCCCACCTCTGACAACCACCAGTGTGTTCTCTGTATCTATGAGCTTGTTTTTTGTTTGTTTGGTTTTGTTTTTTTTTTTTTAAGATTCCACATATAAGAGAGATCACATGGTATTTGTTGTTCTTCTGTCTGATGTATTTCACTTAGCATAATTCCCTTGAGTCCATTCACTTTGTTACAAATGGCAAGATTTCCTTCTTTTTTTTATGGCTGAACAGTGTGTGTGTGTGTGTGTGTGTGTGTGTGTGTGTGTGTGTGTAACACAATTTCTTTATCATTCATCCATTAATAGACACTTGGGTTGCTTCCATCTCTTGGCTATTATAAATCATGCTGCAGTGAACACAGTGGTGCAAATAATCTTTTCAAGTTAGTGTTTTCATTTTCTTCAAATAAATACCCAGAAATGGAATTGCTGGATCATAATGGTAGTTCTATTTTTAATTTTTTGAGGAACCTCCATGCTGTTTTCCATAGTGGCTGCATTAAATTATATTCCCATACAGTATGATGTCATCCCAGTGCACAAGTGTTCCCTTTTCTCCACATCCTCACTAACACTTGTTATTTCTTGCCTTTTTGATAACAGCCATTCTGACAAGTATGAGGTGATCTCTCACTGTGGTTTTGATTTACATTTCCCTGATGACCGAGGATGTTGAGCGTCTTTTCATGTGCCTGTTAGCCATCTGTAAGTCTTCTTTGGAAAAATGTCTATTCATGTCTTCTGCTAATGTACTCTTAGAATTGGTTAAAATGGTAGATTTTATGTTCCATGTATTTTATCACAATAGAAAAATCATGTGCTTTACTTTTTTTATTGGGTTTGATTTCAATTTAATTTTGTTAAAATTTCCCACTGCTCATAGGCCTTGCTGAGCATTTGGTTCTGCATGTTCCTGGCTGTGGCGTGTTTCTCCTTGGTGAGGCCGACTTCGTCCAGAGAAGGAAGCAACTGGACTGGCTTCTGAGGAGAGATTTCAGCACCCTTGGATCTGACCCAGGAGTTGCACCTGCCTGAAGATGTGATTTAACAGGTTCTCAGTATGTTTTTGTTTTGCTTTTGTTTTTAAATTTGTTAGAATCCTGAGGTCCCCTTCCTTTGGTCTCTCTCACATCAGCAGAAGGGTTTATTTACAGTTGGAGGCTCCTTCATGAATCAGATAAGGGTCTTTTCTTGGCTTTTACTCTCACCCGTGCCTTTGTAAGCTGACCAGAGAGGCTGCAAATCTGGTCACATGTTCAATGAGAACTCCCAAGGCTGATCTTCAAGAACTTTAATGAGCCCTGCAGTATCGCTGGTGACACCAGGGAAGGTACCCGTAGGTCTGCTGCTGTGTCTCCAAGTGTGGGGTTGTATCCTGGGTGTGATGGGGACCCTTGGGGTGTAGGGAATTGAGTAGAGGCTGCTTTGGACTGACAGGAAAGTCTCTCAGTACTTGAACATCCTGTGTGGCCACGTTGATGCTGACAGCTTGAAATCAGTACTAGAGCCACCCTGAGGAAAAGCTTTTCGAGGCAATGGGCTCCTGGAACAGAGAGGAGAAACACCAGGAATAGTATTCTGTCTTCCCTTGGAGCTCATTAACTCCTGTCTCTCTCTGCTGCTCCACTCCTCCCCCATGCTTAGGGCTTACCTTAGGAACAGACCATGCTCCTGTCCAAACCCAGCCCTCTGTTCCCTGCTCTTTTCCATGCTAGTGCCATTTGTTTGAGTCTTAATTCTTTCCTTCTCAAATGCCTTCCACAGCGGTCACAGATTAAATCATGTCAGGTAGCATTTGGTAGTCAGTTAATACCTATCTAGCAGTTATTAAAATACGAGATACCCAAGGAGCAAGAGGCGGGCAGGCACATTTCCTGCAGCACAGCTCTGCTGTGGTTGCCTACAGGCTTTGTGCAGAATTCCACTCTCAAACAAATGATGTGTACAGTCAAGTAGAAAGTACAATGAAAAAAGCATAGGCTGTGAGGCTGTGCTCAAATCCGGGACCTGGCTGTGTATTGGCTACTGATCTCATTAAACCTCAGTTCCCATATCTATAAAAGGGACATAATAATTATATCTCCCTCACAAGACTGTGAAGCTGAAATCATGTCTGGTAAGTGCCAGATACAGTACTAAAGGGACATTTTAACAGTTCAATGTAGAGAGATTTATTAAAACGTGATTTATAAATGTTTTTCAGTATTTAGTTACGGAAAAAAGGAAGAAACTGATTGTTCCCTGCCAATTTGAACCTCACATATTTCCCCACAATTTGTCTCACAAATGTAGAAGTGTAAGTTTTATAACTAACTTTCAGAAATCTGTTTCCTGGTTTCTAATTTGAGCTCACTAAAGATGGAAGGGATCACACCACAGACCCAGTCAGCGCAGTGCCAGGTGACTGGGATTGGTGAGGTGGAGAGGAGTTAGACACAGGGTTACTAGTCTTGGGGGAGAGAAGAACTGGCGTTAGCAGTAGGGTAAGCAAACCCTTGAAAAACTTAATTCTTGTTTTTGCAGTGCAGTGAGAATGAATGGGTCAGTATTTGGGAAGAACTTTAACCCGATAGAAAAAGCTTATCTAGGTTAAATGCTCATATTAAGTCTCCTAAGAACACACTTGGTTTGTAATTGTTTAAACCAAAGTGAATATTGCTTCCCAGTCTCATGAGAGAATTGCTTGTGGTTGGGATTATCTGTGTCTCTATTCCATCATCACCTATTTTACATGTTTTTGGATTTGAAATAGACAACCCTTTGGGATTTCTAATGCCTTCTTTACATGGAGATCTGTGACTTACATGAATAATTTCATCAACATCTGCAAATCCTAAGTTAAAACTTGAAGATGCCCAAATTGGCACAAAAATGTTTAAAGATGGTATTTTAAAGGTAATGTTTAGTGCTGGGAAAGATGTAGCTAGAGGCACTCACACTGCTAATGGTTGTATAAAAAAAACCTCCTGGAAGTGAGTCAGTGATATGTATCAACAGCTCTAAAAATGCATATAACTGCCTTACAGGGATTCCAGTTCTAGTGACAAATCCTACTGAAATAATAAAAGGTACATGTACTTATGTACAAGTATGGTTATCAAAGCATTATTTATAATAGCGACTACTGGAATCATTGTAAATATTCAGTGTTCGGGAATGATGAAATAAACTATAATATCCCCAAGTGAAAGATTACTATACAAGCAATTAGGTGTGAAGTTTTGGAAGAATTTCTAGCAACACGGAAAATACGATACAATGTAGAAAGAATTTGTAATTAATGGGCTAATGTGACATATATTTATTAAGTATCTAGTATGTGCCAGGAACTGTTGTCAGTGTGCAAAATAGATTTTATATGCCCTCAAAGAATTTATATTCCAGTGGGAAGGGGGTGGAAAGACAGACAATAAATAAAGAATTATATAGAGTGATAGCAAATGATAGGTGATATGGCCAAAAGAAAAAAAAATTGAACAGGAAAGGGGCATCATCATGAGTTCTGGGATGAGGGTGAATTGTGATATTAAATGGGATAACCCAGGGTAGGCCTCATTGTGAAGGCAGTACTGGAGCAAGTCCTAAAGGGGTGAGACTGTTAGCCCCATGGAGATGTAGAGAGGAGTCTCAGGCAGAGGGGATAGCCAGTGTCAGGGCCAAAGGATTAAAGTGATATAAACAGTATGATGTCAGTACTCTACAATACATGTGCATGTATTTTATTTATCTCATATATTTATAAGAAAAACATTTTTAAATTCTTAATGCTTCTGACTTTCAAATTTTCTCTAAATCAGTCTTGAAGGGCAATTATTAAGGTTTTGCAGTGGTGAGTTTTATAAAACCTGTGTTTCAGTGTATTCATTCAGTTTGGGCCGATGGAAGATTTAAGATAAGAAGGAAAAACTAGCACAACTTTTTTTCCCGCATGTCTTTATTGCTAATATCTCCTGACAAGACATAGAGACCTTAGTTCATGTAAAACATGAAAATTACAAGAGTAGCCAAGGTGAAGCAGGCCATTGTTCATCAAGAGACCCCTCATTTAAGGAGGCTCAAAGCAGATGCTAAGAGCAGAAAAATAAAATGTTTCAAGGGGGAACTGTAAATAAGGAATTTGGATAAATAATTAGTTTCTAATATTTCACAAACCAGATTGTAATTCAAGTTTAAGAGATATGATTAAGTGAAATCTTAGGTTACTAGACTTGTATGAATTCTCCCTTAAAGAACATTTACGTAGGAAGGAATAAATACTTTAATTTTTTAACATAATATCTATTGAAGTGGAATTTATAACATTTCTGTCATTAGGGTAGATGTTATTCATCTAGTTTTTCAGTGAATTTAGTTCCCAACAATGACAATTTCCTTTCTTTTTGTAAATATAATGACTTTATATACTCTTAACATTTTTTATTGACATCAGTATTTCTCAGTGTATTTTTTCACTCCTCACATCAAAACAGAAAAGTCTCAACACATTGTTGCTGTGTTTATTTCTTTTCTTAAAAAAATTAAGTAGAACTGGTTGGTACTATGAACTGACCACTTATAGCTTACTACACAATACTCCAAAGGAAGCAGAACCTATAAGGGAACAGGTTTCTGTTTTGAAATTCCCTAAGAATATTACAAACAGAAGAGGAAAGAAAAGTGAGTTCAGAAATGATTAACAAACACCCTTAGTCAGTGCCAAACATGCAAAATCTTTTAAGCCAGACTCCTTTTAAAAGTTTGTAGTTGGCTAACTCGTAGCGGACGTAAATAAGGGCAAAGCAGTAATAGTTGATACTTTTAGGTCTATAAATAAATACTTTATACATATATTTTTAAAAACCCTAAACATTTATGAGATGACTTAAACATTCCTGGCTGATGTGTTGTATGAATGGCCTGCATATATATGCATTATTGTTTAAAAATACTAGGACAGTTCTCTGAGGTGTGGTTATATAGGAATCGTAGATGGAGGAATTGGTATGTCTTGCAGTCACGAACGTTCATTTAGTTACTGAAATGGGTTACTTAGCGCTGCCCCTGCTTCCTTTTCTCTCCGTAAATAAGAAGTGCAGCATCAAGCACTTTTCTTGATGTTGAATAACCAAAGTTACTCCACACCAAAAAATTTTATCTAGCCTTTGAAAAACAGTTTCTAAGTTGAGAGTGAGTCTTGATTTAAGGAACCTGTTTTCACAATTTTCTGTGTTGGCTTGCAAATCTAGTTGGGATGAGGGAAGATGAAAGTCTCAATGTGTAATTAAGTATGTAACCTATAATTGAAATGTGAAGGACTTGGGCGTTGTCGCCACATGAGCTGGTGATGGGCACTGTTCTGCTCTGGAAGACCTGGGAGCAGGCAAGTCACCGAGGTTCCCCTCACCTGAGCTGTGGCTTCATTCCATGACAATGCTAATGTGTACCTACCTCTGTAATTTCCTTTCTGAATTATTTGTTACTCTGAGAGATTCAAAGTTGAGAAATCGACGCTCACAATTCCTCGCAGAGTGGGAAAGCGTCATAGCCATCCCCCGCCCCCGCAAAGACAGCTGAGCAGAAGCAGCGTCCTCAGGAGGTGGAACTTGAATTCAGACTCCTGGGGAGCCACTCCCCGCCCTGTGCCAGACGGTTCTCACTTAGCTTTATTTTCTGTGGATCCAGCCACATGCATAAGAATCCTGCATTCTTCCTGCCACGGGAGCACCAGACTTAGCAATTATGTTTGCGTTTTATGGCTTTAGTCATCAAATGTCCTGTTCCAGCTGCAATTTTCCTTTAGTTCACGTTCTTAAAAATATAAGGACCAATAGGTAACGATGACTAATTGCTTTTGGTGTATTAACTGTTCAAGTTTTTGAACCTGCGTTCCAAGTCTGTGTTACTGTGTTTGTTACTCTGAAACAAAGACCACATTTAGGCTAGGATTTATCTTATTTTAACCTTGTGTTTTCATACCCAGCAACCTGCATGGCTCCTGGCACTCAGCAGGATTTCAGTAAAAACATTTAATGAGGGAGTTGCACCTCTGTCCATGAGAGTCTCTGTACTTACTCAAACTGCAATGCAACCATTGAAGTTCTCTCTTCAAATACAAAAATGCAAAATATCCAGAAACACTATCTCAACTCTTTCCTCATGCATGTTTTTTGATACTACCCACCAAAGAGTAGCTTAATATGATAAATAGAACTTCTAAACACATCCCCAAGCAACTTCTGACCCCTTAAAGTGAAAATCTTTCTGTAGAGGAAAATACGTAGAATTGTTTCACCTTTAATTGATTGAAGATGATGGTGCCCGGAACTATTTTTGAAAATAATCTTGATCTAAAGGGGAAAAAAATACATGTGTTTCTTTTGAATGCTGCTTCTTCATTTTTCTAATGGGCTCTTCACTATTGTTTTGTCTGAATGCACTTTTTTATTTGTGTTATTCCAGACGTGGTCCTACCACAAGCATCTTTAAACCAGACATTAATAGCATAGTTCACAGTCATTACTGCCAGTGCTCAAACACAAATATTACATTTGTGTTTGCAAAGCTACACATCAGATGTTAATTAAGTGCATTTGGTTTTTTTCTGCTTAAACAATCTGGCATAAAGAGTTTACATCTATATCAGTTCACCATAAGGTCTCTACAATATCTGAATCACCAGCCATACAGTATATGATAAATACAGTGTTTCCACACAAGAAAATAACAGAATTGTCAGGAAAACATCAGGCCCGTTATATTTCCCTGTGAAATAATAGCAACTGAATCTCAGTTTCTTTTTCTTTTTGATAAAAAAAAAAGTAACTAGGAGTAAACACCAATATTTAGAATGATAAATTTTTCATTAAAGAACACATGGAAAGTGAAACCATACCAAAGATTTTTTTCCTTGTTTTTAGCTTGCTTCAGGGCGTTTTGACAGTTGCGTTGGAATAAAATTGGAATTTCAGCTTTGCAGCGAGGAGATTCATGCTGCCGCCAGAGCAGCCCAGTGCCAATCTGCGGGAGGCGGGAGCCTAGCGAAACCGCAAACTGAGAAACAAACTTTCACATCAGGTTTCTAATTTTAGAGCAAAAAGTGGAATTACTTTAATTGTGACATTTAACTAGAAATACGATTTGCTGGGATTAATTATCTCCCTTATTTAAAAATTCTCACTAAATTTAAATTAGCATAAAAAATCAAATTAGGCATTTGAATAAGGTCAATGGGACTGCTGGATTTAAATGCAGAATTAGATTCTTTAGAATTAGATCACCGTATTGGTGTTGGACTGGGAAGGATTAAATGGAGGAATTTGGAAAAGCATGCATTTGGGCAGAAAGCAGGGGGTTTTTTTCTCTCTTTTTTTTTCCAAGGGAGAAATGGGTCATGGCCTCATAACCCCATAGGGAGGAAACTACTACCTGATTAGGTCAGAAACTGCTCGGATTCATTGAATGTCTCTGTGTATTCACTGCTTGAATAAGGTAAAACATTAAAACAAAATAACTTGTTGTGTAACTGAAGTTTAACAGAATTTAAAATACACGTAACAAGGGCATATGCAGAAAATGATCATTCTGTGTTCATTGGCTACCTTTTATTTTAGTTAAAAGAATCTAAAAGTTACTTCTGATGTTTAATTTTATTTTTCTCAGAAACAACTTTGAAGTAGGCTTTTGAGGGAATTTTTATTTTAATCAAGTAAATCATTTTTGGGACAAGTGTATTCTTTATGAAACTCTTGCACAATAGGCTTAATATCTAAACTTAAAAATCTTTAACAATTTATCTTAGGAAATGAATTTATTTACTAGCAAGAATGATCAGCTTTGCAAAGTCATCTACAAAAGTGAGAGTTATGAGGCTCATGGTGGTAAAAGGTCCTTTAGAATTTGCTGGGTAGGAGATTTAGGAAAAGTCCTGTGGCTATAGAGATGGAATGGCCCATGCCACCATAGTGTGGGGAAGAAGAGCCCGGGGTCTGTATGAAGAAATTTCTGTTGAAAGTGACTTACTTCCCCAGTTGGATAAACTACATGTAAATATCGGAATGTTGATTGGCAGATCGAAGTTCTGGAATAGCAAAGCACAATGGGTCCAATATGTATTTTGAATAGTTATACTTATTATATAACCAAGTACATGGGTACTCCTCAGCAAAATCTGAGTGTGATCCAACTATTTGTTGGAAAGATGGTAGAGATGAGGCCACTTCTCGAGTCAGGGTAAGGTATGTAGATTGGCTTTGAGGAAATAGGACTATTTGTAACATTACCTGTTGAAGGGTAGAGGAGAGAGAAACCATGCTTAGATATTTTGTTAATGAATGACATTAGCATTGACAAAAAAAATTTCCAATTGTACTCTGTGAAATGTTAAAACCGATATAATTCTCAAAGATATTTAGAGTAAGTGATTGGTATATGAAATTATGAGAGAGAGATGTATTGACTGTTAGGAAATTTAATTTTTATGAAATCAGCATTATGGAGAAATGTAATCTGATTCATTCCTGCAGAATTCCCAGTAGGAGGAGGCCCAGCTTCGGGAGTTGAAATGTTTCATTATGTACATGTGTGGGAAAAAGATGAAATGTGGTTTCCGTGTGCTGATTTTCCGTAAAACGTCTATTAGTATGAAAGTACACAGGCTAGGCAGCAAAACCCCCAAACCACGGCTGTCTGGGAGAAAGTGAACTCAGCAGGATATCTCTGATGGATACTGACATCATGAGTAATAAGTTTGAAAGTAGCAAGAAAAAGCAATGACAGTAAAATAATGTTGAAGTAGTAGCTATGAAATTGTCATATGCTGAAGATGAGGTCAGCTTTTTATCCCCCATCAATCTCTAGTCAACTTTGCTTTTAAAAATGTAAGGTTCCCCCAAATGAAGAAATTGCAAACCTAAGCTTTTTATACCAATGCTAATTTAACCAAGTTGTCCGTCTTATAACATAAACTATAATTAGAGCAGGGCTATTTATGTAACATGAGCTACACCATCCCTGAGGCAGGGAAAAGCAGGACATTTGCCCCTGGCTCTAGAGTAACAGGGCACTATAGTGGCAACAACACTCCCAGTCTCTTGGGAAGCTGGAAATGGAAGAAAGAAGTGCTGTCAACGGGTTATACCAAAAAAGGTATACATAATTGCTCCAAAGCCTGTCAAATCCACCTTGTCATGAAACACAAGTGTCTTTGCCCTTCCCAATTCCAAGGCTGTTTGTCACTTTTTAGTGACCTTCTTCCCTTATCAAGACTGTTGTTGAGATTAAGTTGAATTAATGTTTTAATCTAACTCAATGATGACAGGCGTGTATTTGAGGAGGAAGGGATGGACACATAGTATGATTTACTCCTGTCTTCCTGACCCTGAGGTTTGGCGTTGAATTGCAACCCCTGTGGAAATGGCCTTGGAGGTGAATGAAATCCCACGGCCTTTTACTGCTGTTGATACTTAGTTATCAAGCGTGCTTTCCTTTTTCTGTTGATATATTGGAAGGTCTGGGTTCTTCTCAAATATTCTAGAAAAAGTGTCTTTCAGATACTTTTAGAGTAGATAAAAGTATTTGCTTGTAACTCAGATAGCTCTGTTGTATATAAATAAACAAACAAATAAATAAATAACCTTTAGAAAATTCTGGAGTTGGGGCACGTGGGTGGCTCAGTTGGTTAAGCGTCCGACTTCGGCTCAGGTCATGATCTCGTGGTTCATGGGTTTGAGCCCCGAGTCAGGCTCTGTGCTGACAGCTCAGAGCCTGGAGCCTGCTTGGGATTGTGTCTCCTTCTCTCTCTGCCCCTCCCCCGCTCACACTCTGTCTCTCTCTGTCTCAAAAATAAATAAACATTAAAAAAATTTTTTTTTTAAATTCCAGAGTTGATAATGAGGAATATTTGTACCATTTTTAAATAAAGGAAGTTCCTGGGATTGAAATTGGCTAAAGGATGGAATCTTCGAAAATGAGGCTTTTGCTTTGCTTGATTAGCACGCTCCTCTAATGACTTAGGCAGCGAGCCAGCCCATGTATGACGAGCTGCAGAGTTACTCTAGACCCTCAAGACTTGGCTTTGGGAAAAGAGACCACTAGTGCCATTCGGGGCTCAAATGCCGATGGATTGAAGGGTGTCCAAACAATGACTTTTCCTCATAAAGGGAAAATTGAGATAGCTTGCAATGTAGAGCATTCTGAAGACCAAGAAAGTACAGAAACCTCAGAAGCCTCTCAATACACGGCTTACAGTGTCTTTAGGATCAATTTTCTTATGTATCTCCTAATTACATAGAAGCTCAAGTTAAAAAGTTGGTGAGTAATTGGGGAATTGGTACTATGGGGAGTGTGTTAATTGGATTTATACCCCAAGAATATAAGAACTGTGCTGAATATGCTATAAAGGAAAATATTGAGGAATTCTGGAAGATATGGTGAGGTATTTTCATGTGATCCAATCTAAGCCTTCACTAAAATGTTAAGGAAAATAACAATTACTACAAAGTTCTCTTTTGGCCAATGAAGATAAAAGGAAGATACAAAGAGCTTGGTTGTAACTGTGTATTAGAAAATTGGAAGCATTCTCTGTTCAACCAAAACAGGTGTTTATAGATTGTCAATAATCACCCTATATGGTATTTCTAGTTTTCATCACAACTTCATGAAAACCTAACTTTATTTCAAATTTATGCCCTTGTGTACTTTAGAAGCCTTCCTTAATCAGCTGGATAAAACAGCTGTGGATGCTGAACTACTTTTAATTATTGTGAACAAACCAAAAATGGATTCAATTTAATTGAATTAGTTCAATTAGTTTCCTGAACTCTTTATTCCTGAGTTCTGTATTCAACTCTCATTTTTCAAGCAGTCATTTTTTTTTAATTGTACACTTTAAAAGATCAAGTACTAGGGTGCGTGGGTGGCTCTGTCAGTTACACTTCGAGTCTTGATTTTGGTTCAGGTCATGATCTGACAGTTGTGAGATCAAGCCCCATATCAGGCAATGCACGGGGCATTCAGTCTGCTTAAGATTCTCTCTCTCCCTTTCCCTCTGCCCCTCTTATTTGTACGTGCACGTCCCTCTGTCAAAACAAACAAAAACAAAAGAAAACAAAACCAAAACCAAAAGATCACACTAAGTGACTAAATCATGGGGAGAATTAGAAAACAAAATTCCTTTTTCAAAACATGATTGTCCTTTTTTGCCTTCCCACTTTTAGGTTGACCTATTGTTCAATCTAGAGGTAACTCCAAAAGCCAGATTTGTCTAGTTTTTTAATGTTTATATAGGGAGATGGCATGGTGGTATTGGGCATGAATGAATTCAAGGAATTGTGTTTATCTTTTTTGGAATTTAAATGGAAAGTCTGAAAGTTTAGGGAATGTATTGCTTTTGAGTGAAGAAAAGGGTATCAGTGGAAGAATTTTATTTGAAAGAAATAAAAATATGTAGCCTCTTTGTGAACTAAAAGAAGCCACTTATTGATTTTATGTAAATCCTTAGTATTTATATTGCTTCAGTACAAGGTGCTTTCTCTGCATGAGGCATAAAGAAACAAATTTTCCATAGTTTTTTTTTTTTTAGCAAGAAAGATTATTGTCTTGTCTAGGAAGAACATAGAATGTGAATATATTTTCATAATAAAAAAAGTAAAAAAGAGGTTGAACTCAATCTCTTTATGAGATTTAGTCACTTATCCTTATATGTTTTTTACTTATATTTGACTCTTGAATATGATTACATTAATTTTATTCCAGAATTGTGATTCTGTGGGTGTTTTCTCTTCACTGTCAATATAAAAACAACAAAGAGAAATGATGGAATAGGTATGGTTTTAAGGCATAAAGAAGTTTAATTGCTGTAGGAAAGAGAGCAAATGCTGTCCATTTAGACCCAGTGGGCCAATTTCTCCATCTGTGAGAGCTGAGAAGCAGAAACACTTCATTCTTCTCTTATTTTGGCAAAGGCCATGAGGCCTATTAGGGGAAGAACACTGGTCAATGGATTAGAGGACTTGGGTTCTTCTCCTTGCTCTCACCTTCCATGTAGCTCTAGTTCCATTACCTATTAAGTAGGGGAAATAGTTCCCACCTTGATGGAGGGCTGTATTCTGAGGAAATAAAATGGAAGTGCTTGGTAGACCTGTAATGTACAAATGAAGTGTATTATTCATACTCTTTCTAAATCTGTTGTAGAACTTTGGTTCGGTTTTTGCATCAATATTAAACAGATGAGAGAGAGTAAAAGCACATGATGCCACTGAGTCATTTGGAGTTATAGGAGTTGATTGATTTGCCAGTTATGTGAATTAGCTTCTTCAGGTTCCTATCACTGCATTCCAGACCACTGGCTTCGAGCAAGGCCTATTGAAAACCAAACATCCATTTAATGGGTACAGAGTTCCAGTTTTGGGAGTTGAAAAAAATTCTGGAGATGGATGGTAGTGATGGTTGCACAGCAATGTAAATACTAAGCGCCACTGAGCTATATACTTAAAAATGGTTAAAATAGTAAATTTTGTGTTGTGCATATTTTACCACAATTAACCACTAAAAAGTATATATTAATGTCACAGAAGTTAAAAAAACAAGCATGTGAATAAGATAATTTCACTAAGCCTACACTTTCTAAATAAAATGTTGGCAATTTTCTAATATCTGTTATGGTATACAAACATGAGACCTGTTTTTCCCTTTTAATCTATTATGATGGACTCTGGCACTACATATGAGGTTTAGTTAATGGTTTAAAATAGAGCTAATTAAATTTGGTGTTTGATTCAGCTGTCTACTTCAAAAATGATAAATTACTATTTTCCTTAATTTTCAAAACCAGCACTGTCATACTTCTTACCTTCCGTTCTTATTCTAATTCCCCTTTTCTTTCTCCTTTCTCTCTTCTCCCCCCTTCTCCCTTGCTCCACCATGGTTCTTTAGAACATCTGAAACAGCTGTAAGTTCCTGAAGGTTTATCACCTATGGATGGATACAGTATGTGTTACCAGCTCTTCCTGTCCAGGAGCAGGTAGAAGTAGCGAGGATGGGTCTATAACAACTAAGGATTATCAAATTGGGTTGAGAAAATCTGACAAAATGAACTAAGAAGTACCCTGACTCATTACTAACCTTTTCTCTTTTTGGCCTCCTGAAAGCAAACTGACGGTTCATGCAAATGTTTCTGCAGTATTTTTCTTTTCATCGGACCACAAAGTGGACATTGTATGGAGTGTGGCTTCATAGCTTGTCTGACCTCCGTCTCCTACCAGATGGCTTTGCCTGTGACTTGTGCCTGTTGCACATAGAACAAAATCCATGTGGATGAATAGATTTTACAGTCTATAAAATCATTAGTGTTTTTGTTCTTTCACACTTTAAACTTCAATGTTCAGTTTCTTTAGAAGAGAGACAAGGAAAGCAGAAAGTTAGGTTATGAGGGTGATAAGGACTTTTGCTGTTGTTACTGTGCAGTGGGTTGTCATTTGATTCCAACCTGAATTTGGGCTTAACTCACCAGTAAATAAAAACTACTTCAACATAATGGGCAGAGGGTGGACAAAATAAAATATAACTGCAAAATAAAACAAAATGGGGGCGAGTGATATTTTCATTCCTCAACATAATGAAAAGCCTTGCTCTGTAATTGGTTTGTGCTGTCTTGGAAGTGGCGTCCACGGCCCACAAAGGACCACTCTATGAGAGATCTGCAAGGAATTTATCATTCCCTCTGGCTGAGCCAAAGCAGGCTTGATATACAATTTTGTTTAGTATAAATATTCTCATGTTACTGTTTACTCTGTGGGGATATGAGGATCTCACTGACAGGGTACGTGCTCCATTGCCTTGCTTTTAAAAGGCATTTATTTGACTCTGTTGTTTGTACTTGCCCAGAAACTTCAGAGAACAGCCCAGGAACTTGTTTGATAAGCATCCAGACCATGCTCCCGGAGTATGTCGTGCTTGGGGGGTTAGAAAAGCTTATTGTTTTAAGCAGGCCTGCATATGACTTCGTAGGAGCCCATTTTTCATAAGTAGGAACAATTAGGGCAGAATTAGAATACTTCTCTAAGGTGTAAGGAGCAGCCCTGGTGAGCGTGGTTCTGTTGGACTCAGTCTGACATTGGATAACTCTGCCACTTTTTTTGTGCCTGTTTGCAGCATTTTGAGGCAAATTAGTTTGTTGTAATATAAGATGTGAGTCAGAGACCTCAGCACAAAATAAATCTCTCTCTCTAAAGGTGTAGTATGTGCACTGTCCAGCTATGGTCTCTCAGCCATACACCCCTCTTCCATGCACGGCTTTATACCACTGGGACTCTGCAAACCGGATTTCTTCTTTGCCAGCTGGTTTCCTGTTAGGTTCTGCTAACATGGGATGCTGGATGGGGAGGCTGTGGAGCTGGAGGAGGAGAGGGACTTGCTCTTACCTATTTGCTTCCCACCGCGGCAGTGGGTCCCCGTTCCAGGACACTTTTTTTCTGACACTTTCAGAACTGGACCCTGCCTGTTCTGCAGAAGCCCCAGCAAGTCCTCTCCTCTAGCTTCTAGGCTCTGAGAACCCCAGCCTCCTCTCTTCCTTCAGCCTCAGGGCATACTGCTTCATGTTGTATCACGGGCAGTGCCATTTTCTATCTTTGCTCTTTTTGTTCTCCAACAATTTTGGTTGACCAATTTTTTATGTTATCTCTTTTGAAATACTTAATGCGGTTTCTGTTTTCCTGACTGGATTCAATCAGAAATAAATCTATCAGCAGACTGAATTGAAGGAAGGGAGAATAAGGCAGGAAATATTCAGTGTAAATATAGTTTTATTGAAAACAGCCCATTGATGATTACTTCCCTTTTTTTGACACTAGCATTTTATTCTCATAATTTCAATGTTTTCTTTATTGTTAAATCTTGTTCCCTTTGACAGTCTTGCAATTCCTTAACCTGCGTTAAGGGTGGGAAATACGGTAGACTATTGGGTGGAGTTTTCCAGTGAATGTCTTTCATGTGGTAGCTTATTCCTCAATTAAAAATGTAGACTAATATAATTTTTAAAATTAAATTCTTTTCAATGATGATATTTATGTGTCTTTCCTTTTGTAGCTATCTTCCCTTGCCAGGTAAATGATGTTTTTTAGCTGATGGTAGGCTCCTAGCCAAATACCTTTCCCAAACCTTCTGGGTAGCCGCCTACCAACTTTTCATAGTAAAAAGAAAGTCACTGCAGCCAGTCACTGTTTCCTAACTTCTTAGGTACTTATATCTTCATGAAGACCAACTTCTTTGGAAAAAGTAATCATTATTATTGATGTAGTCTAGTAAGGACCTGCTGCTATAAAACTATATTGTTTCTAGTAAGTATAATGAATTTGTGTTAATTGTCTTGAAATTATGTTTAATAGTTCATCTTCCTTTGTGATGTCCACACCAATATTTCACAAGGATGAAAGGAAGATAAAATAGCAACATACAGGAAAAGAAGTCTTTAGTGAGCCCTGTTAGCCTCATTGATTGTGACTACCTTCTACTGAATTCCTAGGAAGTGTCAGGTACTATTATATGAGTTCATAACAACTCTCTGGAGTAGATGACTATAAAGTAATCAAATTCCCCAAGTTCCTTTTAGACCCCTAGGTCAACGAGGAACCTTTCCCCACCATATCCCATATCCTGTAGATTTATACCACTGCTCTAACCCTAAACAGTTTCCATGGACTCCGGTCTTCTCCTCCTGGTCCCGGTCAGCTTTTGTCTTTAGTTTCTTGATATCCACTTAGATTTTTACATCCAGCTGGTTGATCCTCCCCTTCTATGGTACTTCTATGGGATAGTCCACCTCAGAATCCTGAAATTTCCTCTAGACCTTAGACCTCTTTCCAATATTTCTATACTCTTTTCTCATTTAAAATTTCATTCAGTTCTGTCTTTTACACAATTAGAATACACTGAATTCTTTCTCACTTATTCCTTCCTGCATCTGGAAGATCCATCAGCGTCTAGTCTCATAGCTTCCTCCCCTGGACTGTCACTGCCTCCTGTGTGGGACTGATTCTGTGCTACTAGACACAACCCTGCCTCCTCAATTGAGGAAGCAGAGAAGGAAGCCCCGCATGCTCAGATTTCTCCCAGCTGAGTTTCCCAAATTGAGGCACAAAACTTACTCCAATTAATTAGGAGATTCCTGAAATTGCTCCCACTGTCCTCAAAGAGTCAAGTCAGTCACAGGATCTAAAATGGTCCCCATCAGTGTTTAAATCGGGGAGGAAAATTGCCACCAGATGGTGCCAAAACTGCAGCTAGGGCCAGGTGGATTTGATTGTGCAGCCAGTACCCTAGCACTCCTGGCTGCCTGACTTATAGACAGTCACTTGGCTTATTTTGCTTTGAATTCACATCTCTGCACTTTATGCAATGATGTTTTTTGGACTGGACACATTGAGTTGGGGCAGGGATTTATTCATCTCTTATTTGTCTTGTTGACTAGACTGTACAGTCTCTTAGGCTTCATTCACAGCATTTACTGAGCACCTACTATGTTTGAGTGGTGCCGATTTACCATGATGCTAATGAAACATAAGCTACAGATGCCCTCACTTGAATGAAGCCCTTGTAAGGCCTAGGACAGGCCCTGGTAATAAGCTCATAAGGCTGAATGATTTTGTAAAACTGGCAAACATATGATGTGTTTGCCACAGTTTGTTCAAACTGCTGTCTCTTCCCAATTATACTTCTCCATTAAATTTCCTCTCGTGACAGGTGGTATTAGAGTGACCAGGGTCAGCTTCATGGGCTTGCAGCCTGTGCAACCGCACAGGGTCCTATGCTTGGTTTATATGCTCTGCTGTCACTGAAATTCTGGATAATTTTTAAGAAGACCCCCATTTTCACTTGCCCTCAGTCCCACAAATTATGTAGCAGATTCTGGGAATCGCCATGGGCATTGTGGGACCCAGGTAAAGGGGAGGTTGAGCTGGGGATAATTTGGATTTAGTAGGATATACATATGGGTTCATAGTCACTTCCATACATAGTTAAGTCAGTGCCAACTCTTCCAGGATAGGAATGGCCTCCAGGAATCCTCTCACCCACTGTGATGGTTCACCACAAAGCCGGGCAAGAGGATTGTAACAAATGAATGTATTCTCTGGTGCTAGTGCCAGAAATACATAAGTTGTGGAGGGAAAACAAGGTTCAGGAGGTATGGAGCCAGAAACTAGTCTCTGGAAAAGCCTTCTAATTTTTACTAGAATAAAACTGTATGTAAGCAAAGGATGTGGTTCTAAATAATGCCCATCTAAAACAGAAACTGTCCTGCAGAAATATATGTGTTGGTGTAGTATATACAGTTGTAAATACACTAGGTTATTTCCTTTTTTCATGATAATCATATAAAATAGAACTCAAAATTCCTTTTTTTGTGAATGGGGGAGGGACAGATTCCTGATAGAACTAAAAAGAGCAAGTATGTCTGTGTGGGATATTGCATTGCAAATGTTAATAATTACAAACAGATTTCTATCAACCATTCTAGAAAAAAGAATGAATTTGCTTTATATTCTCTCTATATAAATGACAATTTATTGTCATTTGAATAGGTGATCAAAGAGTATGCAGCCAGAAAAGTGGAAAACATGTAGAAAAGTATTATAGAGATAATTAATAAAAACACCATGTTATTTTTCAGGAATTTACAATAATGATAATTTTTAAGTGTATAATTTATTGTAATTAATTTTCTCATTCTAAATTCACTTATGAGCATATTTTTAATTTTCCATTTATTTTTGAGGTATGATTGTTATGACATTGTTAGTGTCACTTATATAATGTATTGATTTGATATTTGTATGTATTGTAAAATGATCAGCTCAACAAGCCCAGTAACATCTGTCATCATAGGATTCTTTTTCTTTTTCTTTCTTTTAAATCTAAATATCGTTTTATTTTTTTAATTTTTTAAATATAATTTATTGTCAAGTTGATTTACATACAACACCCAGTGCTCATCCCAACTTCCTAAATGCCCATCACCCACTTTCCCCTCTCCCCCACCCCCCATCAACCCTCAGTTTGTTCATACAATTATTTTTCTTAAAGATAGGACTCAAATTATGTAGGTTTCAGGCCTCACAGAAACTGCATCTGCACCTGTATGCTGAACACATTTGGGTGTTTGACTCATACATTATCCTATTTAATCCTCACAACATCCATCTGATATTGATATTATTCCTGCTCTACAGATTCAGAAACCAAGGTTCAGAGAGGTTAAGTAACTTTCTTGAAGTCATACAGCTGGTAAGTTGTAGGACCAGGTTTAGGTGTGACCTTTCTAAAGTTCATGCTTTTTATTCATGGTTCTCTAGTTTCTGGAACAATGATACATTTCCTTGGGAAAGTCTTCTGAGACCACCAGGTTAGGTTATATGTTCCATCTTTTCTTTCATAGCCCATATCACAATTATTTGATTATTATTATTTTTAATGTTTATTTGTTTTGGGGGGGGAGAGAGAGAGAGAGAGAGAGAGAGAGAGAGAGTGGGGGAGGGGCAGGGGCAGAGAGAGGGAGACACAGAATCTGAAGCAGGCTCCAGGCTCTGAGCTGTCAGCACAGACCCTGATGCAGGGCTTGAACTCATGAACCGCAAGATCATGACCTGAGCCAAAGTCGGGCGCTTACTCGACTGAGCCACCCAGGTGCCCTTACAATTATTTAATTATTAAACAGAATGTTATCACTATGCTTCAGCCTCCATGGAGGAAGCTGTTTTGTTTATAACATGGGGCTCAGCTTGTATAGTCAGTGAATTAATTCCTTATGTTGCCTGATTTTCAGAGACACCTTAGAACAGCTTCTTGCTCCAAACCTCTTGTCACCTTTTCTCCTCCCAGGCAGAGGTGGTGTCTGGAAACATGAAACATTAGGCTCAGGATGAATACCCAAGAGTGTTAGGGTTGTGCAGTTGGTCATGGAGAGATGTTATTATTGATTCATTCACACCTTCATATGGATGTCTGGTACCTCAAATGGGTACCCATTTCCAAGGTGGTGGGGGCGGTGGCCATTTGTGCCGTAAGTGCATCCATTTCATGGTTTTGTATTTTCGTAAACTGAGTCATCTTAAAATGGGGGAACACCTGTATCCAATTTTCCCTGGAATGTGCAACTTGGTTCTCTTATACTCCCCATTTCAGATGAGGTTTTCTAGATGACACCATCTGGGAAATGTCACTTTGATTAAAGTAAATATGCAACACAGTTAACACTAGGAGCCTATTTGAATTTCCCTAAGTAGCCACATCTTACAGAAGCAGAAGGCAGGCGGATCTTTGGACTGGGAGAGCTTGAGAGTGTTGCATTCCACGCTTTGGTGTCAGTCGAATGGCAGTGTGTGGCCGACTGAGCTCTGAAGGGTTTTGTGTATTTTTCTTTTCTTACCACTGGGCAATTTTTTTTCCTCTTTCAGTTTATTTTGACACTAAGAAGAAAATATATAAAAATAAAAAACTTAGCTTTATGATTGCCAAGTTTTTCTTCCCAACTAAGAAACCAGTTGTTGAAAAATAAGATGAATGGTATCCTTTGTTTTATTTTTGGTGTAGCACACTAGGGCACTGCCACTGGAATGAGGCCAGATTTGCCAGGCAGGAGGGAGCACTGGCTGAAAGGAGAAGTAGAGATCTGGGGGGTCAGGTGGGTGTGTCAGGATTTCCTCTCTCTCTCCAAAACATCTCTTTCCTTTTTCAAATGCCCACCCCTCCTATCTTTCAGTCATTCTTTGTGTTTCCAGCACTTGCTACTGATGGGGATGTCATCTATTTGTAAGAAAACACCATTGGATACAATGTGGGGCTTTCAGCCTTTACGTTGTGGTTTTCCCAACTTCCACAGCTACTGACTTATTTGACTGTGGGATCATGTACGGTCGAGGGCAAGAGTTAGTTGTTAATGTGTAAGCAAACCCTATGACTGTTAGCATTATTCTTCCTTTATTGTTGTCTTGTCACCAAGTGGTTTGGGAGAGCCAAGGGGCAGAGTCTTAAGTTCCTTGTTCTGTGAGTCAGCCTCAAGCAGTCCCTTCTGATCTCTCTCTGCCACCCACATGCCAGAATTAAGAGGAAGGGGTGGGAAGGAAGGGTCACATTTGCAAGGAACTAAGGGAAACATCTCAGAATGTTTTAAAGCATCCGCATGCTTCCTAAGAATTTAAACCCAAAATTGCTCTGTGGACATGAGTAACCTGTAACTCAGCAGAACCTGCAGCACTTCCCCCGTTCAGAAGTCTCTGAAAACTTTGCATACCTTGGCTGGTGTACTGAACTCATTTATTATAAATTTTGTTTGCAAGGCTTTCCTTGCTAGACTGTGAGCTTTTTGAGAACAGAGACTGCTCTATTCACCTTGGTAATTCCAGTGTCTGGCGTCAGAAAATTTTTGTTGAATGAATTAATGTGCAAATAACTGAATCCAGAGCTCTGGTGTTGGGTCAGAACTAGATGACTCTTTAGGCGTAGATGGTTTAATCACTTATCAACTGACCTGAGGTTTTGTTGCATGAAGTTGGCTTACACTGAGGAGGTGCATTTAAAGGAAGGAACTGTTTGGAACTTCTAGGGAACACAGAGTTTGGCTCAGCTTATGTGTGATGTTGGGGAAACAAGGTGGAGACATGAAAATTCTTCATAAAGACAGGCAATAAAATGACTCCAGAATGCAAACACCTGACTTTGACTTCCAGTGGAAACATTAGTAGAGGATGAAGTGTTAGCTTGAGTGCTCACACCTCTTCCTATTGTCTTTACTCTTAAATTCAGGCTGTCTTTTAAATGCCCCGTGATCCACTTGTAAACTCTTTAAGCAAAAATGATGCCAGGTTCTGTTCTGTGGCTACCAGATTGGAGCTTTCTCTCCCTGCTTTATTCAGTTAATTGAGCTGTGCTGGAAGGTTCAGTAATTTATTCTATGGAGTCTTTCTGTACAAACAATCCCAGGCTGAGGGAAAGAGACTTAGCTGAATCGTTTAAACACTTGAAATGCAGAATTCATGTTTTGGAAAACACCAGTGAGTCACTGTCCTCAAATGTCATCAATAAAAGACAGTCTCCATCATCAGCCTTTCATTAACTGAGCTCAGAGTTGCCTCCTTTTATTGCTTTTTACATGTTTATAGTATCTCATTCTTTCCTTGATTCTGGATTTTCACACCATATGGCCACATCTTTAAGTCATTTTTCAGCTGCTCTATTAAATAGTAAAATGAGATTCAGAACAGATTTCTTTGATTTTAAAATAGCATTTTGGGTGTGTGACTTTTTAGTAAATAAAAAAAGAATTAAAGAATTCAAAAGCATGAAATTTCAGGTATTCCTACCCAGACAGTGGAATATGTAGCTTTCTACTTACTTAGAGTAAATACATGTTTATCTCGTGGAATTTCACCTGTGGTATAAATTGATTCATTCATCCTGCATATTGAAATTCCTTTCTACTTAAATAAGATTTAGCCTGACTATTGCTAATGAACATAGATTGAAAATGAAATTGAAATCAGTATATCTTTCATAACTATTCAATATTATATTTCTCATTAAAAATGATTGCTGCATCTTATGAACGTCAATAATGCTCTATTGCTATAATCGTGGTTGTGATCCCAATAGTTAATAAAGGGAAATGTAGCATTTGTTTATGCTTTACTTCTTTTTCCTGGAATATTTAGTGCCAGTTCTTGAGAAATGGCAAAGGAGGGAGTGTTACTGCTAACATTTAGATGTCACCACGTGGAGTTGGTCAATGAGCGCTTAAAGCATATAGTCCTGCAATTTAATACAGTCTACTTTATAAAGGATTAGGCATTTAAAAGGCTATTAAATATTTGCTGCCTGTTTTTTGAGCGAGAAAGGGCATTTTGGTGTAAGCTGATTTTTTTCTCTCTAAAGGATAGTACTTAACAAAAGGAAACCACTGCATGAACAAATTTTGTAATATGAGTAAATTTGCCATTGATCCAGACTTTAGCAGCAGGGACTGTGTCAGTCACAGTTAATCAGCTTATGAGTATGTGATCTGAAATCTTCAATTATCCATTAAAATCTGGACATCGACATGAAGAAATGACTGACCTAGAGTTGATTGTTTAAAGTTAAAACCAAGTGCACTCAACATCCAAAAGGTCAATAGTCTCTTAATTGTAATTCAATAAAGTCAATTTTAAGTAGTATACAATTTGTGAGTGTTATAAATACAGTTCTCATATTTTAACTCCAATGATGGTACTATTTGCTAAAGAAATATGCTTCAGTTGAGGATAAGTCCATGAATGAGTATATTTGGATTATTATTGATATTTTTAGTTCATTATTTAATATGACACATAGGAAAGTAGCAATTGCAAGCAACATTCTAAATAATTCAGATAAAATTTTGCGTTCGCTGATTTATTTGAGATGGTCATTTTTTTTTGTCACATGACAAACTTACACAGATTTTAAAATAGCAGTAACAAAAAAGTAAAATGCCATTTTTAATCCTATTTAAAATTTTAAAATCACTTAAGTTAAAAATCACTTCTGCATGTTCTGTTATATCCTTTTCATAACATAAGTCTCTGGAAGAGATTGAAGAAACCTCCCAAAATGTTGTGTACCATTTCTAGAAAGTAGAGATTATCTTTAAGACCAAAATTAAGAGGGCTGCATGTTTCTCTCAAAGCAAAAATCATCACCTCTCAGCATTTACTAAGCACCTAAAAGTAAGTGGTGGTAGAGAATTCTATAAACATGGTACTTTTCCCCTAAAAACTTGAAAGTAAGAGAGCTGGCACTGATCCAAACAGGTTAAAGAAGGCCGAATGGCAGTGTGATAAAGACAAGTGCACTGACAGATGAGAGGAAGAAGCAGTCCTCAAATTGCATTGTCATCTTCAGCCTGTGGGTGCACAGAGGTCCCCCTCTTTGAAGGAGATCCAACAGGGGATTTGGAAGACATGCCAGTCTCCTGTTGTTTCCAGATCATTACCTGGCAGGAGGCAGCTTATACTTCTCACAAAAGTATTTATTGAGTAACTGTTTATTGAGGACCTATTGTGTGTCAGGTGGTGTTCTAAGAAATAGGGCTACAAATGAAATAAGACCCCTGTCCTCAGGGAGCTTGCTGCCTAATGATAGTCTACAAATCAACAAGTAAATAGAAAAATTCTCAGAAGATGCTAAGCACCACATAGAGATATAAAGCAGAGTAAGGAGATGGGATTATTTGTAATCCTGTTTAAAGATCAGGTCTGAGGGGTTCCCGGCTGGCTCAGTTGGTATAGCATGCAACTCCTGATACCAAGGTCATGAGTTCAAGCCCCACGCTAGGTGTAGAACTTACTTAAAAAAAAAAAAAGAAACAAAGAAAAAGAAAAAATCAAGCCTGGAATGCATTTGCTTTTTTTGTAAGGTGGTCAGAGAAGGCCTTATTGATAAGATGCCTGTTGAGCAGAGACAGGGCAGAAAGAACAGAATATTCTTATACGGGAAGAAAGTCAAGCAGTAAGACAGCTAGAATAAAGCAGGCAGAAAGCCTCCTTTGAGCCACCTTGTATTCAGCAATCATGTTTGACATAGCATACCAAGTAGGTAAGAGACAATTTACGAGAGTGTTCTCTAGTAAATACCATCCTGGAAAAACAGTGTTTTCATCTACCATTTATTAAGTATCTTGTGTGGCAGGGATTGGATTGGGCATTTTGCAACAGTCCAAAATTTTTATGATGTCCTTTCTCTAATAAGGAAACTGATGCTTTAACTGAAGTTAAGTGACTTGCTCAGGCCCATAGAGCTTTGAATGGTGAAGCCAGCCTATGATCTGGTGTCAGTCCTACACCAAAGTCTCTCCCTGCATTGTATTGTCTCTCCAAGAAGGTAAAATGAATGGGAAAATGACAACATGAATGGATTATTTTGACAGATATTAATACTTTACTAGTGAGAAAAGCTGAATTTTCTACTGGAAAAAGCCAGAAAAGTAAATGGCTACCAACCTTTTGTTGGTGTCATTAAAGGCAGCAAGATTTTCTACCACTGGAAACATGACCATTATCCTGTAAGTTTGGACTCTCAGGACCACTATCCCCATAATACATGACTCCTTTCTCCTCTCAAATGAGAAATGTTTGCTTTGACCCCAATGCTTTTTTATTTTTAAACTTTTATATACTTTATTAGGAATGCTTTCTTCTATGCAGATAGAGCCAGCCCGCTATTATGAGTAAAAAATACCCAGTTCCTTTAATGCAGCTTTGGAAGTGTATTAAAAATTTGCTGGCTCTCAACTTTTCTACCAATCTGTATTCAAATAGATAATAAGATTAATATCCATTACTACTTATCCAGAATTATATACATTTTTTAGGGCATCTGTATTTTTGATGATGAAGTGTAAAGATTTCTCTCTATCTAAGACACATCAGCTGGAGTATTGATTCATTTGAACATCGATGTATGGAAAAGTGATCTTCTACCGGGTTAATTAGAGATACAGATCTTACTCACTATGTCGCTTCTTTCTGTAAGATTTTGGTCCTACACTTTGAACTAACCTTGCAGAGAAAAAAATGATAATGAAGTGAAGTGCACATATAATGAGTATCTGTTAAAATAATAGCTCTGGAAAGAAACTGAAGTATAGTGCAACACAGGAATTTTCTCTACTTCTTTAGCAGATTCACATTACAGCTGGTTTTAGGTCTTGGCCCAAGTAGTTGTAAGTTCTTGATGTCAATGCCATATGTTTAGGGGGAATAGATATCATTCCAAGAGCTATTTAGACCCTCCCTTCATTCATGTGTGCTACACTTATATTTCACTACTGGACTCTGCTTTTTTAAAATGAGAATGTCTATATCAAAAACTGCCTTAGAGTTTAATTGTCTTTGTAGTGAAATCATGATTGGCTTTGAAGAGTGGATAAGATCTTGTGGTAAAGATTCACAAGGGCAAAATGTCTGTATAAATGCACGATGCCAAACTTAAAAATACTTTTATCCCCTCTTTGTTCTCTAGTTTGTTTTTGGTAATTTTATTATTTTAAAAATTGAGGATAAACATTCATATATATTTTGTTTCTGCCAGTTGCTTCCCAAATAAATATTCCCCACTTATCTATATTCTCAGGCAACTTGCACCAATTCTCAGAGGGTTTCTGTGGAAGACTAGACAAGAATTATGCTTTGGGTTGTTTGTTTTTTATTCGTATTTCACCTAATTTATTTTTTTTAACCTCATGTATCATTTCCATTTCCTATAGTTTCATAATGTTTCTAAAGGAACTCGGGCATAGAGATAACGTGCAGGCAGTTGGATATGTGAATTCCCTATGTACAAGTGTGGCAGTTAGGAGCAAGGGCTATCTCTAGTAGAAGGAAAGAACTTGGGTTCTCTTCTAAGGTGCCAAAGAAAGTCTCATTTCATCACTTTCTCAAGGTCTGCTATCCCCATTGTATGATTCCAGAAGCATTTTGAAGTCATTGTCTTTGTGTGTGTACTCCCTAATCCATCCATTAAATACAAATCAGAAAATTATAAATTTAATAACATATTTGATGGTACATTGAGAATCTAAAGAGAGGGGGAAAAACAGAATTGATGATTAAATTACTTATGCTTAGTACTAGGGTATTTGAAAAAATTTAAAATAGTCCCCATGATTTCTGTTTAGGATCTTGTTTTGGATGTGAAGTATGCACATATGGAGAAATTAGAGAGCAATTGGAAGCAGTGCATGGACACAAGAAGGAGATAAATCTCTATGCTGGGCATAAATGTACTGTAGAGACAAGAAGGCATCAGAGGGAAAGACAATCAGTTGTGCAGGAAACACAGATTACTGAGGAGATTGAGAATATTAAAGAATGAAATATGAGCAAGAGCACAGAAATGCAAAATAAGTGATACATAAATGGGCTATTGGTAGGTATGTGTGCCATTAACACAGAAGGTCCAGAGAAGACCAGACCTTGGTTTTTTTCCCCGCAAGATGCTAACAGCCAAGCAGGGAGAAGAATATGCAAACCACTCATTATAGCACTAGTGGTTAGTGAGGATAAATAGAAGTAAAAAATTTTCTGGTGGAGGGAGTCTGGGAAGGCTTCTCAAGGGGGAGATAAAATTTGAAGAAGGAGACAGGGACTTTCAGGCTAAGAGAATACCAGATATAGTTGGATAGAAGTGAGATCTCTGGTGGGAAACAATCTTCCATGTACTTTAAAATCTAGTATCAACTATTTATAAATTTATCAAAAGACCTACTACTTTATGAGACTTTGTTGCACAATAGCTTTGGAACTTCATATTTAAAGTATTTGTGAAAATTGATAATAATTCATTAAGTATAATAGAAAAATTTTAATTTCTCCTAAATTCCATCTTCCATCATTTCTAGGTTATTTTTTTCCTTTTCAACAAAACTCACAGGGAATTTTTTTTTTTTACATATAAAATTGTAAGGAGAAAAAAGGCAAAGTTCATAATGGAAATCACTTCACATCATTTATCTACATAAGCAGGGGTGGCATAGTTAATTCTTTTAGCACTGTAATGGAAATTAACACACCTAAGTGATATGATTGTTAAAAGCTGATAGAATATACAAACATAGTATATGCTATACCATATAATATATGTAATAGGTATGTGTACATGCATGTATGCGTATATGTATGTATTTGAAAGGCACACCTTACATTTGCCTGTAGTGTCTTTCATTATACTGTAGCATCAACATTTTTTCGTTATACCATTAGTCCTTTGGAAACCACAGTCATCAAAGTAAACAACGTAGATGGTCTTGACTGTATAATATTATATGGATTTAACATAAATTTCACATTATGTACAATGACACTATTAAATGTGTTAATACAACACATAAAATGACCAATTCTCTTTAAATTTTAGTGTTTAGCATATTTGTTTTGATTGTACGTGTGGGAGCTGTGAGAACAGCTCTGCAAAAATACTTTGTAAGTTACCATAGTGACTAAATTGTAGTGCTTTATGATGTTGTCTTTCCCCTGGGTCTTAATTCAGTTGCATGTTTTTACAATCACAACCCAATAGGTGACATTTAAATTTTCCTATTAAAAAGTGTGTATATACACATACAGTTTTATAACTTTACATAAATGTATAATTTGATCATATTATACATTCTTAAAGTCTTCTTTTTCTCTTTTTCTTTTTGCTGGATTTCTACATCCCTTCCCCATCCCAGTAATCTATGTTAACAAATGGTATGTAGTCTTTTATTTTTTTCTTCCACTTTCATACCATTATATACAGACCTATGTATTCATGTACAAAAACAAAACACGATTTTGTGGAAATCCTTCCAAATTAATTGATATACAGTAGTTCCTATTTATTTCTTTTAACGGGTATTTAATATTCCGTGTTGTGAATAGGCCATAATTTATTTAACCATTTTGTTTCTATTTTTCTACTATGAATAATGCTTCAATTAAAGTAATTATACATATGTCCTCACTTACTGGTGGTGTTTTTATTTCTGTGGGATAGATTTCAAGAATTTGGGATTGCAGTGTCAAAGAATATATAAATTATTTTAAACTTTCAAAGAAGTTACCATATTACTTTCCAAAGGGAGTGTAACAAGGGTTGCCTGGGTGCCTCAGTCAGTTCAGCATCCAGCTCTTGATTTTGGCTCAGGTTATGATCTCACAGGTCATGAGTTCAAGCTTAGGATCAGGCTCTGCACTGGGATTCTCACTCTCTTTCTGCCCCTCCTCCCACTAGCACATGTTCTCTCTCTCTCTCTCTGTCTCTTTATCAAAGTAAATAAATTAATTAAAGAACAAACAACTGAACAAAAAACAAAGGGACTGTAACATATTACATTTATATCTAGCAGTATTTGCAAGTATCTTTTCTCCCTGTCCTTATCAGCAAAAAGTGTTATAATTCTCATTAGGTTTTGCTACTCTCATAGGTTAAGGTTTCATTGTTACTTTAATTTGAATTTTCCTGACTATTTCTTTTAAATGTTTATTTATTTATTTTTGAGAAAGAGAGCAAGAGAGAGAGTACATACACAACCAGGGAATGGACAGAGAGAGAGGGAGAGAAGGAATCCCAAACAGGCTCCGCACTGTCAGCATAAAGCCCCATACAGGGCTCCATCTCACAAACTGTGAGATCATGACCTGAGGTGAAATCAAGAGTTGAATGCTTAACCAACTGAGCCACCCAGGCATCCTGAATTTTCCTACTAATGAATTTGTTGGTTGAAAGTTTGGATGAATTTAAAGAATATGTGTGTTGAAAAATTATATCTATTTAAGAATTGCATATTCATATCCTTGCCCATTTATTAGATCTTACCTTTAAAAAAATCATTTGTGAAATCTCTTTGTATATTACATATATATCCCTGTGTATATCATCTCTGATGCAAATATGTTTTTTCTGTATCCACTGTTTCTCTCTTTGCCTTTCAGGTGTTTTATGCTATACACAAGTTTAAAATATTTTTCATAGCCCTTCAAAAATATATTAAAATAAAATTGTTTAATCCCTCTCCCAACTCCCCAAAACAAACCCTATGAAATTCTAATTGAATGACATTACAAGATGTAATTAACATTTTTATGAAGCTGAGTCTTTCCCAAGAACCTGGTATATCCTTCCACTAGCCAGACCTTATTTGATATCTTTCAATGGTATTATTTTTCCTTCATACATGTCCTATATTTTTCTTGGAAAATTTACTCTATGTGTTTTAATGTTGCTACTGTAAATATAATATTTTTTTCATTTCTAGATACCTATCTGAAGATGTTGATATGTAGATACTTACATTCAGCTATCTTGCCAATTTTGTTAATTCTGAATATTTTTTTAACTTGCATTCTCATAGGCTCCTTGGCCATGCATTCATATTACCAACAGAAAATAAATAGTTTTACATCTTCTTGTCCAGTTTTTAGGCCAGCTATTTATTTTATTTAAAAACCACCAAGACAGTAGCAAATAATAATGAAGATACTGAGCATATCTGCTAAGTTCCTAATTATAATTGAGGTGATTGCAATGTTTTATTGTTTAGGATAATATATGATTTTTTTAATGTTTTTTTTTTATTTTTGAGAGAGAGAGAGAGAGAGAGAGAGAGAGAGAGAGAGAGAGAGAGACAGAGCACAAGCGGGGAAGGGGCAGAAAGAGAAGGAAACACAGAATCCAAAGCAGACTCCAGGCTCTGACCTGTCAGCACAGAGCCCAACCTGGGGCTCAAACCCGTGAACTGTGCGATCCTGACCTGAGATGAAGTCAGATGCTTAACCAACTGAGCCACCCAGGTGCCCTTACGCTGTTGATTTTTTATAAACACTCTGCATTGTAGGTTGTTTTCTTCTATTGCTGTTATTCTTAGTGTTTATGGAGAGGACTGCTGAATTTTATCAAATAACATTTTGACACTAATGTTTTTAATGATTTTTCTTCTTTAATGTGTAAATGTAAGGGATTCTCTTGATAGGTTTCCTACCATTAAGCCACCTTGCATTCCTTGAATAAACCATTCTTGGTTGTACTATACTCGTCCTTTGGCAAGTTGATTTTATTTTTGGTATTGTTTTGTTTAGAATTTTGCCTACACTCATAGTAAAATTGATCTATGGTTTTTCCCCCCTTGTATTATCGTCATTACTGGGTTTTTATATTAAGATTATACTTCTTATGAAATAAATTTGACAGCTTTTCATCTTTTTTCTATTTTCTAGACTAAATAAGTTCATAACTATAATTGTTTAAATATTGGATAAAGCCACATTGCCTTGGTGACTCTTTCAAAATGATAGCTTTCTAATAGTTACAGAGAGGGAGGGAGGCAAACCACAAGAGACTCTTAAATACAGAGAATAAACTGAGGATGGATGGGGGCGTGGGGGAGCGGGGGAAATGGGGATGGGCATTGAGGAGGGCACTTGGGATGAGCACTGGGTGTTGTATGTAAGCCAATTTGACAATAAATTATATTTATAAAAAATGATAGCCTTCTTCTGTGGTAATTACCATATTCAAGTTTTTACTTCTTAAGTTGATTTGATGATTTATAATCAGTTGAGAAATCATCCAATTCCTTTAGATTTTCAAACTTGTTTTCTATGAAGTTATATACAGTATTCTCATGATTTTTAATCTCTTTTGTTTCTGTGGTTATTATGTATCTTTTTGCATGTTTTACTTATCTTTCTTTTTATCTTTAATCAAGTTTTTGAGTCTTTTTTTAAAAAAATCACATTTTAGATCTTTTCAAAGAATGAACTTTTACAATGTGTTTCTGTTGTGTATTCTATTTTGCTTCCTAGTTTCTCTAGGTTTATTTTGTGATTATTTTCCCAATATATTTAGAGGGAGCACCTCTTTATTTTTTAGTTTTTTTTTCCTGTTAAGTAGTTTAAAGCCTTAAATTTTCCCCTGCAAAGATCTGGCTTTCATAGGTTTATTATCTAAACAGTATCTAATTTCCCTTTTTACTTCACCTTTGAGGTAAGTTTATTTAAGGCTTATTTGAGGTTTATTTGAGAGAGTATTTTTAGATTTCTAAATTGTTAAGATGATTTGGATCACTCTTTTATTATTTACTTTTGGTTTTATTATATTGTGATCATAGAGTATGCCATGTTAAAATTTCTACTTAAAAAAAAATCCCTGAGATGCCTTGGTGGCTCAGTTGGTTAAGCATCTGACTCTTGATTTTGGCTCAGGTCATGATCATGGTAGTGAGATTGAGCCCCAAGTTGGGGCTCTGCACTGGGCCTGGAGCCTCCTTGGGATTCTCTCTCTCACTCTCTTCTCTCCCTGCCTCCCCTGCTCAGACTCTCTCTCTCTCTCTCAGAAAAAAAAAAAGTCTCTTTCTCTCGAATTTGGGTCTTTCCCTTCCCTTCAGCTAGAATACAGCTATCCCAGCCCCTTCTTCTTGCCGAGGACGGAGCTGTCCTAGGGGAGGCGGAGCTACAAGCCAGACAGAAGCTGGTCCCTGAATAGTCATGTGGCAAAAACTGCATCCCTGTCAGGGCCTCTCACGTCAACACTATTAGGTGAGAGAAAAATGAACTTCTGTCTTTTACAAGACATTGTTTACTTTCTCCTTCTTCTAGCATCTTAAAGGCTCTTGTGTTTATGCACCTTATCTGCAAACTTGTGTTCATGTTACCTTTTCATAATGTTTTGGCTCCTATTCTTTAACGTAGAAATCAAATTCCTTTATAAGAAATAAAAAATGCAATGCTTACAATTCTAATGTTACATTTAGTGGTAATGACACTATAACCACAGGCGTACAACACAAAATTATGTCCTTGGGAAAATATAAATGTGTTCATATATATTCATGATTTATGTTTTTATTTCATTATGAAAATATTTAAATTGACTGTGGATGTGTTTTATTCAATCTAAGATGCCATTGAATCTAGGTCATACCATTATTTTTTGTACTGTTGAGGAAAAAAAATTGCCAGTTACATAACTCAATGACTCAATACTTCTTAACACTTAGAATTTTTGTTTTGTACTTAAATGAATATTGCTTTTGGATTTCTTTATTTTTTTTTTTAATTTTAAGCTTTTATTTAAATTCTAGTTAGTTAACATACACTATAATATTAGTTTCAGATGTACAATATAGTGATTCAACAATTCCATGCATCACCCAGTGCTCATCACAGCAAGTGCACTCCTTAATCCCCATCCCTTTTTTTTTTTTTACCCATCACCCCATCCATCTCTCTTCTCATAACTATCAGTTTGTTCTCTGTGGTTAAGAGTCTTTTCTTGATTTGCCTCTCTCTCTCTCTTTTTCTTCCTTTGCTCATTTGTTTTATTTCTTAAATTCCACATATGAGTGAAATCATATGGTATTTGTCTTTCTCTGATTTATTTCACTTAGCATAATACTCTCTAGTTCCATCTATGTTGTTGCAAATGGCAAGATTTGCATATGTCAAGATTTCCTTTTTATGGTTGAGTAATATTCCACATCTTTATCCATTCATTGGTTGATAGACACTGGGCTATTTTCATAACTTGGCTACTGTAGATAATGCTGCTATAAACATATGGGGTGCATGTATCCCTTTGAATTAGTATTTTTGTATTCTTTGGGTAAATACTTAGGAGTACAATTGTTAGATCATAGGGTAGCTCTATTTTTAACTTTTTTGAGGAACCTCCATACTGTTTTCCAGAGTGGCTGCACCAATTGCATTTCCACCAACAGTGCAAGAGGGTTCCCCTTTCTCCACATCTTTGCCAACACCTGTTGTTTCTATTGTTGTTTTTTGCCGTGCTTACATGTGTAAGGTGATATCTGATTGTAGTTTTGATTTGCATTCCCCTGATGATCAGTGAGGTTGAACATCTTTTGATGTATCTGATGGCCATCTGTGTTTTCTTTAGAAAAATGTCTATTCATGTCTTCTGCTCATTTTTTAATTGAATTATTTGTTTTTTGGGTGTTGAGTTTTATAAATTCTTTATATATTTTGGATACTAATGATCTATCACATATGTCATTTGCAAATACTTTCTCCCATTCCATAGGTTGCCTTTTAGTTTTGTTGATTGTTTCCTTTGCAGTGCAGAAGCTTTTTATTTTAATGCATCACCATAGTTTATTTTTTATTTTGTTTTCCTTGCCACAGGAGACACATCTAGAAAGAAGTTGCTATGGTTGATATCAATAAAGTTACTGCCTAAAAAAAAAAAAAGGTACTGCCTGTGTTCTCTTCTAGGATTTTTATGGTTTGAGGTCTCACATTTAGGTCTTCAATCCATTTTTAATTTATTTTTATGCGTGGTCTAAGAAAGTGGTCCAGTTTCATTCTTTTGCATATTTCTGTCCAGTTTTCTCAACACCATTTATTGAAGAAATGTTCTTTTTCCCATTGGATATTCTTTACTGCTTCTCAAAGATTAATTGACCATGTAAATGTGGTTCATTTCTGCATTTTCTATTTTGTTTCATTGATCTATGTGTCTATTTTTGTGCCAGTACCATACTGTTTTGGTTACTACAGCTTTGTAATATAACCTGAAGTCTGGAACTGTGGTGCCTCCAGCTTTGTTTTTCTTTTTCAAGGTTGCTTTGGCTATTTAGGGTCTTTCATGGTTCTATACACATTTTAGGATTGTTTATTCTAGTTCTGTGAAAAATGCTGTTGGTATTTTGATAGAGATTGCATTAAATGTGTAGATTACTTTGGGTAGTATAGACATTTTAACAATATTTGTTCTTTTAATCTATCAGCATGGAATGTCTTACCATTTCTTTGTGTCATCTTCAATTTCTTTCACCAGTGTTTTATACTTTCAGAGTACAGGTCTTTCACCTTTGATTAGGTTTATTCCTGGGTATCTTACTGTTTTTGGTACAATATTGTTTTTGTATATGGGATTGTTGTCTTAATTTTTCTATCTGCTGCTTTATTATTGGTGGATAAAAATACAGTACATTTCTGTATGTTGATTTTGTATCATGTGACTTTACTGAATTCATTTATCAATTCTAGCAGTTTTTGGTGGATTGTTTCGAGTTTTCTATATATAGTATCATGTCATCTGCAAATAGTGAAAGTTTTACTTTTTCCTTGCTGATTTGGATGCCTTTTATTTCTTTTTGTTGTCTGATTGCTGTGGCTAAGACTTCCAGTACTATGTTGAATAAAAGTGGTAAGAGTGGACATCCTTGTCTTGTTCCATTCTCTAGAGGAAAAGCTCTCAGTTTTTCCCTCACTTAGTAAGATATTAGCTGTGGGTTTTTCATATTTGGCCTTTATTATGTTGCCTCTAAACCTACTTTGTTGAGGGTTTTTTTTTTTTTTTATCACGAATGGATGTTACTTTGTCAAATGCTTTTTCTGTACCTACTGAAATGATTATATGGTCCTTCTTTCTTTTATTAGCGTGATGTATCACATTGATTAATTTGCAAATATTGAACCACCTTTGCAAACTAGGAATAAATCCTACTTGATTGTGGTGAATGATTTTTTAATGTATTGTTGGATTTGGTTTGCTAGTGTTTTGAGAATTTTTGCACCTATTTTATCAGGGATATTGGCCTGTAGGTCTCATTTTTGGTGGTGTCTTTATCTGGTTTTCGTATCAGGGTTATGGTGGCCTGATAGAATGGATTTGGAAGTTTTACTTCCTTTTCTATTTTTTGGTATTAACTCTTTAATGTTTGGTAGAATTCCCCTGTGAAGCATCTGGTTCTAGACCTTTGTTGAGAGTTTTTTGATTGCTGATTCAATATCTTCCTGTTTCACTTTTGATAATTTATATGTTTCTAGGCATTTATTTATTTCTTCTAGGTTGTCCAATTTTTTGACATATGACTTCATAATATTCTCATAATTATTTATATTTCTGTGGTATTGATTGTGATTTCTCCTCTCTCATTTGTGATTTTATTTGGGTCCTTTCTGTTTTCTTTTTGATAAGTCTGGCTAGAGGTTTATCAATTTTATTATTTTTTTTCAGAGAACCAGCTCCTGACTTTATTGACCTGTCTATTGTTTTTTTTTTTTAGTTTCTATATCATATATTTCTGCTCTAATCTTTATAAATTCCTTCATTCTGGTGGCTTTAGGCTATGTTTGTTTTTCTTTTTCTAGCTCCTTTAGGTATAAGGTTAGGTTGTTTATTTGAGATTTTTCTTGGTTTTTGATATAGGCCTGTATTGCTATATACTTCCCTCTTAGAACCACTTTTGCTGCATCCCAAAGGGTTTGGACTGTTGTGTTGTCATTTTCATTTGTCTCCATGTATTTTTTTATTTCCTGGTTGACCCTCATTCATTGTTTAACAGAATGTTATTTAACCTCCATTTATTTGTGGTCTTCCCAGGTTTTTTCTTGTGGTTGACTTCTGTTTTCATAGTGTTGTAGTCAGAAAAGGTGCATGGTATGACTTTGAACTTCTTAAATTTGTTGATACCTATTTCATGGCCTAATATCTGTTTTGGAGAATGTTCCATATGCATTTGAAAAGAATGTGTTTTAATGTCTATAATAATGGTGTTACAAATAAAAATATGAAGTGAGATTCCAAGAGTTCAAAGGTCTTTAGGGCTAAGTGGGAATATATGTAAAAACTTAAGAGCCAAAAACATTATAAACTTTAATCAAGTGATGTGGCAACTGGGAAGTGGGCTAAGTGACATCCTCTTTTAAAGTTCTGGAGCTACCCCCCCACCCCAAATTATATACTATAAATAAGGCTGGAGGCAGCCTATTGTTGTCCCAGATAAGAATTGAGACAATATTAAAATCTGTGGTCATTGCACAACCTTGCGATCAGGGGTGTAACACAAAAATTGTTTATGGCAACATTATTGTTTTGTTGGTAACTAAATCCCATCAAATTATATTTTTATAGTAAAACTTTATAAAAATGGTCTCAAAATAATATACAGGTTATGACTGAAAAGCACTACAACTTAAGAATCTGTAAGGATTCAGAGACCCTTATACAAAGAAACGTATCTGATGATATATAATAATTCAGATCACTCACATTTGAGATCGGTGAAACTACACGAGAATATCTTTAAATGGTGAATGAAGCAGAACAGAAAAGTTGGAGAACATGAAAGAGGAAACAGTGGTGGGCAACCTTGACATGTCATTATATAGTTAGGAAATCCTAATTTTTTGAGCTTCAGATGAATAGCCTTGAATAATTTTAATATTTTTGTTCAAATGAATATCAAACTTCTCCATCAATTCTAGTTAACCGGGCATGTGTTCTGTGTGTTCTAACTGTTCTCTGGCTACGACCCCCTCTCTGATGGCTTAGTGGATGCTGAACCACTCAGATCTCCCTTTCTAGAAACTGTCAGTTCCCAGCTGCTAGGACAGTTGGTTGCTGACAACTCACAGATGAGTTTCTCCCCAGGAATTGTACCCAGACAAGGAGAATTGCCTTGCCCAAGTCATGTTTTCTCCTTGGAAAGAGCCTACACAACCAATGGCTGACATGTGCTACAAAGCCTTAGCATCCTTGCTGCAACTGGGGCAACTCTGAAGGTACTTCCTAGCTCCAACCGCCTTGCCTGACCCCCAGTGGATGGGCTGAGGCCTCTAATGCAACTGCATTACATTTAAACTCCCTCTGCCTAATCCTACTGCCTTTATCCCTGACAGGTAGTGTTTCTGACGGTGTTCCTCAGTAAACCTCTAGCATGCAAGCCCCAGGGTCTCAGAGCTTATTTCCCAAGGAATACAATCTACAGCAGAGGTTTTATAGCTGAATAATGTGCCACTGGTTGACAGTGAGGACCCCCATTGCTAGTATTAGATGGAGTACCGATAGCCCCCTGGTATATGGTTTTGATGCAGTTCATAAACTTTACCTGGTGGTAAGCAGGGAAAGGGTATGCATAGACTGGAGGGCACCGGTAGAATTTAAGAGTAGTAATTATAAGAATTTTGGAATCAGATTGCTGTTGCTAGGAGCCATTGATACATTGGAACAAGACAAGTTTAAAAGGTAATTACTCACCAAGTGGGCCTACTTGCTAGCATATAAGGATGCTGTCAGCTCCTATAATAGAAGGGCAGAAAAGACCAAGAATCAGAACCTGGACTTCACTGGTAAGGGCATTATTTATTTCTTAGCCCTGAGAGTTTGGATGCATTGAGGTTAGGGCCCTGACTGGGAAAGAATGGGACCCTGAGATCTGGAATGGAGACCTGTGGGTGACACAGTCAAAAACCTTGAATCCCTAGATTCATCTGAACTCTTGAGGCCTGCGGAAACGGTCCACTCCTTCCTATCGAAGGCTGGCATTCCCTTCTCGCTTGAACATGATACAGTCTTTTTTGCAGGCTAGCACGCGTCTCACTTAGAATATGCCCTACCTGCCTACAGGCTGCCAGACCAACAACTTGGTGATTTGCAATGTAACCTGGCTGGGGAAGACTGGGCCTGCTCAGAGAGGAGAGGAATTGTATCCTGAAGGTGCTGCAGGCATGTAGTAGAGCCCAAAGGCTCCAACATCTCTTTGGTCCAAGAGAGACCTATAGACTGGAATTGGGAGTGTGAATGTGGGTGATGGGTGGATCTTCCACATGAAGCGATGATACTAGCCCTAGTTAATTGACAAGAACACTTACATAATCGTCCAGTAAATTTGGGAAGCTTAGATTCTTTGGCATACCAAATAACTCTTCTAGAATATGCTTAATTTCAACTTTATAGTTCTAGTCTTGAAGTTTTACTTGAGTGAACATTAATGAAGTCTTTGGCTCAGATGATTTAGCCAACCTACAAAAAAACCCTCATTCTTCCTGTAACTATGATCTGACTATAGTAGTGGATATTTCAGTTAGGCTTTCTCTTAAATAGTCAGGAGAGCAGTACTGTCTCAAGTCTTTGTTTTACTGTCAGTCTTTGTGCTCATGAACTTGCAGAGGTGCCGTTTAAGACTGAGCAGAGGTTTCAGTTGTAATCTGATGGGAAAATACATGAGCAAGTGCTTCTTAGCAAAAAAGTCCTTGGGATGATTACTTGATACTGGCGTCTACTGATAGAGGCTATCCTGAGCCATTATAAATGTGCTTCATAGATCACTGCAGTCAGTAGAAGTTGTTTGCCTGTCACAAGAATTTGCAATTACGCTAGAATGTCATCATTTCAGGAAACTATAAAGCAATGAACATGTTTATTTTCAGCCGCAAAGGAAAAAAATATCCTGAGAACCAGATTTTCTTGGCAGTTTGAAGCATTTATTAGAAAATCTGTAATTTCTTTTTGTAATCCCACACTCAGTGGGCATCCCCTTTAATGGAGGTATGTCAAGCCTGGAGAATTATATGGTACATTCTGAACTTGCTTTGCTGGGAAAATAAGACTCATGACTTAATTTATAGGCTTGTTGAGTTCACCACCCTCCTGGCTCCCTGGAAGGCCGAATTAAAGTCTTGTAATGGCTTAAAGGGGACTCAAGTGCTCTCAGGTGCCCTTAGACACTTGGAATGGAGGCCATTGGAGTTTGACACTGATATTTTACCTTAAATAATGTCAAGTACAAAATGGTTCTTGGAAAACTTAAAGATTAGATAGGAATTTTCTGGGTGATCCCACAGGGTGGAGATTTTCTCTATTTTTGTACATTTCTACTGCATTCCCAAGTTTTTCTTCTTCCCCACCTAGAAACATACTGGCTTTTGGGTTGTTGCTTTTTCAAAAATGCTTTCAATATGGAAAGAACAAGAATCACTGATGTGTGAGGGACATAGGGCCTGCCCTAATTGAACCTAGAAATGTACTGGCTGACTACATTCCAGGTGCTGGCTATGATACCCTGGGTTAGTTTGCACTGTGTGTAGTGGTAGCTACAAATGGACTTCCTCTTTAAGGGGCAGGTGCTTTCAGTTTTAATCCAGTAGGATTTAAGTGTGCTTTGGTTCATATTTCTTCCTCTTAGTTTAGTACCTCTTTTGTTATACTTTCTTATCCATTGAATTGAGTAAAATCTACATTCCCTTTTGTAAGTCTGACTCCATTTTTCTGATGTGTAATTGCTGACATAGTTAAAACTTCACCCCCTTCTTCCCCTTGCACCCCACATCTAGACATCCATGTTACAGAAGCCTGGGTGCTACCACCCTTGGTGCTGGAGTGAGGTTCAAACCATGCAAACCCCTGATTGTGGGAACCCTCACCTTGGCCCCACCCCCTCACCACCATTGAAATGCCAAGCCAGCCCCTTTTCTAAACTCTCTCAAGTGATTATTGGATCTGCTTTGGAACCCTGTTCTCCTCAGAAATAACTATCATAAAAAAACATGATATTTAATTTCTTGTGTCTACTTGGCTAGGCCACAGTATCCAGATATTTTGTCAAACATTATTCTAGATGTTTCTGTCAAAGTATTTTAAACATGAAATTAACATTTAAATTGGTAAATTTGTAAGTGATGAGTCACTGAATTCTACTCCTGAAACCAATATTGCATTGTATATTAACTAACTAAAATTTAAATTAAAGAAATATTCATAATAAAAATAAATAAATCAGTAAACTTTGAGTAAATCAGAGTGTTCCCTGTAAGGTAGTTGGGCCTCACCCAGTCAGTTGAAGGCTTTCATAGAAAATGACTGGCCTTCCTTAAAGAAGAGGGAATTTGGCCAGGAGGCCACCTTCAGACTTGAACTTAAGCATCAGCTCTTCCCTGGGTCTCCAGCTCTCCATTCCACATTGTAGGTTGCAAGGTTGTACTAGTAGTCAGGGGGATGTGATCCACATAGAACTATGCAGATGGTTACTAGAATACAGCCAGATAATCTCAGCAAAGGACTCTTTCAATCTATACAGTGAATACAGTGAAGAGAAATCAAGGAGGCTAAGGGCAAGGATCTCACAAAAAAATGTCACAATCCCTTACCAGTGTCTGGATATGAGCTAGTTCTCAGACCTGAAAGGGGAGGCCAAGTCTCTAGGAGGAAAGATCAGGTGTATACATGGCAATGGCTCATCTGTGCTTTTCCCCAAGGGACCTAAGGCCTTTTCCTCATTGACTAAGACCTTACTGTGTGCCATGTCTTAACAATGTAACCCCTCTCTTTGGGACTCTGCAGAGAAAACAAGAGTTAAGTGCTCTGAAAAGGGAAGTCCAGGTATTAGAAAATGATTACATTATTCTAATTCTACTGTTTTAATTGTAGGTGGTATTCTTTTAAGAACTAAATGATATTTAGATCTTAAACATTGGTTCTCAATGAGAAAATTGTAACATTATTCTTCATCTTTGGCTAATGGAGAAATATTCCATAGCCCAGAGTTTACAAAGAATCTTTTCATTTAATGAGCCAAATGACCATGTGTAATACATTTAAATTATGACTTATATTTCTCTCATTTACTGTTTGTTTTTGTTCTTTTATACCATAAGAAATTAATGAGGCTGAGAGTCTTAAACTGTGTTTTATGTATTTAAAATAATTATGATTAAAAGCCTTTTACACATGTGTATTTATCATGAATTCTTGTTCAAAGAACTATTTTTCATGGTTCAAGAAGCAAAATTAATTTAAATCGGCAGCTAATGCACAGTTCTCAATTCCATGAGTCAACTGGATGCTGCTGACATTTTTATGTGGAGCCTCCTTTAATGTAATAAAAGTGTTGCACTAAATGATGTAGCTAACATAGGAAGGGGTGGCGCACTCATTGTCTGAAACCCATGCTACAATGTTCCGGGTCATGTCACAGGCCACAGCACTGCACCACGTTCATGTTCTCTGCTGTCCTCACATTGACGTGTGTGACTAGACTGAATGGTGTAATAAAGTGCTAATCTTGACATTTGTGTCTGGTTAACCTTCAGGTGACTAATGCACATGCCTCTCATTCTCCATCAGAGTAGGGAATAAATTCACAAGTGCATATCCAGGTTCCCTAGCACGTGGCAGTCAGAGATTTGAGAGGAGGTCAGCTCTTCCACTGTGCACGTGTACAGTGAGTCTGAATTTGGTCTGAATATTCAGAACTCCAGTGTTTTAACCTCTAAAGAAGCTGGATTACACAGCAGAGTAAGGGCTCATGGCCCTGTGCAGTTGTCTATGTGTACGCCAGGTGCTCCTGGTGGGTCAGAGAGTATAATTTTGGTTGATCCCTTTTCTAATTCGGCATGTAGCTATGAGTGAAGCTGCAGACAATGGCCAGAATACTCTCTGTGTTAACCTGGAGTTATCTGAGAATATTGAAGTAAAGAGCTAATGGGCTCTATTCTCCCCTTGCCAGATATGCACAGAAGAAGAGACACCAGTCTTTGTCTGGGTGGTAAATTTTTAAAGTGGTAGGCACAGGGATAATGCATGAATAGGTAATAGCTCTGGGGGACTCGGGAAAATTGTATTTCACTAGGGGAACAAATATATGCTGTCTTTGAAAAGGAAGGAATATACTAAGGATCCAGATATGAAGATGTGAGTTTTTTGCTAATAAGACACAGAGACACTAAAACTAGTATCCGGATGGTGAAGAATGATATAAAAAAATTCTGGCTTTGGGCACCAGCTTTGCTTCCTCCTGACTGTGAGATATAGGGCTACTAGGTCACCTCTCTAAACCTCAATTTTCTCATCACCACAATGCAGAGATTGGGTCAAATTTGTGCCCTAGTTCCTCTCACTCTACCTATAATCCTGTGGCATGCTGGTAAGATTTCAGGTGCACAAGCACTCATGTCACCTTCAAGAGAGGCAGCGACTGCCACAGTCCAAGAAGGACTTTATTGAGTGCCTGATGCTCAGCACCATTACATAGTGCTCAGTTGTAAGGATACACACAATGTATGTTATCAACTGTATGGTGACACTGAGGCTGAAGCAGAGGACAAGCTGTGAGCTGTAGATATCAAGTCTGAAGAACCTCAGATAGGAAGTGCCAATGTAGAATCCACAAGTGTGAGGTGAGATTTGAACTAAAATGTGAGCTGAGCTTTAGAGGATAGGTAGGATTCAGGTAGATAGAGAAAGGATTAGTAGATCATTCCTGGTTTGAGGATGAATAAGGCTCATGGCAGAAAGTCTATGACTCAGTCAGACTGGGTAACTGAGAAGACTTTAACAAAGAGGACATTTCCGCAGGGGTAGCCAAGGCTTAGGTAAAGTAACAGAGACAATGCAGTGCCCTGGGCTAGCAGAAGTGGGTCATCACCACTTTAGGCCTGAACAAGCAAGAGGTTAGATGGTTACCATGACAGGACTTTTCAGAGTGTCTGAAAAGGAAGGGAAGCCTTCAGTAGAGGGACTGTTGGCAGCCAACCTGCTGCAACCCAGCAGACAGGAGTGAGGGACACAGATACCCAAACCTCATTTTCCTTGTGCCTTCAGTTTCCTTCTGTAGCCTCTGCTGGGCTGAATTCAACTGGAAGACCTGTGAAGTTCAGCCTCTTGGGGCACAGTTGAGAAAGGGTGAGCAATGGATTTATAGAAGCAAACAGAGGGTATCCAGCAGAGCCAGCGACCTACACTCCCAGGTATACAAGTGCAGACCAAAGGAATGGTGGAGAGCTCTCTATAGGGAGTATGCCAGTCAGGAAGGGGAATCGCACATGTACAGCTACTGAGCAGTGTCCCTTCATTGCAGGACCACCGTCGATTGTTCATGGCATTTGGGCATGTGTGAAGGAGCCTGAAGAATACTCCTGAGTGTTTTCTGGCTGTGGGGAGAGTACTCACCATGCCCCGCTATTCAGACCTTCCCATTTTGGAGGGGCAGTCTCCTACACCACTCATCCCTTTTCATTCTTTCCCCCATCTCAGGAGCCAAGTGTGTGCTAAGCAGATGAGGAATGCTGGAGCCTCAACATATAATAAAAGTCAAATTCTCACTTTTCACATTAGAACTAATCCTAGAAGGCCTCCAGTGTTTTGTGATTCACCTTGTGGTCCATGGAGGACCTGCCTTCTGGGGGCTTTTCTTAGCACCAGACACCTACCATTCCTCTTTAACTGGTCTCCCTCTCCTTCCTTAAATGCTTTTGTCCCTGATTTCCAAATGAGAAAAACTGATCTCAAAAGGGGAAGATGAAAGAAATGTCAGAGACAAAGTTTACCTTCTTCGTGATTTTACTTGGGCTAGTTAAACTAAATGGGGTTGTAGATTCTTCCTTCAGAAAGGCTTTGCGTTGACTGTAAAAGACTTTTGTTTGTGGGGAGCCTGGGTGGCTCAGTCAGTTAAATGTTCAGCTTCAGCTCAGGTCATGATCTAGCGGTTTGTCAGTTTGAGCCCTATGTCGGGCTCTGTGCTGACAGCTCAGAGCCTGGTGCCTCCTTCGAATTCTGTGTCTCCCTCTCTCTTTCTTCCCCTCCCCTACTCACACTGTTTCTCTCTCTCTCTCTGTCAAAAATAAATAAACATTAAAAAAAATAAAAATTAAAAAAAGACTTGTTCATCTGGAAAGAGTAAGTGTAATAGGGCCTGAAAACACAAAATGATGTAGAAGACCTCTTTACTATGTTTGCTCTTTTAATTCTATGATGATCTGTGGTAGGATGTATGGTATTCTTACTGAGGCTTAAGAACTTTATTATGAATTTTTCCACATGGAAATATATGAACCAAATAACAATTCAGTCTATTATGTTGGGCTGACGCTTATTTTGTTAAGAATTCACAATTTCCAGAACCTGTTCTGGAATCAGTATAATCCTTTGCCACATTTCACATTTTCTTTCCCTCCTCGGGGAGGTCTGTACTCTGTTGAAAATACAGTAGTGAATAAGACATAAAGCCCTTCACTGTCTGCATCACACCTTGCTTACCGAGCTTAGAAAGTGAGGCAAATGTTAAATATATGTGTTTCAGGTTAAACAGAACTCAGTTAATATTGTCAATTATTGAGCAGTTCCTTAGTTTGGAAATGTCTTTTAACTCACCAAAATGTGGGCAGTACACTACTGTTTGGAGGTTTTATTGTTGTTTATTTATTTATTTATTTATTTATATTAAAATTTTTTTTAATGTTTATTTTTGAGAGAGAGACAGAGACAGAGCACGAGTGGGGAAGGGGCAGAGAGAGAGGGAGACATAGAATCTGAAGCAGGCTCCAGGCTCTGAGCTGTCAGCACAGAGCCCAAGGCAGGGCTCAAACTCACAGACTGCAAGATCATAACCTGAGCTGAAATCAGACACTTAACTGACTGAGCCACCCAGGCCCCCTGTTTGGAGGTTTTAAAAGTTAGATAGGGGGTGCCTGGATGGCTCAGTCAGCCAAGCGTCTGACTTGTTCTTGCCTCAGGTCATGATCATTCAAGCACCGCATCGGGCTCTGAGATGATGGCACAGAGCCTGCTTGGGATTCTGTCTCTCCTTATCTGCCTTTCCCCTGCTTGTGCTCTCTCACTCTTTTCTCTCAAAATAAATAAACTTTAAAAAAATAAAAGTTAGATTATACAAATATTAATGAATGCAGCTCTTTTATTTGTCCTATAGGGTTGAGTAAATATCAGCAGGTGAAATTTAATTCCAACTAAGCTGCCTCATGATGAAATAAAGCAGTATTGAGGGAGGTTCAAGTAGGCTTCAAGGTGCCCTCTAATGCTTGGTGGCTAAGACATGAGAGATCAAATTGAGAAGACTCGATGCCAAGTGAAAGATCGGGCTCCAAAGGCTTCTGAACCCAGAGTTTCCAGGGTTCCTTGAAAACTGTGGTTGATATACTTATTTATGAATACTCATGGAAAACATGGTACCTGGTGTGGAAAAGAATAGAATTTTGAGGAACCTTTTGTTTCTTATAGATTACTTGTCACTTTACTTTGAACTTTTAATAGAAAAGCATTTGACTTCATAGACTTCTCACCTCTGATCCTTGATCACATATCACTAATTTACATTGGAGTTTTGGATCATTAAATCTTATATTTGATATAATACTTATATCAAAATTGGTTTGATCTGGAAACTCAGTAGCAACCCACGATGTTGTTTTGTTTTCTCTTCCCTCCCCCTAACTCCAATAGCTAACTATAAATATTAAATATTCTTAAGGACTTTTCTTACATTGCTCCCCACACATTTCAGTAAATCATTATTGTCTAGACACCAAAAGAAAGTCAGAAACCATTGCTGGAAGTGAAAATTCTTTAGGGATTGTTATTCAATAACAGAGCAATTAAATAGGACATGTTATTGAACAATAGAAAGTACTTTCTTTATGGTCTGTACACTTAGCAGACGCATTATTAACCATCAAGTCAGCGCTTCAGTTCATGGCCACATATGCTGAAAATGCATGGTTTTGTACACGGATACATTATCTTTCTTTGGAAAATACTTAACACGTTAAGTAGAAAATGAAATACTGAATTCTGTATTAAAGCTATAATTTAGTATGTTGTGATTATCTACATAGCCATGATACCTAAATTATATAGCAGGAACAAAATTATTAAAGTATAACAACCATCTTTCTCATTTCATCAAAAGATACATCCCAATGCCCTAATTCTAATCTTTAGGCATTCTAATCTGCCATAGTTCAAGGCCGCAAGTCAGGCCAAAGGATGGTGGGCATTTCTGTTCATAGGCTCCTGTGGCTAAGGCCATGGCGATGGCTAAATTCAGTTCATGATCTATTTATTTCATCAGTTTTAAGGTAATCTTTGTAAATGTTTATTTGTGGGGGATGCACATTATTTCAAAATTTGTGTGTAAAGTGAAGCTCTTAGTATTATTAAAATTGTGTACTTTCAAAACCACCCAGTTTTGTACCATGTGCAATTTTAAATTTAAATTTGCACTTATAATGCTGCCTTCTTTTCACAGCATTTCCAGCCAGACACTGAGGGTTTCATGTGGGCACTGTCCAGGCTGTCTGTATGTCGTTGAATGATGGGAATAAGACGTGTGAGGAAAACTATAAAAGAGGAGCTAAGTTGATTTACATGTTGCTCTGTGTGTGTGTGTGTGTGTGTGTGTGTGTGTGTGTGTGTGTTATGAGTAGAAAGAGAACCAGAGAGGAACAGAGGGTGAGAGAGGGACCCGATGGCCAGGCAGAAAAACCACAGCCAGCTGAAGTCTTTGGGGAGACATAAAAGATGCCACATGGTTGTAGTTTCAGGTGGGATTTTCTTTTTGCCCTTCTTCAGGAGACTGAAATAGAAACCCATGTCATTTTTAAATAGATTTCAGTTTTTTAAGAGAAATTTTAGGTTTGCAGCAAAATTGAGTGGAGGGCCCAGAGTTCCCATATAGTCCCAGCCTGACACTCTCCCCAGCCTCCCTCGCTATCAGCATCCAGCAGCAGAGTTGGTTACCGCTGTTTCACCCACACTGACACATCGTTATCACCCAGAGGCCATAGTTGACATTAGGGTTCACTCTTGGTGTTGTACATTATCTGAGCTTGGACAAGTATGTGAAATTATATGTCTGTTCTTACAGTATTATACAAAATAGTTACATTGCCCTAAAATCCTCTGTGCGCCGCCTATCACTATTCACGTTATTATTTAACACTTTTTTGCTGTGGTATATTTTGGGACTGAATCTTGCTGATCTGATGTTGCCAGGGGAAAAGAGACCTAGATGGGATTCAGGTTCTAGACATGGGCTGTTGAACCATAAGTGACAGGTATATTGTGGGGCCTTGGCCCAGTCACAAAGCTGGACTTAGATGACACGAGAGAGCTTCACTAGGACTGTGTATCCAGAGCAGAGAAGTCTCAGGGCTATGCCTGTTCAGGTCTGAATGCTAGGTAGGGGGATGGGGAAAGTGGGTGCCAGGGAAGAGCTGGCGGGCAGGGCCCAGGGTTTTCAAAGGTCCCATGTGTACTCAGAGCTGTCACAACAGAAGGTACATCTGGATTCCAGGATCCACATGCCTGAGCCCACTGGGGACATTTTCTTTAAAGTATCCATAGTAAGTTCTCCAGTAAAATAAATAGCAGGTTGACTTCTCTGGGCCCTGGAAAGGGGTAGCTTTCAATAGCTTTGAATTCCAAATGGCAGTGGCATCCCTCTCCTGTATCCCACACTAATCCAGAAAGCAGGCTTATCAGACAGAAAGAGAGAATCTGGTCAAATAATCTATCTTATGAATATTAGACATGTTAGAACATACCAGGTACTAAGGCACAGAGGAAGCCGAATCATGAATGTTAGCACAATATGAGATTTGGTGAATCTAAGTGGCCGCATGGCACAACGATTGAGAGATGACCCTTGAAAACCAGGCTGCCAGAGGTCAGAACCCAGTTCTGCCGCTTTGTCATCTGTGTCACTTTGAGCAGGTAACTTGACTTCTCTGTGCCTCAATTTTTTCATCTGTAGTATGGGGGAATACTAGTGCTTGCTTCAAAGGGTTTTTGTGAGGATTAAGCAAAGTAAGGCTTAGTAATTTAATGATGTTTTAGTAGTGTCTTTCATATTGGACATTGCCTGGCACATAGTATGTATTCTGGAAGTATTTGTTAAATAAACACTTCAACTCTGTCACCTAACAGATGAGGGAAGTTGTCTTGGGCATTATTTACTTCATATTTTCATAGATATTTCTTCAGCCTGACCATAAAACCTTGTATTCATAAAGTCACTGGTATCAAAAATTTGAGGTTTTTCTGATTACTTCTCAGCAGTGCATGAGGCTCTTTCTTACTGAATGGTCTCTATGTTCAACTCTTTAGGATGCCCCATCCCTGGATAGGACCACCACAAATGGGTGGGAGGCCAGGCAGATGCAGGCAGTGAACAGAAGTGGATAGTGGAGTGTTGGAGAAGGGCGAGGAGGGAGCTGAAGGAAAGGTGAGGAAGGCATCATCATTTCTTCTGCAAAGACCCCCAGTGAATCTCCAGTTGTGGGGGTCTGTATAAAAATATCTAAAGCAGGGAGTCTTCTGTCCTCTCCCACCTTGTAATATTGTACCAGACAATATGTTTTATAGCATAGGGATGCCAATCACTCACGTGGCAAGAGGCTTTGCAAAACTCAGTACAAACAAGTCATGCTGGGGGTGAGGAGAGTGTGAACATTCCAAACCCCAGATGGAGCATCAGGCAATGAGCCTGGTTTTCCTGAAGGGTTGGTGGAATCTACCTCATTAGTGAGGGTAAAGTCCTGGAAGTCACTGGAGCCTTCTCATCTCTGCAGGATGTCTCTATAATTGTGGTGACTTAGAACTAGATGGCCCTTTTGCAGTGCTTTTTGGTTAGAGGACACTGATGTGTTATTACTTAGAACTAGATGTGTTGAAAAATGCCTCTCTCACTCCTTCATTTCTCTAGTATCCCGTTTCTGAGTAGAACATGCATCTAGTAACTATTAGGTTATCTCTCTAAGTGATATACAAAACAAAATATTAAGGTTGACCTCACATATATTAATTTATGTTAAAACTAAACCTTGCGTTTTATAAGAATGATATTGTACTTCATAGATTTCAGGTTATTGTTACATTATCTCATTTGATTGTTATATGTAACATATAAGATGAAATTTGTTATTGTATACAAATATACAATTATATGATACATATAATTAATATAATATAATAAATATAATATATATCTGACACAAGACAGATTATTTTCTTATCACCATTGTACAGACAAGACATCCAAAAGTCAAAAAATGTTTAATATAACACAATAAAGTATAACATTACAGAAATTCATTCATTTAGTTATCCATTTATTCATGAAATATCCATTTGTGCTACTTCCCTAGGGCAAGAACTTTTCTATGTTCTGGAGAGATACAGAACAAGACTGAAAAGACTCCACTTCTCCTGGACCTTACATTTTACTGAGGGAAAGATAGGTATTAAACAAACAAATAACTGAAAGATAATGTGAGAGTATGAAAGATGTTAAGAAGAAAATAAAATGAGTGTTTTTTATGGGATCCAGTGCATCTTGAATGGGATGAAGGAAGGCCTCTTTGGGAAGATGGCAAGGAATCTGAGGCTTAAGAAAAGCCAGAACTGGCCATGTGAAGACCTTGGGACTGAGCAGTCCACAAGAAAAGAACAAAAAGTGCAAAATCCTACAGACGGGACCCAGCTGTGTGCCTTGGGAGGGAAGAAGCCAGAGTGGCCAAGGGTAGTAGATGAGGGTGTCGAGGTTTGAGATTTCACCCTACTTACAAGCTCATAGATTAGCCTGTTCCTATTTTTGTGCACACTGACAAAGACCTGAGACTTCTAGGCCAGACTCAGCATAGCAAGCAGCATGAACATCATAGTGTCAGTTCCCTTTGTTCCCCAAGCCCCATGGGGGCAACACAGATGGGCCAGGTGGATGTTGAGTACTCACTGGGTTTGTGTACAGACGAATAACACTGAGCTCAGGAACCCACTGCTTTATTTATAACAAGTGGTAAGCAAGATTGCTCTTTGTCCTAAAGAGAGACGTTATCTCATCCAACTGATCTGGGTCAAGAGTGACCAGGCCCTTGCATTCTTCATACACACAGCAAGAAGTCACCAGATGCTCAGGTACCTGGCAGGTGACCCATCCCAACACAGGGGAAGAGCATGCAGAGAAGCAGACTCAAATTGTGCAAGACCTGATGTGTCCCTTCCCAGGATTTATTCAGGGATGGCATGAGACTTCATTTGTCAGTTGTTGGCTTTATACCGTATTCATAGATACCTAACTACAGGTTTCTTATTACTCTGTGCAGTGAGCAGAGAGGGTCCTGGTAGGAAACTGATGATGTATTTAAGGAATTAACTGGAAAGGGTTTTGTGAAGGGGCTGGTTACAGAGATATGGGCTGGACACCAGTAAGAATGCCAAAAAGTGATGGTGAGGGACTCAGGAACCAGTGTTACCAAGTACAGAAAGAGCACGGAGCCTTGAAAGAGGGGACTGCCAGGGAGCCACTGCCAGCAAGACAGTGAGGAGGTGGGACAAGAATGGGGCCTGGGGTGCAAAGGGATAAGACCCCCACCTCACTCTATCCTCCAAATACTAATCTCTCCTGCCTTACTCCCACTGTACAAACCCAGCAGCAGCCTGTAGGCAAGGGAGCCTGTTTTGGAGGTGGAGGTCGGCTTCCAGGGACCACAGAAGAGCAGAGAAAGATGGAGAATAGGTCTGGAATGGCACAAGGGGTGTACCAGCACCTTGTGTCATTTCATTTTTTTAAAGATTAATAGGAACTTACTTCATATCCAGAATTCTTAAATTCTAATTAAAAGTATACTGTGTTTATATTTACAAAAAAGTGTTTTCCCCATGAATCATCTTTAAAAATTAACTTTGAAGATATACAATGAGAGGCGTTAAACTCTGTTTTTCAAAAATAACTTCCTTATGAAATTGGTTTGACTCATCCACTTGTATACAGGTGCTAAAGGCATTCATGTGTGTTCTGTTTACACTCAGGAAGTATCTCTGGCTTAAGAGTCAGGAAAAATGGATTCAAGTCCCCAATTTATCATTAACTGGTTATAAAATGACAGGGTTGTTAATGGTCTCTAAAGCTCTTTCTGCTTCGCTGCCATGTTTGAATACTGCATTTGATCAAGGAAGCAGGACTTTCTCTTAAGGGTCAAAGTTGATTGAGTTTTGTAATTAGCTTTGCCTTTTTCTTTGCTCTTTAATACAGTTTTTCTGTTTAATTCCTGTTTTATCTATCTATCTATCTATCTATCTATCTCCTCATGGGAATTCTGGTTTATTTAGATTTCTCTGTATCTTGGTCCAAACCAATCCAGATTTATACATGATACAAGCAACTTCTCTTTCTTAATAGAAAAAAATTGAAAAATGCAGAGGGAGTGACACAAATCTCTAGTTTTTTTGTTAGAATGGAAACATGATACTATCACGACAGGTCTTCAATCTGGCATCACCTATGTGCCCAATGTAATTACATGCTCACCACATGCATGATTATCATCTGAGCCAATCCAATCTGCTAGGGCAGTCATATTATTTATTTTTACACACTGATGCTACTGGAACCAAAGTCCTGAAGATCCACTTAAATCCAAGCCCTTGGAAAATTTGGGGGAGCAATTTGTTTTATCAGGTCTCTAACCGTTTACTTTAAAAATAAATAGCTTCTCAGTCACAATAATATTTAAACAAAGGAAATCTCATATAAATCATTTGTCCTAAGATGATATGTATAAATAATTATTAACTAGTTCCTCAAGGGACACAGAAATGCATGTATCTCTTTATTTCTTTGGTCAGATTTATTAAGTGACTTGAAATTCACACTCATCCAACTCTGGCAAGAATCATAACATGACGGGGACACCTGGGTGGTTCAGTCAGTTAAGTGCCTAACTCTTAATTTCAGCTCAGATCATGATATCATGGTTTGTGAGTTCAAGCCCCGCATCAGGCTCTGAGCTGATGGTGCAGAGCCTGCTTGGGATTCTCTTTCTCTTCCTCTCGCGGCCCCTATCCCGCTTGTGCTCTCTCTCTTTCTCTCAAAATAAATAAACTTAAAAAAAAAAAAAAAAGAACCATAGCATGATAAAGCTGAGTAAAAGGATGCTGGGATTAACTTGCCCAGTTTCTGGTTTGGCAGGTTAAGAAGCTGAAGTCCAGGGAGCCTGACACTTGCTTCAGATGACACAGCAGGATGCTGCCCAGACTGGGTCTAGAACCTGGGTCTCTAGCTAAAAATAACAGTGTCACAGATAGTGTGTGTGTTCTTCTTGCAGAAAAAACTCAGAAGATAAAACAACTGTAGTCTTCCTTGACTGCCCTCCCAATTCCAATATCCTTCCCAGAATAACAACTATTATCAATTGATGTGTATTCTCCAGACACTTTGTTGAATGTTCACACCTATGCATACATGTATATGTGTATGTGGAAATGTGTGTGTAGAAACATGTGATGACATTCTGTAGTTTTTAAAAACCACAATTAACACTATACTTTACATGTGGTTCTGCAGTATGACCATCTTGGGTATTTTTCTGGATCAGTGTATATCTACCCTATTCTTTTAAACTGCTGGATGATTTTCTGAAATATAAATAAGCCAAGGCATGTGATGGACAGTTGGATTGTTTCCATTTTCCTTCATTACAAACAGTGTTATGACACAGCACTCCTCAAAGTTTAGCAGTGGAACAGAATCTCCAGAGAGGCTTGTTAAAATAGATTCTGGGGCCCCTGCCCCACATATCCAGTGGTCCCGGCATGGGACATCCACTTCATTTCTAACATTTCTAACAAGCTCTCGGGGCATGCCAGCGATTTGTGAGTGCTCTTATTCTGCTCTGTATATTTGGTTATTGCCCTCCAGCAGCATATGAAGTATGAGTATTTGTTTCCTCATACCTTTACCACCCCTGATACTTACAGTCTTTAGTTTGTCCCCAGTGCATTTGGTGAGCATGGTTTCCCCTGATCACTAATGAGGTTGATCATCATTTTATAACGTACAGGTCATCTGAATCTCCTCTTCTGTGAATTGCATATTATACTCTAAGCACATTTTAAAGATAGGTTGTTGGTTTGTTTTTCTCATTGATTTATAGCAATTTAAAGATATATATTTCAGATATTAATCCCTTGCTTGTTTTATATGTCCAAAAATGTTTTGCCCAGTACTCTTTACAACTCTATACAATACAGTTATTACTTTATTCCTAATTTTATAATGTTACCTGAATGGTACTGGTCCCACTGAGGATCATAAAAATTCCAGAATAAAACATTATTTCCCTGTTGGACCCTCAGTTTAAATCCTGTGATCATACTGCTAACTGTGGGCTCACCAGATCAACAGATCACGGAGAACCTGAGAAGGGAAATAGGTTGGACATTCCCCAACCTCTTTTAGCCAAAGGACACTCATCACTGGAGGAGCACCCGACCTAAATTCAGGGAATAAAACTCACATATGTAGTTGAAATAAAGCAACTTCTGTCTTGTCAGAAAGGAATTTCCGTAAGCTCCTGAGTAAAAGTTTCTAAGCCACTTTGACATAGGATTATTCTCTTTTGACATATTATAAACATTAAAGAAAATTTAATGCCCATCTGGACAGTTAGCGTTTGCCAATTGCTACCACCACCAGCTGCAAAACTACACTGACTACAAGCCATCCAGCTGCCACGCGTCCCTGGTGCCAGGAGAGCGCAAGGCTGCCAACGCTGCTTCAAGTGGCTGGGCTGGTTTGCAGCCAGGATTTGAAGGAGGATGTGCTGTGAAACATAGTAGTCACGACTCGGATTTTCAATGAGTGTTATTTGTGTTTGCTTTTTTTTTTTTTTTTTTCTGGTCATCTACTGTGGGAGGCTGCTGGGGACACCATTTCTTTCCTGGAAATGGCAGCAAAACATGTTGATCCTTCTTTCTCTGCCTTTTATGTACTTGCTGGCATTCTCTGCATTCACATTTTGCTTGCGCAGTCATTAGCTGGAACCGCCTGGAGCTGCAGCACATGTTATCATCTCTCCAAGTCTGGGTTTCCCCGGCTCCTGGTCCCTCCCCCCACCCCTAACAACACCCCTATCCTTGTCTCCCCCCGCCCCCCATTTATTGATTTACTTTTGGCATTTTTTCTCTCACAAAACAGCAAAAAGAAAGTGCTTCCTCTGCTAGTATTTTCCTAGATGTGTTCTTATATTTGTGCACTTGGGTTCCAAATACTCCTGTATATATGTTTCCCCTCCACAAAGAGGTGGTTCTTCTTCCTTCCATTTAGGAACAAATCATTTTCCGTTTCAGGAGAGAAATTCTCCATTGACATCTGCAGTAGATTGTACTAGTGTTTGTCACTTTCTGTTTTCTTTCCCTGTCATGCTTTTCCCTGTGGGTGGGATTGATTATTCATCCCCTCTTTGTTGAAGTCAGGAGAAACCATGTGACTTGCTTCGGCCAATTCAATGTGGGCAGAAGCGATGTGTGTAACTTCTGTACAGTAGTTTTAATAGACAGCTTGATTGAAAGGTCTCTTATCCCTCTGCCAGAGGGCCAGCAATGCCCAGAGACTGACTGCTCCATCAGCCTAGGTCTTGGAATGAAGACTTGGAGAGTAGCTCAGTAGCTATGCCTTGATGGACACATAGTGTTAGAGAAAACGGAGTTGTCGAAAGCCACTGAGATGTTTGGGATTTCTACTGCAGCACAACTTAGCCTGCTGTGACTGACACAGTATCCTTTCATTTGTAGATCTCTACGATAAAATACTCTTAACATGCTGAGATTGCTTGGCAGAACACAGAATAAGAAATCTAGGGAAGTTAGCCCTAAAACCAGGCAGTGCTGCTTGCCTGCTAATGTGTATCTGGCCAGGTTGACAGGGGATCTTAAAATGTGGGAAATTTCAGGGGTCTTAGAGTTCTAATGAAGGCCTCAATTTGCACATAAGGAAACTGGCTCCAAGATGTTAAGTGACACACTTGAATCTAGCCAACTTGTTGGTGGAAGAATGTGGTCTAGACTGGAGGAAGCCAGTCTTCCATTCCCCTGCTCTGTCAACCACGGCTTCTCCTGGGGCTTTCTGCTCAGTTAGCAGTGGGAAAACTCTAAGATTCTAAAATGATAAATTTTCTATCATTTTATTTAAAATATTTCTGAAAGCCTTTCACACATTAAACTTCCATCCGCCCACTTGAAACCTCAGACTGTTTCCCTTTCCCTGTACTGCTGCTTCACGTTGAAGACACTTAATATTACCAAAATGAAATGCATATTTAGAGAAGCTGTACTCTAAAGGACAAGCATAAGAGGTTTTCTTTTAGGCACTATTCCAAAATACCCACATTCGCCATCCTTTTCATTTATCATAGAGTTAAGAGTTGACTCTGTGCCACTGTTTATCTAAATCAGTCTTGTCTAATTTTACTTTCGCACATGTGAAGGGTTCCACTCACTTCCTGGATAACAGGTCTTCTTATTTTGTAAGTTGTTACTCCTTAATAATAAGAGAAAGTCACAGGTATATAATGGTTAATCTTACTAAAGCACTGTTCAAAATGCCTTGTATCTTTGTATACACTTAGCCCTTATAGTGAATGTGTGATGTGATGTATTATTATCACTCTTCATCTACAGATGAGGAAATGAAGGCACACAAAAGTTAAGTGACTTACCCAGGGTCACACAGGTAGTGAATGGCAAAGCTGGGATTTGTACTGAGGTAGCCTAGCCACACTGTCCCTAGAATGACTATAATGCTGATAATGATAAAGGGACAGTAGCAGCAACAACACCCATGTAATAATTAAGTAACTAAGTAATAAGTAATTGCTATGTGCAGGTACTGTGTATCATTTTATGTTGATTTGTTATCCCTAAAATATGTATTACAATAACTTAGGAAGTAGAAGCTTAAAGTCATGAAGTGACTCGCCCAAGGTCACATAAATGGTGAACCTGGTGTTTGAGGCCAGATCCATCTGGCTTCAAAGTCCTATCTTTCCTTCATTTTGCCACGCTACTTTTCTTTTTCATGCCCTTGCTACAAAAAACAAAAACAAAAACACAGTGTGACAGAGTAAAGGTATTGCTTTCAGTAAATTTTACTGCTTTATGTATCAAATGCACTAAGTAGAATAATAGTGAGGACTATCACCTAGAAACATAGCCACTAAGCAGATGGCAACCTTCTCATCAAGGAAGTGATGAAAGGGAAACAGACACTGGATGGTGCTTGGAGCAGGTGCCTGGTGATTTCTGCTTTTATCCTTTGTCTCTAGGATGCTATAATTCTCACAATATTTCTTTAGGAAAGTTGCTATTGTTCCCCTTCTTTTTTGAAACTTGAAATAGAGGTACAAAACATTAAAGTGCTCAGGCTGCTTAACTCTGATGTCACTTGTGGGGCTGCTAGTAAAACCAAGGTCCTTTTACTTAGATATCGCGTTCTATATGATGGATTTCCCAGTTCCGATGATCTGAGAATGTCTTTTGCAGAGATTTCCAAAGCCTGGGTAGAATTTTCTAACACTAAAAGTGTTTAAACTGTTTTTAAAAAGAAGAGATGCTAGGATTTCTTTTTAAAGTTTTGTGCGTGTTTTAATTTTTAATTATGGAAACTAAGAAAATGGTTACAGGACATGGACTCACCTTGTAAATCACTGCTTACCTTAACTTCGGGGCACAGTGATGGGTCTCCTGAGTCCTCTAATCTGTGAACAGGATTGTGGGAAGATTCTACTCTTGTTCTTAACCCCTATACCTCTAGAATGGGAGGGGATGGGAAAATTGTAAGGCACTAGAGGCTATATTAGTTAGCATATGGCTTAAAATGATGGCTTAAATAAGATAGAAGTTCTTTCTTTCTTATACACAAGCCCAGGCATTAGCCATTTGGGACTGGTGGGATGCGAGATCCATGGTGTCAAATATCTAGGCTGCTTCTGTCTTCAGCTCCACCACCACACCATGCTGCCATGGCCCTGTTATCCAAGATGGCTCACCACTGTACTCATAGTACAGTCCATGGAAATGGAGAAAGGGGCCAGGAGAAGGTACACCACTTCCCTTTTGAAGCATATCCTGGAAGTTGCATTTATTCCCTCTACTCTCCTATTAACCATAATTTGTCTGTGTGGTCACACTCAATTCCAGAAGAAGGTGGGAATTAAAGTCTATATTCTGGGTGCCCAAATGCCGAAATAAAAATGTTATTACTATGGAAGAAAGAGAGAACTGCTATTTGGGAACAATATCAACTCTGCTCTGTCTTCTGCTTTATGTCTCCACCACTCCAAGAAGGTCAGGCCCTATTCTATCACAGCCAAACCCAAGCCATTATTGCTCTCGCCTGTTGGGTGCTTAAGCATCCCTTTGTAAAGGTACAACCCTTTATAAAGAACCCTATGTGGTCTAGTTGTGGAGGAATGGTAGATACAAGGAACCACTGTCCAACAACTAACAGTAATGAAGAAATAGCTCAAATCCTTAACTAGTTTTCTTAATAGATATGGAAAGATCCCATCATAATCCACAGTAATAGTTTTAAATCCCCCTTGGCCTTCTCCCTGGTTCCCTATTCTGGAAAACTGCTCTCAAAAAAAAGGGGGGGCGCATGTGGGTGGTTCAGTCGGTTGAGTGTCCAACTTCAGCTCAGGTCATGATCTCATGGTTTGTGGGTTTGAGCCCTGCGTCAGGCTCTGTGCTGACAGCTCAGAACCTGGAGCCTACCTCGGTTTCTGTGTCTTCCTCTCTTTCTGCCCTCCCCTGCTCGTGCTCTGTCTCTGTTTCTTAAAAAATAAATAAATATTTAAAAAAAAATTTTTTTTAAAGAAAAAAAGCCCCAAGTAAGGATCTTACTTACTAGCAACCCCTTTCCCTTTCTCACAAAATGTTTTCAGTATTCAGCCCAAATGGCTTTTTTGTCTCTATCTCCTATAAGCAAGAGTCTCTCTGATTGGAAGGTAACAAGCCAAGGGGGAGAAGGTAAATACAGGCTTTCCAGCAAATACAGGATTACTGTGGATTATGATGGGATCTTCCCATATCTATTAAGAAAAGTAAGTTAAGGATTTGAGTTATTTATTTATTACTGTTGGTTGTTGGACAGTGGTGTCTTGGGTCTACCACCTGGGAATACAGTTGGACGGGGCAGTGAAAAAAGAATGCCATCATGTTGGTCTTGCCGTGTATATTCTCCCAACTATTTTCCACACAGAGGTAGCCAAAATAATTTTTACAAATATAAATTAGGATGATATCACTCCTGGGCTTAAAATACTTCACAGGCTTCTCACTGCACTTGGAGAAAACACAACTTCCTCTGTAGGGCAGACAGGCTTCCCTGTGGTGTGGCTGGGCCCACCACACCTCATGCCAGGGGCCCTGCACTCCTGCCTGTCTCCCCGTCTGCTCTTCATCCAGAGCTTTCCTGCCTAGAAGCTCCACCTCGCCTGCTGCCTTACCCTAAGCGCTCTCCCCAACTCAAGCAACTCCTGTGTGTTTTCTCAATTTCTCTGAAATGTTGTCTTTCCAGAGATGCCTTTCCTGACTTGGCACTTTACAATGAAACAGGTTTATTTCCTCTAACAGGATTTAGCAGCTACCTTGACAAACATTAATATGTGACTTTATTTGTTTAATACCTGAGTTCTTCATTAGACTATAAGCCTCAGGAAAGCAAGGCACTGTGTCACCCACCACCATGGACCTAGACCTTTGTGCTATTAGAGGGTGAAATTCCCCCTATAAGCTTCTTGTGATAGATACATACCATCTACCTACCCAGAGCCTGCACTCAAATCTGGACTATTTGGGAAATGCTCATTTTACCTCTTCCTGCTTCTTTTCTGCTCTACCCTGTAGCTGCAGATGTGTTACATAACAGCCCAGCTATAGATCATGATGTGTTGCTGTATAAAATAAGAAAGCCAAAACTCAGCCTTTCTCAAGGCCTGTTAGGCCCAAATCACTGTAACATACTCTAACTTTGTGGAGCGGAGTGGTGTTTGTAGTCATATATATGTATATATATAGTCATATATTATATATATAGTCATATAGTATATTATATATAGTCATATATTATATTATATTATATTATATTATATTATATTATATTATATTATATATAATATGCTCTCTTTGGCATATCTATTCATCAGTGTTCTCCAGAAAACAGAACCAATCTCTATCTATCTACTCTGTGTCTACTATCACTCTCTATCTATAGCTAGAGAGATTATAAGGAACTGGTCTAGTGATTCTGGAGGCTAAAAGTCCCCAGTCTGCAGGGTGGGCCAGCAGCCTGGAGGCCTAGGGAAGAGCCCATCTCTCAGTTCAAGTCCAAAGACCATTTGCTGCAGAATTCCCTTTTGCTCTGGGGAAGTCAGTCTTTTGTTCTATTCAGGCCTTCAACTAATTGAATGAGGCCACTGACATTCCCGAGGGCAATCTGCTTAACTCAAAACACACTGATTTAAATGTTAATCTCCTCTAAAAACACCCTCATGGAAACATCCAGAATGTTTGGCCACATATCTGGGCACCGTGGCCTATACAAGGTGATGCACTAAATGTAACCATCAGAGGGTACAAACTTGTTCTTCTGGGGGGAAAAAGTTCCAGTGTCCTTTTGAGAGCATGAACAATCCCCTAAGAGCTGAAGTAGCTGGCTGGGGATGCTGGACATGTGTAGGGGGAGGAGCAGGGCATCCTCACCCCCAGGGTGAGTCTGCTGTGCACAGAGCTCCAGGGTATCATTGATGGAGGCAGAGATGAGACAGGTAAGGAGGAATTACAGGGGGAGGAGAATGGGGGTGGGGAGGGAGAAAGAGGCAAGATCCTTGAGCATGGGGGGAATGGCAGGCTCCCACCCAGCCTTCAGGCCCTGAGGTGGCTCCCCTGCTTTCTGCCTGTCAATCCCCCCCTCCCCATATTTACTGATGTGCGCGTGGCTCCCTGCCACTAGGCTTATTTGGAAGCAATAGATAAATGTCAGCACTTAGAAGCTATGAAACGTCCTAACTGGCCCCCCTAGACTAATAAACATAAAAAAAAAATCCTGATTCAGGCAGCCTGATGGGCTCATTGGTGAGAGGGAGATAAACTTTCCCTTCAGGACATTTATAATTTACATAATAAAAAGCTTTTCACCTTCCAGTCAAGGAACAAAATTAATTACCGTGGCCCTGTTACCTCTCAGAACATTTTTTGCTTAAACTGGCAGGAACAGTTTGTGAACTCCTAAACAAGGGGTGGGGGCCAGGAGTGGGTGTCAGCAGAAGCGGGGTACACAGAAGGGAGAAAAGGCACCCCACCATACACTGTACCATAACCTAGAATGGGCGGGCTGGATGGTGGGGGTTACTCTGCATTTAGCAAAGACATCTGTGGCCTGACCTGTCCTTTCAACGCATTCAGCGCCAAATAATGCGCTAATGATAATGGACTCAGCAATCTGAGGGCCTGTAATCACCTCCCCTCAGACAGATGTTGAATGGACAGTCACCAGAAGGGTTGCCGCGATCATATCCTTCAGTCATGTCTTGTCCTCTTCTCTTTTGGGCACCATTTCAAAAAACAAATAGAAAAGCTGGTGTTGCGGTTTCCCTGTTTCTGAAGATATATGGGCAGCCCAAAGTCCTTTGATTAGGAAACCCTATTTGATGTCCATGCAGAGTCTCTTGTTCCAAATTCCCTGAGCCCTTCAGAAAGCTGAGGGTATTAACCTAATGTCATTGATTCTTACCTCTCCTGTGAGGACAGCCGGTGGCCTGCATTATTTCAGATCTTTGCAAATGGAGACATAGAGGTGAAAGGAGGTTAAATGGTCCACTTTCCACTGAGGAGCTGGGCATAAAATTCAATCGCAGGTCCACAAGGTTATAGGGTTTCCTGGTAGATCAGAAGGCTCAACCTAAGGTATGGTGGGGGTGAGGGTGTCCTCTCTCACTCACCCGGAAGCTGGTAGGGCCATGAAGGTGAATATGGGAAGTCAAAGCCTCCTTCCTACCACTTATGACAGACGAACTATTATTGATCTAATTTTCAATGTTATTTTGTAGTAATGATAACATAATACAGGGTTACCAAAGGAAGTAGCAAAAGATAGCATGACTGCAAATAGGTTTTTCACTTCCTTTCAGTCCATTTTCCTGTCTTAGATAAACAATATTGACAGGCAAGTAAGGTAGTGGATTTTATTCAGAGTCAGATTTTGAGGGGAAAGCAGGATGCGTGGACAGTCAGCCACTGAAACACTGTTCATTTCAAAGTCCCGGGCCCCTCTCTTTCTCTCCTGTTCTGTTGGCCCTCAGTACATTTCTTTGGTTATTTCTGGGACCAGTGTCCTTGAAGCTCCAGAGCATCCACATTTTTTGCTCTCCAGATCATGATTAAATAAGTGTCATCTTAGAGATGGTTTTTACAGGGGCGCTTGAGTGGCTCAGTTGGTTAAGCAACCAACTTTGGCTCAGGTCATGATCTCATGGTTTGTGGGTTTGAGCTCCACATTGGGCTCTGTGCTGAATGGCTTAGAGCTTGGAGCCTGCTTTGGATTTTATTTCTCCTCTCTCTCTCTGCTACTGCCTGACTCGTGCTCTGTCTCTGTCTCTGTCTCTCTCTCTCACAAAAATAAATAAACATTAAAAAGAGAGAGTGAGAGAGAATTTTTACAGGGAAATGGGGAAAAATCAGTTTGGTCAAGTTGGAAACTTTTTCTTGCCTGGTTTTTGGTGTGTTATATATTATGAATAAACTGAATGATGGAAGTAACAGGATCTAGCTGCAGAGCAACTGGGATTTCTGGTGTCTTTTTGATCTGACTATAAGTTGGAAGCTAAAGATAGTTTAATTATGGCTCTACTTTGGAAAATATCATTTGCTGTTTCTAGTAGAAACCACACATTACCCATCTGTGTCCTGAGAGACAGTATAACCTCATGGGTGAGAACACGGGCTGTGTGTTCTGGTGGTGCCCACTGAGTACGTAGCTTTCTCATCTGTAAAGTGGGCACCATAAAATCATGTGCCTTTTAAAGTTTTTGTAAGATGAAATAAACCGGTGCACATAAGACACTTAAACATAGTAAGCAGTCAATAAATAAATGTTAGCATTTTAAAAATTCATAATAGTTGGTACATACTCCTTTTTAGAGGGAGAGTTTATTTCATATGTGACTCAGTCAACAAAGGGCTAAATCTTGTTTCCATGCTAAGATAACCAAAATAACTAGTTCAGTTATACCATAGTCTGGTTATGCTGGTAGCTTAGTGGCCAAATTGGATTGATTCTATAAAAATATGATATTACTACAAACTGCTTGCAAAACATATATGATGAATTAGCTCATATATTCCTGACTAACATGATTTCCTTCACTCATTTATTTATTTGCGCATGAGTGCATGTGGTCATTCAAAAAACATCGAGCATTTACTAGGGGGGACAAAGACTCATAACATCTCGTCTGGGAAAGTCTTTGACTAGGAAAAAGATAGATAACACACTTGTGAGAAGGGCCAGTGTGCCCCAGGTGCTGAAGGAGCCCCTTCCAGTGGGAGTAAATGAATTGAGGCTTGTTAGAGAAGGGGAGAAATAGCCAGGAAAGAAAGAGCATTTCCAATGGAGGGAGAAGCAGGCACTACCAGTATGGAAACAGAGTCTGGATGGGCAAGGAGCTTAAGATGGCTGCAGCAGGGTATGTGCAGGGTAGAGGGGCAGGGAATGGCTGCCAGGCCCCAGCTCCTATAAGGCCTCCTATGCCCTGAGGAGTTTGGACTTCTTCCTCTAGGTCAGAGAGTTTGTGGGTGGAGGAGAAGGGGGAGGTTGGCAGGAAGGGGAGAAGAAGCTAACTCAGAATGTACTAGAAGCCTTGCTAAGCCCCCTTCAAATTCTCACAAGACATCCCCGGCAAGAGGGAGGCAGGGCAGTTATTGCAGAAAGGTGCAGAGTATAAAAGTTTCCTGGGGAGGGGCGCCTGGGTGGCTCAGACAGTTAAGCATTCGACTCTTGATTTCAGCTCAGGTCATGATCTCCAGTTCATTGGTTTGAGCCCTGCATCGGGCTCTGCACTGCCAATGCGGAGCCTGCTTGGTATTCTCTCTCTCCCTCTCTCTCTGCCCCTCCCCTGCTCATGCTCTGTCTCTCTCTCTCTCTCTCAAAATAAATAAATAAACATGGAAAAATATTAAAAAAAAAATTTCCTGAGGAGGTCTGGATAAATTCTTTTCCATCCATCCCTTGACACTTGAGAACCACCTTCCCCTGCAATGGAAGACATGGGAGGATTTTAGCAGGGCAGGGGCACACTCAGGGGTGTGTTCAGAACTATCATCAGGGTTGCAGTGTGGATGATGGACTGACATATAGATCAGGGACAGATTAACATGTGATTGTACAAATTCAAGCAGAGGGGCTCAGGGATGAACTAAATAAGGAAGCATTTAGACAATGGTTACTCTTTATGGCCCCTCAGACATGGCATGTGGGAAGAGGAGGTTCCTTCTAACAAAGGAAGAACTACTGGAGAGGAAGCAGGTTACTTTTTATTTGGAGATTCCGTAAATCTCCATGTCTCCATGTCTCCATGTAAGTAAGACTTCCCCATGGAGACATTTTGATATCTGTTAAAAGAAATAAGTGTGTAGTTAAGGAGAGAGTTCTGTTTTCGAATTAGAAGTTTTATTTTGTAGTGCTAACTAACCTATCAGAATATCAGAGATGACTTCATTAAAAAAATCTTTCCTGTAACTCTTTCATTAGCATTTATAAGACTCATGATGTGTAGGACAGGATGAATAGATTTTCCTTCCCTATACAGAGCATATTTTATGTCTTTTAATACCTTCTAAATTGAATTTTTCCCTCCAAATATCAGACTTCTTGAGCCTACTCCTTTCTCTTCCAAAGTCGTATTGTTCACATTCTGGAAGTTGACTCTGTTTAGTTTTACAAGTGAAAGATTCACGGGTAAAGAGCGCTCAAGAAAATAAGGACTTTGTGAAAATAGATGACAAGATTAAATGTGGGTAGAGGGAAGAGGAAAAGATAATAATCAGCAATCCAAATTAAATTAAACATAAAATAGAGACTCCCAGGCCAACAAGGGTCTTGGGAAAGGGGAAGAGAAGAGAGACTGAATGTACTCGTGTTGATGTTCTTTGCTTGTATAAATTTTAAATCATATTTGGCTTTGGATTTCTGGCAGTGCAGACTCTGCAGAATGAGCTGGAAAATGGAGACTTCTTGCTTGCTACTTTTAGCTCTCGTCATTCTGCTGGTTCAGACTACTTCTCGCTGGGTTCAGTGTATGGCAATGAAATGCAAATCATAAACCATGAGAGCTGGCCTCCGGGGAAAAGGGGCTCTGGATGCGGTCCAAGGTCTGTAACACAGAGAAAAGACATATTTCTTTGTCACACACAGTAGATTCTCCCCGAGGGTTTCAGCGATGGGAATAAAATGATTGGGAGGGGGTGGGTGAGTGGTAGTGGAAATCTTTACAACGTTCTTCTCTCATATGAAAAACCAAACAAAAACAAACCCTGTGTGAGTGGGAACACAGACAAACCCGAGGCCTCGCAGCCTGTCTTCACGGCACACTCCATATACCATAGTTATTACTCTGGGCAGCAGAGCTGTGAACGTCTCTGTGACCATGCACTATACCTATATACATATATTTATCACTTGGCTTGACCTGGGGTGGGGAAGCTGTCAAGTAAGTTTGAGATTATTTTTCAAACATTTTGGGTTCAGGAAAATTCAGAATACGTTTTCCCAAGCACTTTCCTCTGAGTATTGAAGCCCATGTGTATTCTGAGGGAAATCTAATACACATGTTTCTGATTCATTTACACTTAATTCATCAAATTGTTGTTTTGTAAGAGTCTTTTGATGTCCAAGGAGCTTCATGAGGGTTTTATTATTTTTTTAAATAAACCTTCTTATTTGAAACAAGATGTTCCTCATGCCAACACCAGCCTAACAGAATCAGAAGAACGTCAATCTGAATCTGGCCTTGGCAACCTGACAGGTTTAAGGTAGTGGGAGCTGAGGGCAGGAGGAGGGTTTAAGAAGGATGTCGAATTGGCAGGACATAAGGAACATTCTCTCTTCTTTAACTGGAATGCCAGGGATGGAGTCTTTTCAGTTGATTTCCCAAAGAAAAATAAACACAAAGGGTACCTTTCCATGGGAAGCCCTGGCTATCTACTTGGGATTCCCAGTGGAGCCTGTTTTTTTATTGTCTAAATATGAGGCTTTAGTGTTTCAGCTTGTCTTCAGGAGAATCTTAGCCCTTGGTAGGAAGATTATAATTAATTTTTGAAAACCAGCTTGAAGTACGGTGGCCAAACAATAGTGATTTTTAACAGTGACTATTATCTTTAATGCCTACCAGGCTGGTTTCATGTGTACATTAGATACTGACCTCCTAGCAGTCCAAAGGCAAGGACTTAGATTTCTCTGGTGATCTGGACCTTGTGACATGGAAATTAAGCATTGCTTTAATGACCAGATTGCCTTGACTCTGTACAACCAGTCCAAGAACTGATTCATACTTGTCCTTTCATGGAAGAAGGCTAAGTCTAGGCAACTTCTTTAAGATAAGTTTCTCGGAATTAGACTCCATCCTATTTTTGATCCCCAGACACACTCCTCCCCCTGACCCCCAGCCCTTCACTGGCATTGCTGTCACTGTTTTAGTTTTGGATGGGGTGAGCTTTCAATGAGACAGACTATCAGAGGAATTAAGAAGAACATAGGGTGCAAAGGGTGGTGACCACAGCCTAGAGAAAGTCTTCCACTTTAACGTAAAACGTTGGGATACTGACAATTGTCAACCAATTTTGGTAAAGGAAAAAAAAGAAAGACTTTATCTTCAAACACATTTATAAATATGATAAAGGAAAAAAAAGAAAGACTTTATCTTCAAACACATTTATAAATATGATAAAGGTAATTTCTTGGTTGGTTAACTTTAAAGAAGAGATTTTTACACCATGTAAAATCTGATCCATGTTGCTGAATCATTTATATTTAATACGTACATTTTACACATAAGTATAAGTTGGCTTAGATGTTTTTAGAAAACAGTGCTTTGAGCCCAGGATAGCACTTTGATTGAGACTTGCTATAGTCGAAAATAAAATAATTACAGAGTAAATTCAGTGTGCTGGCTTTGAGTTCATGTTTGTAACTCCCATCCAGGTTCTCCAATCAGTGTGCAATATGCATTTCACTGTGATGACCTTGGTTGATTTTGTCTGAACCAGTGCAGTGGAGTTATAAGAAATCAGCCAAGAAGGGTCCCCATGGAGAAGTTATGGGGAATTTCGTTTGTATTTTTACTGCCAGTACAGGGCTTAAGTGGAAACTAAGAATATGAAGCACTTGTGCTTTGCTTTCTGATGGTTAATTTGTACTCCAGACTTTCGAAACCCTGGTTTCTAAGCCTTGCACTGATATGAGGTGTGTAAGTGCTTTGGGAAAAGCGGATTCAATTACCTTTTGTCCTTCAACATCCCTATTGGTAAAATGGACTTGTGGTAATGTTATTCACTTTCTTGAGGAAATGGGAGAGCAGATCAAGAAAATGGTTAAAGACAGAAACCTGCCGTAGACTAGGAAAGGGCACCTTGGGAAAAAATAAAGAGGAGTGTTAAAATAAGATAAAATAAAAGAGAAGTTTTGCTCCATTGGAAGTTATTTCATCAGAAGCGTTTACATTAGGACATAAGCTCCATTAAGATGGGATTTTTGCTTATGTTGCTCACTGTAATCTCCCAAGTCCCTGAAATCATGCCTAGCATCCAGAAGGCGTTCAATACATACTTATTGAATGATAGAATGGGTGGGAAAATATGAGTACACCTCAGCACGGCAGGGGAGAGATGTCCTCAGGCAAAGCAGTAGACTGACATGTGAGGAACATGGCAGATAGGCAGACACCCATAGACTGGGTGTACTACAGTAGTACAAAATTCTGGATCCTGGTGCCCTGGGTGGCCAAGCTTCCACGATATGTCTGGGAATGCTGCTGGCTGAGAGGCAAGTCACCATTCCCTAAGGACAAAATGGAGGGGCTGTTGTAAGGACTGGGCATTTTCCTGTCCCTCGGCCTGTGGCCAAGTCCCCAGGGCTGGGATATAAGGAGGAGTTCTGGGACCAACAAATCTTTTACCCCTGAAATGGCTGCGAGGATAGAAGAAAGAAATGAGATGATGGTAGGAGAATTAAGAAATCTTGCTTCAATCCTTAAACTCTGGAATAATAAAAACAAGTTGCCCTGATTTAGTTAATGAATAAAAATGGGAATTATTTTAGGGGTTTCACAGTGTTGGTTTTAGGGTATGTATTACTCTGCTTAGGGCCGCTGTAACAAAGTGCCACCGACTGGGTGGCTGAAACTACAGGAATTTATATTCTTGCAGTTCTGGAGTCTGAAGTCCAAAATCAAGGTCTTAGCTGGGTTGATTTCCCCTGAGGCCTCCCTTCCTGACTTGCAGAGGGCTACCTCTCTGTGTCCAGAGAAAGACCTCTCCTGCTTCTTCCTCTTTAAAGAACACTGGTTCTATCGGATTAGGGCTCCATCCTAATTGACCTCATTTAACCCTAATTACCTCTCTACAGGACCTATTTCAAATACAGTCACCTTAGAAGCCAGGGTTTCAATGTATGAATTTCAGAGGGACACACTTTTGTCCATAACAGGGGCCAAAACAGTCCACTCTCAGATGAAAGCGAAGATGCCAGCATCCAGGGTCATCTCTGAGGCCCAACCAGGGGGGTGTTTTCTGAAGCAGAGTCATTAAAAATTAAAGATTTTCTCATGTGTTAAGGTGATGGCAATGTAAGACATGTCTGATCTCTGGCTTCTATTTAAAGCACTGTTATTACTATTGAATTGTAGCAGTCAGTTATGCCACAAGACATATATAAAACCTAAGACCTGCTTTATGGTTGGAAAGCCTAGACAACAGTCATGTTAATTAGGAAGAGGGCCCAACCATTTTCTTTATTCATTTATTTTTAAAGCCATGTTATATACTGGAAACCTGGTACTTAGGCTTTCAAATTCTTATGCAAAGTAACAAAAATGCAAATTATTTACCGGAAATGTCAGCATTCTTGGGGAAATTCCTATTCCTTTCAGTGTTTAAAATCACATTCTAGAAATTTAAAGCTAGAAGGACCCTCAGAGAAATCTGTATCCTCATTTTGTTACTAAGGTACTGCAGGCCCAGAGAAAAGCCTTAATGAATGTTTGTGGCCAGTCGGAGGTAGAGGCAAAAGTGCCTGGGTTCCAATGTGGTCTTATAAATATGCCTGGAAACTTCTCACTGGCTGACTTTGACACGGAGAGCTTATCACCAGTTGACATACACATTTGTTCTTGGGCCTCATTTAATCAATCAGTGAACAAGTGTTCAGCGAATCTATGCTTTATGTTAACAACAATAGAGATAAGCTTAACAGTCTGTCTCAAGAGATGCCACTCTGGTTTTGGATGACAGGCTAAAATTCAAGAACAAATACAAGAGCAAACCACAGTATCACAGAAGTAGCTAACGTCCTGATGGGCTTTTAAAGACTTCTTGGAGTCTTTCAAGGGGCTTTGGGGTTGGATCTAGATGAGCTCAACTGTGTTACTAACTGGGTGACCATGAGCCATGATTGGGTTCACTGAACCTCAGTTTCCCTACTTGTAAAGTAGAAACTGCAGGGGTGGGGACAGATACATCTGAGCTGTTGGGGTGGTCGTTGTGGTTATTATTGCCACATGACTCTGATCCCAGCTGCTATTACTACACCTACCATTGATATTCCCATCGTCTCCAGTTCCAATTTTTTTTTAATGTTTATTTATTATGAGGGAGAGAGAGATAGAATGTGAGCAGGGGAGAGGCAGAGAGAGAGAGGGAGACACAGAATCCGAAACAGGCTCCAGGCTCTGAACCGTCAGCACAGAGCCTGATGCGGGCTCGAACTCATGAACCACGAGATCATGATCTGAGCCGAAGTCAGATGCTTAACTGACTGAGCCACCCAGGCAGTCTACCATCATCTCCAGTTCTAGAACAGAAGGTTTAATCAGACATTAGCCTCCAGCTGGCACTACAGATAACCCCTGAAGTGCTTCATTTTTATGAATAAATAACATTTCTAATATTTTTAATAGTGCTCTCTTTTTTTCCTAGAAACTGACAGGTGGCTTTTTGTGAGACCTGTTTGTAGTGCTTCTGTGATCCTCCTTACATTGTACCATTGGTATCTAACTCTTCCCTCTCCTCCTTGGTGAATTGAAGGAGAACTCATACTTTGTTTTTCTACTTCTATTGCTGTGAACCTTTTCCATGTTTGAATAGACATAAGAGCATACTCTAATATAGGAACTAAGAGAATTTTTGGGTACGAATAGTCCGAGCTCTGCTGTTGTGTGTGACCTTGAGCAAATTACTTAACTTCCATGTGCCTTGATTGCCTGATTTGTAAAATGGAGATAATCATATATTCATATAATGTGTCTGTGATAATTGAACAAGGTAGTCTGGTAAGAATACTTAGTGTGGAGCCTGGCACATAGTAGGCATTCGATAAATATTAGCTACATTATCATTATTAGTACCATCAAGACTTTTATGATTACTCTGTGTAATTTCATGAAGGAAAAAAAATTTGAATACAGAAAGGACGTTAGGGGTGCCTGGGTGGCTCAGTCGGTTGGGCGTCTGACTTCAGCTCAAGTCATGATCTCAGTGCTCGTGAGTTCGAGACCTGCATTGGGCCCTGTGCTGACAGCTCAGAGCCTGGAGCCTGTTTCAGATTCCAGGTCTCCCCCTCTTTCTGCCCCTCCCCCACTCATGCTCTGTCTCTCAAAAATAAATAAACATTGACAAATTATTTTAAAAAAGAAAAAAGAAAGGACATTAAATAAAGAAGGAAATCCCAGAAGAAATTCACCAGGCAAGGATCCATGAGTGTTCCAGGTACCATAAGTCCTGGGGAATAGATAACCTTTGAGACTCCGGAAGAGCTAGTAGGGAAACAGAAAAAAATACACACTGATGTGGTAAGTGGAGAGAGGTACCCATAGAGGTCCAGATACAGAGGGAGCAGTATCTAAATCTTCCTAGGGGAAGTTAGGGAAGGAAGGGTCTTCAGAGAGGAGAAAAGTTGACTTGAGACTTGAAAGAATGGTTAGGAGATGGCCAGGTAGAAAAGGAAGTCCAAAGATGCTTCAGGCAGAAGGACTGGAATTTTTAAAGACATGCAGGCATGAGAGAACAAGATGAGTTCAGGAAACAGTAAATAGTTGGGTTCATGGTTGGGCACATGGAGGGGAATGAGGGAATTCAATGAAGCTGGAGTTGGTGGGCAAGTATTGGTTTATGAAAGGCTTATGTGCTGAGCTGAAGAGCCTGGATTTTATCCGGAAAGCCAGTATTCCCTAAACTGCATTTCCTGGATTCCTTGATATATTAGTAGATATTCTGTTAATAAAATTCTGTGGCCCAGTAAGTTTGAGAAATGTTTGGTACAACAAAATTAAATAGTTTTTCTTACTGTAGGAGTTTTTTTTAGAGCTGTTAGTATACCAAGAGGAGGATATAAAATGAAACTTTCTCTAAACTAATGTGACTTTATTTTTTATTTTTATTTATTTATTTATTTATATATTTTTTAAATTCATTGGCAAGTTGGTTTCCATATAACACCCAGTGCTCTTCCCTACAAGTGCCTTCCTCCATGACCATCACCCCCCTTTCCCTTTCCCCCTCCCCCTTCAGCCCTCAGTTTGTTTTCAGTATTCAAGAGTCTCTAATGATTTGCCTCCCTCTCTCTCCCTAACTCTTTTTCCCCCCTTCCCCTCCCTATGGTCCTCTGTTAGGTTTCTCCTGTTAGACCTATGAGTGAAAACATATGGTATCTGTCCTTCTCCACCTGACTTATTTCGCTTAGCATGACACCCTCGAGGTCCATCCACGTTGCTACGAATGGCCAGATTTCATTCTTTCTCATTGCCATGTAGTATTCCATTGTATAGATAAACCACATCTTCTTGATGCATCATCATAAACTAATGTGATTTTAGAATACTTTTTATACTGAGCATCTATTAACATTCAGTTCCAGAGAATAACGAATAATTTTAAGGAGGGGAGTGACATATTATTGTATTTTATTTAGTTAGGGTTAACTTCTATGAAGGAAATATATTTTTAAAGAAATATAATAATTTGTTCTATAAGTATAATATTATTCTGGAATTGGGCAATGAAAATGTCACATAGTCAAAAGGGATTATTAATTAAAAAATTAAAATATCAAATTAGTTCTTATTTACAAAGCATGGTGGTGCTTTGAAGGCTAGTGCTACTTCTTACAATTTATCAACAAATTGGGTGAATATTTAATTCTTTGGTTATTCAGTGTAGCACATTTCTCTCTGCCTCTCCTGTCTTATCCTTTCAAATAGATAGATAGATAGATGATAGATAGATAAATAGAGAGAGAGAGAGGGTGACTTTGAGAAGCAGAGCTATGTCAACTCTAGAGATGTATAAGGTAGGATGAACACAGGGTCTATTCAACCTACGAACTGCATGACCATGCACAAGGTATTTAATCATTTTAATTCCAGGGTCATTCCTGCCTCCAGGAGTTGTTGTGTTGATAGAATGGCATCAAAGTACTTTGTAAACCAGATAGAATTGCCAAAATGGGTACTCCTTAAACACTGAGTACCGGAGGAACCTGGTATGTAGTGGGCACTCAACAACATTTGGTGAACCATTCAATAAAAGTAGGCCTTGGTGCTGTCTTCTAGCAGCAGGGAGATGGATGTTTCCTCAGTCTGTGAAATTGGACTTTCAGAATCTAGTGTGGTCACTAGTGACCTCTCCCCAGGACTGTCGGCTCCCTGTCAGATGAATCTGAGCTGTCCTTTATGGGGTCCCTTCAGCAACTGACTCACACATTTTTCTCACCAAAGCGAGTTTCTGGAGGTTCCACAAAATGCACTGCCTTTGAGGTGGCAAGGTGAGCAGACAGCTCTTTGTTTCCAGGACTTTCTCCCTTGCAGCTCTTGGAGTTCAGCTCAACTGCAGTTCACCCCAGGAAGCAGGAAGGGAGTCAGGGTGAGGGCATGGCATAGAGTGTCCTTGTAGTGTTCTAACCCTTCCGTAGGGCTCCGTCTCCAGCCCTGAGCACCACGCTCCCTTCCAAACAACTCTGTCTGGGTGCTCAATTTAGGGGAAAAGGTATGGGCAGAAAATAAGGCGATTCAGATGTGTTGCGAGCTCTCTGAGCACGGTAATTTAGCTTGGGTTCTCTCTCTAGCTTTTGGTGGTGTAGCTGGTGACAGTTGAACTATCAACTACCAAAACCTTTTGCAGAGTTTTCTCTTTTCCATGTCTTGTTCTATTTCAAAAGCTCCCAACCCCCAGTTACCACAGCCACTGCCTTTGTTTTTCTTATCCTTTCATTTGGGTGATTCTCTGCCAGGGCTGGTAGTTCGTAATAATGGGCTAAGTAACAAGAATAAGATAAACCAAATTGTCTCGAAATGAAATAATGTTTCTCTGAAGTTACAATTCTTCTGAGTTTAGGTGTCAAGCTAAGAACTAAAAAAGATGAAAAAAATCAAAATTAATTGCCCAGTTATATACAGTGTGGCTTTTCACTTTCAAATGTAGCTCTTTGGAGGTAATGTGGCCTCTTCCCAGCAGGGGGCAGTGTTCATCTTTAAATGACGTGAACCTGGCTGGCCCAACTTGGAGCCTGCAAACTCCTGACCGTGTCCAAGAATCCCAGACCCTCCAGAGCAAACGTTCGAGATTCTTCCTAAACACAAATTTCCTGAATACAAATCTATGGCTTGGTAAGTCTAGATTTGCTCTAAGTTGTGACGTTAAAACAAAGCACTTTCATAAAACAGAACATTGAAGACTTTATGGCAGCATGCAGCCTTATCATCATTGTGACTAATGTTTTAATCATTTGGCATTATTGGGATGGTCACAGAGTAAGTGAAAATCACTGCACTGTGGTATTATCATAGCAGCTAAACTGGGTTTTTTGTTTGGGTTTGATTTTGCTTTTTGTAGTCTCCCTAAGGCTGTTCAAACAAGCAAGAGGCAAAAGAGAGACAACTGGGTGTCATTCAATCAAAGGAGCCTTCTTTACTGTTTCAAATGAGCACTCTGTAGCCTCCCAGAACAGAAGTGAGTCGTTCACCTGTGCTGAACGTTCACCTTTTGAGTGAAAGGACTAGATTCAGGATCTGTCGCAAGTCAGCTTGTAACCAACTGTGTAATATATGACGAACCTAATATCCTCTAAGTTTGGCCCATAGAGCCTTTTCTGAAATGAAAGAAATAGCAGCATGCACGTGTGCATCTCTGCAGCTCTAGCCCCCTGTTGCTAACAACGCCCCCTCTCCAAAGCAGCAGGGGGTGGGTAAAGAGGGAAGGTTATCTGCTCTTCAGTGGCCTTGAGGAACCAGCATTTGTTGGGGATTAAAGGAGCCACAACTGCTTCAAACCTTGAAATCTGACTTAAAACACACGGTCTTTGTTTTTATTAAAAATGAGAAACACACATTTTAGGGAAACATTTAGGATTATTTTTCCAAGTTCTTCAAGAATTTCGCTTTTTTCTTCCTTCTAAGACATGGTTTCTAGTAATTTTCCCATACAATTTGTGCTTCCTGTGACTGATAGTTTATTGCAATGCTTGACACATTTTATGGTGCTATTACAAAATTTAAACCGAAATATATGAGAATGGTGTGTTTACAAAGATTGTGCAATCCTCTAAGTTAATAGAAACAAAGTTCCTTTGGAAGAATTAAGTGGGTCTTAAGCTGTAGTGCCCAAAGAGAGAGAGCGAGAGAGCGAGAACGTAGCCTTTAAATTCTTCACTTTTGCTTTTTTCAATTGCCATCATTTATAGTTGAATTCAGTGTTCACACTAAGGCAGCTGTGTATTGAAACTGACTTCGATAAGAATTAAGGAATTTAAAGCCCTAGATTTTGGACTTTGAGAAACACAAAATGAGTCATTTGACCTTGAATTGTGTATCACAGCCCCCCTGTTTCAGCATAAAGGCTGCATATGTACATGTTTAATGAATAAGACCCCTAAGGTTTGCAAAAAAAGCAACACCCTAGATTTATATATTCCATTAAACATGATCTTCACAGGCTAATTAGTTAGTAATTTCACCCTTGCTTGTAATATAAACCATTTTATGCTCAATAATAATAAAATCTATGTAAACCAGGCTCTTTATTAATAAACATTATGTGCTTCTGGCTTTCAAATAAAATAATGCTTTACGTGCTTTTCTCTCTGTCATGCCTAGACTAATCACACAGTAAAAATCAAACAACTAAAACAGCGGTTTGTCTCATGCTGTAGAAAAACAATCTAGAGATCATGTCAAGAGTTGAAGAATGATATGTGAACTAAGGAAGGCTGGATGAAGGACAGAGAATCCAAATCTTTATTCTAGTGTTTGGTATGAGACACTTTTAGGCTCTTGAGAGTATTCAACATACATTTTTGAATAATGAACTGACATGAGTGGAATCACACATGAGGGAAATGATTCCAAATCAGTCCTGCTCATCAGCATCCCTGGTCTGAGAACCCAGCGAAGTGCTTCATGGAGACACCCTGTGGCCCTGTCTGGTCAGTCTGTAATATGAGGCCGTCATGGTCATCCGAAGTAGCTCCTTCGCGGATAATAACCCCAGGAAAACTTATATTTCAGCTACAAGCATCATACCAGCTGAGCTAATCAATATTTTATTAAAATCTTCTAACAGAAAGGCTGTGATCTGTGGAGGTACATCTCTAGAATCTTAGTTACCAACAATAGGTCACACCCAATGATTTGCAGAGCTTTTTGTTCAGAAGTTATTAAGAATCTCAAGATGAGAACAGCAGCACTTTACACTAAGTGCAGGGACTTCTTAGTGTGCCACACCATAAAGCCTCACAGGCTGCACTGAAATCACCTCTGCACCTAGGACACAGTGGCCCCAGCCCTCCACTCAACATATATTTTCCACCACATATTTCACCTTCCTGAAAGATGATACATTTCAGTGAGTACAAGAAGATTTCTGGTTGTCTTGAAGCCGAAATGGAAGTTTTCCATAGGATAATTCCAGGTAACCTCTCTGTTGATATTATATCTAGTATAAACTATGAGTACCTAACGAAGTCTGGAAAAATAAAATATTTACTGACAAATGAAAATGTCTTTGCTAGGAGATATATTATTTCAAATTTAGAAGCATCCAAGGCACTGGGAAATTCTAGTCATATAACGAAGGCTCCATCTGATCTGAAGTTTCTTTCTGTTAAATAATAATAACAAAAACAATGGCAAACTTACCAAATGCTTTATTGACCCATCAAATACCCCAACCCTTTAAGATAAAGTCATATTATGTTCAAATTATAGATTGGAGGCAGAGAGTGGTTATGTATGTGTAGGTCACAAAGGTACTGAGTGATGGAGCTGAGATTTCACCCCAGGCGGTCTTGATTCCAGAGTTTATACACTTTCCCTGTACATCACACCCCTTGCAGAGGTTACTGGTTTGGAAGTTTATTCCATGACCATCCAGGTACTCTGGTCAAGCAATCTGGCAGCCAGTCACCTTCTGCCAGACCGTCCTATATTTCTCTGTGTCCTCTGTGGTCAGCACTCATTCCTCCATGAGGCAGGTATGGGCAACATGGGGCCCCAGGATGACAGCTTTGAACTGAATTAATCAGTTCAGTCAAACAACCATTCATCTCAGTTAAATCACCAGTTTTCCTGACTGCTTATTTGACTTGGCTGATTGATTGGTTGTCTGAACTGAGTGAATGGGCATCTGGGTCTTTTGCAGCAGTGTAGACACAGTCTTCAATTGAAGTGATGTGCCACCACTGTGATGCTATGTGACATTAGTCCAGTTTTTCTTTATCAAAATCAAAATCATCAGGCTTGACTCTGTGGAAAGGGCATTTGCTTCTTCCCTAGCTGAATCTAAGCAAGTTAAAATGTTGTTATTCCTCTGTGAAGGCAGCTAAATTGTTTAAATAATGGACTGAATCTGTAATACAGTGGTAAAGACAAAATAAAGGACAAAGGCATAATGTTATTTCTGCCTTTAAGGGAGAATGCTGCTGACAATACTTGAGAAGATTTTCTTCTACCCAGAAAGTCAAGGTTAGCATCCACATTTGTGAGTTCTAAAGCCAATAAGCAAGTCAGGTATCCCCCATGGTTCTGGAAGAACAAGTTGGAGGCCAGAGGACAAACCGGTATTTGTTTAAGGTTCGTTAAGGCAGGTCAATGGTCCAAGGAGGCTCATAGAAGCACTGAAAGGCAGCAGACTCAAAACCTGAGGAATGTTTTTAAGAGTCAGGTGGGCAGTCTCTTTGCTCTGTAAAGATCAGCAGGATGATTCCACATATCTCTTTATCACTGTTAAATATTTACAGATCAATGTTTAAGTGCCTCAGGGCTTGGGGAGCTTTACTTATCAGAAAGCACTTTTTAAAGGCAGTTGCCGCTGTAGCTGGTTGACTGATAAAAATGCCCTCTGTCCCACTCACTTCCCAATAGTCTCAAAGCTATTCAGGGTTGGCACTGGCTATTCTAACAACTTCACTGGGCAGGAAATCTTGGAACATTCTGAATGAATTCAGTGCCATGAAAAGAAAGGCTATTAGAAGACAGTGTACACACTCAGATGATGGCTTTGTCCACGGTCATATGTGAGTCTCTGAGAGAAAAATAGATGCGAATTATTCTGGGTCTGCTTTATTCATTCATAAATATTCAACAGATAGTTACTGAGTGCCTTCTTTCTGCCTAGGGCTATGCTAAGAATGACAGTAGAGCGGTGAATGGGGCAGATGAGAATGCCGCCTTCAAAAAGCTACAATTTTCAGTGAGAGAGGAACCCGCAAATAGGGTATCTGGATACATACACTTTCACTACCAAACATGAGAAGACAAACAAGAACTCTTCTGTTTCCTTTGCCCATTTCTGTAAAAGAAGCTCTTACCTGAGGGGCAGATACAAATGCTTCCTGCCCATCACTAAAGATATGTCTAGGGAAAAACCAAGGAAGCATGGAATAGGACCTGATAATAATTTAAGCTGTAAACTTTAATTTGTTAGACACATGTAAAAAAAACAAACAGAGTAATATTCACTGTTGGATAAATCAAACCAACCATTTACTCTGTAAAATACTTTTATGTGCAATGGATCTCATAAAGCTGAACACTTAGTCTATGTCACCAGTGTTGGTGTGCTCACACGGAGGCACAGCGTCAATGATGTGGCATGCAGTTGTCCTCCATACCTTGACCAACATTTGATCAGTTCAAAAGTCAAAATTAGGATTAGGTTATTCAGCCCTACAGTCAATTTCCCTTTAAAAATCAAGCCTTTCTTAGAGTTTCTGTGTTGCTAATCATTAGGCTAATTTCATATTTAGGACCAATTTCCCTGAAAAAATGATCAGTTTTTCTAAAGTTGATGGGGTTTGTTTGTTTGCCTAGTAAATTAGCTTAAGAATATTCTAGTCTCCTGTAGCCTTGATGGGGGTCTAAGACACCTTTGTGGTTAGTACCTAGAGGGAAGGAATGACCAATCAGAGATTTTGTATTGGCCTCATTTCTCCAACTGTCTGTCAAACAGTTGGGGTTTGGCATATTCCTTTAGCACATTTGCCAAGCACTTTCGGTAATTTTTAAAAAACCATGTGTGTTTCAAAAGAAATTTAATCTACATATCCCTAGTTCATTTACACTTAGCTCATCAGAATGTTATTTTGCTGGAATTCTTTCATTGTCTAGGAGCTTGGTGAATCCTCCAGCAAGCTATCCTTTTTCTGTCACTGTTTCTGAGAATAAACAAAATTTGAACTTTATGATCCTGTATTTTCAGGAACCAGTCATTCTTGTACTATTTGAAATACCAACGTGTTCACAGCCTTTGATGATGGTGTGTCATTCAAATTTGTTGGGCACAGAGCAAAAATAAGAAAAATAATTCGATTTAAAGATAGCTTTTAAGTTAAATATTAACTCTAAAAGATTTCCCGAAAATGAGATATTTGGGGAAGTTTGATCATCTCCAAATATCCCGCCTACTATATAATCATTAGTAATTCATTAAAATATTTGTTGATACCCACCTAGCTATTTGAGATTGATTTTAAATCCTTGAGTTAAAAGAAAGTAAAAAAGTGGAAGCTTTTTGCCTCTATCCAATGGTGTCTTAAATTTGCTTCTGAGAACCCTGCAGTACAAGGTGCATGTTTTATAAAGCAAAATGGTTCATCTGTCTTCTAAAAAGCAATTTCGGCCTATACCACACTGGAAATTCTAGAAACCTGGAATACTGGACATTCTTTGGCTCGTAGTCGAAACTTAGCTTTCTAGACCTGCTCCCCACCCCTCCCCAACCCCCTGCATTTTTGTGTGATTTCATGATAATTTATAAAACCTGTCTAAGACTGGGTCTTTCCTTATGTACAATTGGGGAAAACAGGCTTGTAGTACTTATTTGAATATATTTTTCAGAATAAAATGAAATAACAAAAAGAACTATAAAACCTTTAAGTGTGAGGCATATCTATAATGGTACTTCTCAAGCTATTTTTGGCGAATGAGATTTTTCCCCTTCAATCTTTTGTGGGTTGAAACTTTTATAGAATACAATAATGAATTGCTAGAATAATGAAATTTAAAGGCATACAAAAGTATAAGTGCAATTTTAAGAATTATTAGAGCCAATAAACAAAATTAATCTGTTAAATTGGTATAAAAGTTTCTAAGTACTTTCTCTTAATTTCAATTCCTATAGCCTTACACAAGGCTAGCAAATAGCTCATGGACCTACACTGGTCCACGGACCACACTTTGAGTAGCTGTGCTTTGGCAGACAGAGCAGGAAGAAACAACAACTTATTATCCCACAGATGTTCTGTTTCCAGCTCCTGACAGTGATGGTTTCTAACTTTTGTCATGTGTGGTTTTCAACTGCCATCTTTCTGCTTTCCTAGATGCAGTAGATCCATTTATGAGACATATTTCTGAATATTGCACATTTAAATGTTCAGTGATGCTCTTTTGGGCTTCATGCCTTGGCATTATCTTAGATTCTGCCATTTCCCTTACCGAGATCCCATAACTTGTACTCCTCAGGGAACTCTCTTCTCTCTCTCTTGCTGTTGCTACATTTCTGGAGGGTACTCTTGCTTGGCCACTCCAGCCTCAGTTCAGTCAAGGCACCTCCCACTGCAGCAGAATTAACATTCCTCAGCCGTACCCCTAATTAGATCACCCCTTGCTCACAGACCTTCTAAGGTTCCCTGCTATCTGTCAAATTAAGCACTGCCTGCCATTAGCTTCTCATGCTATCCTCTTAGCTTAAAATGCTCCTCAGCTTCAGTATCCTGACATTTGTCTCCTCCTCATCTTTCAAGCTTATGTCACACACTGTCTTTCCAGAGAAGTCATTGTTGGGCTATGTGCTCTGTCCCTTCTATAACAAACCAGACCCCTCACCTGCCCCAGATACTTATTCTGCCCAGCATAGCTTTGTGGATTAGATTGAACAGCTTTCTTCTGCTTTTCCTTGCCGCCGCCCCAACTTAATTATAGACAATTTGAAGTGAAGGGCGGTGACTTTTACTAATCCTTTAAATAAAAGTTATTAATTACTGAGTAAATACATAAATTCCCTTGGTCATAAAAAAACAATCAAGCAATATGGAGAAAGATAATTTTCCCTTGATCGCTTCTCCTTATCTCAGTCTCCTGGGTAACCATAATCATGTGTTTGGTTGTTTGGGATACATTTTTTGAGACCTTTTCCTTTTTTATGTATTTACATGTATGACTGTTGACGTAGTATTGGTATATGTGTGTACACACCAAGACCTGTATTAGCGTTAGCTATTACTAGTTTTGTTCTGCAATTTATCTATGTTATTCAGCAATCTGTCTTGGAAACATGATCATATCAATACTCCTAGATCTGCCTCACTTTGTAACTGGTCCATAGCATTCCAAGAATGGAGGCCACAGAGGTCACTTAACCATTGCATATAAGGATTGTTTTTGCTTTTGAGTTATTACAAATACCTGTTTCTCTCTTATCTCAAACCTAGCACGGTACCTTGCACATATGAGTACTTGATAAATGTTTGTGGAATTTACTAAGCCAAGGATTTCCCAAGTTCTTTTGAGTTTTTAACTTTTTGTTTAGGACATAAGTAATGTGAACCACTTGTGGTGGCCTGGAGAAATTTCCTGGAGGACAACTCATATTTGGTATTCACAGTTAGGGCAAAACATGAAGAACATAACTGGGGATTCGAGGAGGCTAAAAAGATAAGAGAAGTCAAAAATAAGGGCTAGGAAGAAAGACTACAATGGAGCTGAGAGTGAACAGGTTAATATTCTAACTGTGACAATCACTGTTGTCTGTCTACAGAGAGAACTGTGAACATAAGAGGAGTCAGCATGAGAATTGTTACATCCAGGATAACTGAATCCCCCTTTTGAGACTTTTAAGAGCAAATTTGTTTCTCCTCTTTAAGAAGAGTATAACAGCGCTCTTATCAATAGCAAAGGAGCTGACATAGATGACTTCTCAGGGATGTTTCCTGGTGGAGAACTTATTAGCTTGCAATTATCTGTAAGCCCTTAGCTTATGCTATTGTAACTGATTCAGCAAACTCAAAATTCCTAGGGGGCATTATTTTTATGTTAACGAATGGGTGAAATGTGAGAGTCCAGATCATCTATTTAATTGCATTGTTCTTCTTTTTCTTCATCTTTTTTAAAAAATTATTTTTATTTTATATATATGTATTTTTAAAGTTTATGTATTTATTTTGAGAGAGAGAAAGAGATCACAACCATAAAAGGGACAGAGAGAGAGGGAGAGAGAGAGAATCCCAAGAGAGATCATGATGGACGCTTAACTGAGCCACCCAGGTGCCCCTTTCTTCATCTTTTAACTATGGTTCATCTTTTAACTATTTATCTCTGGATAAATTCTTTCAGGTAGACTGGCTGTGGAAGTCTGCCATTTCATTCCTTCATCTCCATATAGGCTACAATTCCATCAGCATCAAATGAGCCATGAACTGAGTGATGGATGGACTTTGAAATCAGGCCTAATCCCAGAAATAGACATTCACATGTCAGACCTGTGCCTCTAAAAGGATTATTTAAGTTATCGTTTTTTATACATTCCAGTTTTTATTTTCCAAACACTAGCTATTCTATCATTTCATCCGAAAGCAGTTGACTGAGGAAGTGAAGGTTCTTTTCGTCATGGCCTTGACTGTTTGCCTTAGCCCTCAGTGTTGGATGTCTATCCACATTTTTGGCAACAGCTGCTTCTTCACACTCTTCTCTTTTTAGTCCTCCTCCACCCCAGGTATCTGGAGGGACAAATCCACGCTGGAGTTTGCACTTTTAGCACTTGGTAGTCTAGGGCTGTTGGAAACCTGGAAAATCAGCACATATTAATCAATCATGTCCTGGTGCTCATTTATTGTCACTCTGAGTATTGAAGCTCATAAGCTTTGGTAGAGGCTTACATTTCTCTGAATAAAGGAAGAAAGTGACCTGTGGCTTCATATTGTTAAATGAGGGAATCAGTACAGCCTCATTATGATTAAATTATAGGTCAGATTCAATATGATCATGGCGGCAACTCCTCTAGTCATTAATACAGACTCTTCTTTTTTGCACTTTCCCTCTTTTCTTTTTTTATTGTCTAAATAGAAGCCCTGGAATAAATTTTATAAATAATTTTCCTGTGGAAACAGTGTTAGCACAGAGGTTTTGATCTTGAAGATCTTTTCTTTCTTTCTTTTTTTAATATAATTTATTGTCGAATTGGCTTACATACAACACCCAGTACTCATCCCAACAAGTGCCCTCCTCAATGCCCATATTAAAGATCTTTTCTTTTTTTTAATTTTTTTAAATGTTTTTTATTTCTTTTTGAGAGACAGAGAGAGACAGCGCAAGCAGGGGAGGGTCAGAGAGAGAAGGAGACACAGAATCTGAAGACAGGCTCCAGGCTCTGAGCTAGCTGTTGGCACAGAGCCCGACGCGGGGCTCGAACCCACGAACTGTGAGATCATGACCTGAGCCAAAGTTGGACGCTTAACTGACTGAGCCACCCAGCACCCCTAAAGATCTTTTCTAATAAATCTTAAATGATTTGTTGTAGGCAGGGAAGAGGGGATTAGAATCTTGATAGCTTATACCAGAATTCTTCTCATGTTGAGACTGTTCCTAAAAGTAAACTAGTTTAATAAGATTCCAGGGTAAAAGGTAAGCCTCTAAGGGCAAGTCTTGCTGACAGAGGAAAGAAGGTAGGTAATGAAGCTGCCCTACTAAGAAATAAATAGGAATGTGAAGGTAGTAAAGAAAGAGGAGAGGGATGATGGCTGAAGGGAATGTGGCTGAAGAATTTAAGAACAGGAATTTCTTATATTCAGTTTAAAGGGATTTGCCTTCCTGTGTTCAACCCCTTATTACTTATAATCCACCAAAATCTGTTATTTATGTAAGAGCCTTGTGAGAATGGCTGTTTTTAATTGAAGAACTAGATCAAATTTTGTTTCTGGATCTACGAGGTGAGGGAAAGAAATAATAGACGTTGAGACAATTCATAAACTGAATGAATTCATAGAGGTTATTGCCCATCTCTCTCATCCAATTCTAGGAATTTGCAGAAGCCCCAGAAGGGATTAGACTTCCCCAGGGCATGGAATTGGGATTCTAGCAAATTACATCTGTATCTTAAAGAGCAGAAAGACCTCAACTAGCATCCAGTACAAAGCTTTCCAAAGTGGATAAGGTCTAATTAAAAGAATTACATAGTATAGTAGGTTGAATGGTGGCCCCCAAAAGACCTGTCTATCTGGAACCTATGAATATCACCTTATTTGGAACAAGGACCTTTGCAGAGATATAATTTGAGTTAAGGATCTCAGGATGAAATCATCTTAATTGAGGTTGGATTTTAAATCCAATGGCAAATGGCCTTAGATGAGAAGAGAATGGGAAAGGATACAAAGAAGACCATGTGAAGACAGAAAAAGAGATTAGGGTTATATCACTGCAGTCAACGAACACCTGGAGCCACTAGAAGCTGGAAGAGGCAAGGGAGGACTCTCCCCTAGAGACTTGGAAGGGATTGCAGCCATGCCAGCACCTTGGCTTTGGACTTCTGCCCTCCAGAACAATGAATTTCTACTGGTTTAAGCTGTTTGTTACCAGTTTGTGGAAATTTGTGAGGGCAGCTCTAGGAAACTAATGTGCATAGTAACTTACCAGCCAAATCCAATTTCATATTATGCTATAAAGTTCTTCTCTTCATTATTCTTGCCCAATTTTTATTGCAGGAAATTAAGAACTCCAAGGAGAGTTTCACTGGCATCATACAATTCAAAAGTTCTTTGGAAACAGGCCATTTTTGCAGGAGAATTAAGAGAGCATTTTGAGCAGTGAATCCGGGGATGATGGTATTGCTACAGCCTTTGCCACTGGCCTATTTCCCATGGTTGGCAAAGTAGCAAGATAGAGAGTCCATTGTCGATTGCCTGGCTGCACCTGTAATCAGGATTTTGTTCTTTGAAAACAACGTGGCAGGGATGCTCAGGCACTGCTGACGAGTGCTTGAAGTGATGAAGTGGGTTTAGTTTGTCCCTCCCTGGAATTAAGCTTTGCTCCTTGAAGAGCTCTGACGTCCTGCCCTGCTTACCTTCCTGATTACATAGGAGCGAGCTTGTGAGAATTCATCGTGTCTGCATCACCACTAAAATATGTTTCCTCTTAGTAGACAGGTGCTTTTATAAAGATCTGGAAACAGTCCTTGTTGATTGTAATATTTTTTCTGTGAAGTGAAAGTGAAAATAGCCTTTGCCATGCCTAAGGAAGCAAAAAATAATTTCCTTGTCATGTGGCCATTTGCTGTTGTGAGATCTCTCTCTTCTGAGCAATTCTAAAGAAATATTGGAGAAAGTTGAAAAATTATTTTTAGAAAGGAAACACAAAGATGGAGGTTTGGGAGGCAAAGGTAAAGATAAGGATGAACATTAAAATTGCTGAAGTAAGTACTGAACCAATATGCAAAGGTAAAAACAAAATTTTTAAAAACACCCTTCTGTCAGTGGGAAGCTGAAATATCAGTGATACAGTCATTTCCTTGATGACTGAGATAGCAATATCTTCTATAGTTTCTAAATCTTTTTGTGTCCCATAGCCCCTAGACAAAAGCCAACAAAAGGGAGGCACTTGAATGAATGAATGAATGAATGGATGAATAAATGAATGACTGAGTGAAGGAAATTATATTAAGGAGACAAACTAAATTCATATTCTCTGTTGGATTCCTGAAGGGCTCCCCCCACCCCATCTTGCATATTCCTGCATGCCTGGCAAGGTGCCACATGAGGGAGATTTGTCACTCTGACACTTAACACTGCAAGAAAAGAAACAGAACGGCTCCAAGGTAAGGCAAACTACAGGAGCCAGAACTTTGCCAAGCCCATTTCCCTTTCTGCCTCTTTTGAACCATAGCTACCAACTTGTTGCTTTCTTTTCAACAGGATTTTATACTTACATTTATCCAGGAATTATTCAGGAAACTGCTAATTTTATTTGTCCTTTCAGCCTGTTATTTCAGGTTAAATCTATAAAGGCAAATTATTAGGGCTGTAACTCTAATCCCACCAATTTTCTCGGGCCTCATGGTAAATAGTATTATAATAAAGTCATATTTAAGCAGCTCCTAAATAATCAGGAGCCTCCATCAATCTCATGTTTTTACTGCACGCTGCTGTTTCAGGGTGCGGGGAGGCCAGGGAACAGGGTTAGTTAAACAACTTCCTCACAGGGAATTATGAAGGGAAAAAAAAAACCTTCTGGAATACGCCTTCTACTTTTTCCTCATTTATACACGATATAATTCTATTCCAAATCATTGACAATTAGGACTAGAAAAGGCCTTAGAAAATATGATCTAGTTCAACCATCTTTATTAATAAATGAGGAATCAGAGATCCAGGATGTCAGTTGCAAGGTCTGAAATCAGGAGCCCATTGGTGGCTGCCATGGACCTGGAACACAGGCCTCTGAATTCCCAGGGTGACTGTTTTATCTGGTGTAATGGCTTGGAGCAATTTCTAGATCATCATTTGTCAAATAACACTAACAGTATCCTCATTACACTTAGTAAAGCAGGAAAACCAATCGATAAAGTTTTGAAAGGAGAGTGAAAATAGTGTTCTGTGCCCAATCTTGAGTTAAAAGGGAAACGTCAATTATCCAGAGTGTCCTAAGGCTGCTACTTCTCCTCTCTAAAATCTGTTATGTGTGCCTCTTGCTTTTTTCTTTTGTACAGGCTGTAAAGATGAGGATCCCTCTTTACCTGTGGTAGTCCATTTCTAAAGCCTTCAGACAATTCAGGACTAATATTCCTGTGGACAAAATGTGAAGTAGAAAGGACACGTTTTGGATGTGTATTAATCGGCTAGGTTAGGGACCCATTCCTGTGCCCTTACGCTGATAGCCACTCTTGTCAGCTCTTTTCTACTCTCTGCCATTATCCTTGCCCTGTTGGCAATACCTTTTACCATTGATGTTACCTCAGACAAGAAAGTTAACCTCTCTGTGCCTCAGTTTGCTCATCTGTAAAGGTAATGATATTACATGTCTCCTAGGGTTGCTGAGATGATGAAATGAGATGATTTCCTGTGTAACAGGATTAGTTTGAGCTGTGTATGATACAACACAAAATAACAGCGACTTAAACAAAATAGAGATGTGTATCCCACTTAGGTAAAAAGAAGGTTGAAGGCAGGTATCCAGGGCAGGTGTGATGCCTTCAGTGGGATTCAGGCATCTGTGTTTCTGTTCTGCTATCTTTGTATGAGCAGAGGCTGCCCATTTCCGTATCTGTGGCCTTTCCTGTCTTCCAGGGGTCCCGCACTCCACGGCCCCACAGGTGTCCTCATCTCTCAGGCTTCCCGGCACTCCTCAGCCAGGCTTGCTCTCACTTGGAGACTTTCTTACCGCTGTCAACTTTAAATTTGTCTACTTGGAAAGAGGGAGAATTCAATCTGCACTTAAGTATGGATGGTTGATAGGCTTATTGGATTTGCATTTTTACTGCTCAGTGCACAAGGATATTGCTCCCACAGTGAGATCTTGGAGCCAGCAATAGGTGTCTTTGGGGAAGAGAGGATCTTCCACGTTCCCTTCAATGCCAGGACGCAAAGACTGCCTACAATGACAGTCAGACTGCTTGGCAGTTTACTTGTGCTTTTTACAAAGGATTTCTGTTTTGGAGATGGAGTGTCAAATATTTGGGAAGTTTGAAGTTAAAATAAGGGACAGTAAAAATGACATTCAGGTGACTTTTAAAATCTTCTCCACAATCTGTGTGATAACATATACATGTTTAGAGGATGTTGTTTCCATTTTTTGTCTAGGAAATATGAGGTCTGGGAAAGAGAATAAATTTATTTATAATAATTAATTGCCTACTTGAGATTATTTAACATCTTCAAACATAATATATTTGAAAATATTTAAGTCAAAACAATTAAGGAATTTTGAGGGAAACTTTTACCCAGGAGTATTTGAACTAATTTTTTTTCTGATAAAATTACTGAATAAAGACATGATTTGGTACCAGGAGCCATTCAGGACTGAGAGGGCTTTCATGTTGCTGCAGATGAACCTAGGTGTCAAAGACTTCCTTTGTAGCTGAAATATGGCAGACCTCCAGATTATAGGTGCTAAAAGGAAGTCTGGAGACCCAGTTCTATAAGTTATATGCTCTAATCAGACAAAAGACCACATTTTCAAAATATTTATTTTCTTCTGATTGTAAATTGAATGTAATATCACTATAACATTGATAATAAAAAAGTATGAAAAATATTTATACTTTGTGTTAATAAACTTGGTAATATATACAGTTTTTTATCTTATTCATCATATTTTTGGGAGGAAACCCATTTTAAAAATTCTTACTTTAAAACCATGATAAAAAAGTTAAATGTACACATGACCATGAAAATTCAGACAGTATTGAAGGATGTAAAAGGTATTATTTACCTTAGTCTTTAAAATAAAATACGTAAGGCTCTTTCTTGATCTATCAAATTTCAATTTGTTATAATTTTCCTAAGAAATTAACCTCCCACACTTGCCTTCATCTCTCCTCTCCCTTCTTCTCTTAGTTATATCATTACTTTTGCCCTACCATAAATTGTAACATTTATACGTTATTCTGTTACTATAGTTGTGTTTAATATTTTATTCATGTCTAATGTTAATAGAAGACAAATACTGTTGATGGATAATTTTGGGCATATTGGTTTTTTTTTTTAACCATTCTTCTTTTTTTTAATGTTTATTCTTTTTTTGAGAAAGAGAGAGACAGAGCATAAGTGGGGAAGGGGCAGAGAGAGAGGGAGACACAGAATCTGAAGCAGGCTCCAGGCTCTGAGCTGTCAGCACAGAGCCCAACAGAGGCTTGAACCCATGAACCATGAGATTATGACCTGAGCTAAAGTCTGATGCTTAACCGACTGAGCCACCCACATGCCCCTGGACATATTGTTTTTTGAGTCAGATACACAGTGCATTTTAGGATTGATTATTTTTCCTTTGAACCTTGAGTTGTGTTACTGTTTCTTAACTCTTACGGTTTTACCTTTTCTTTGGATTTCTTCTTTGCATTGCTGGAGCATATTCTTAATGTTCTGAGGAAGTAGATATGAGAGGTGAACCATCTGAATCATTGCATATATGAACATGTCTTCATTTTTTTTCTTAAAATTATTAGTCTGGATTTTGTAGAATTCTAAATTCAAAAACAGTTTTCCTCCAGACTTCTTAAAATATGGTTCCATTGACTTCTGGAATTCAATTATTTTGATGCCCAGAGTCAATATGATTCTCATTCCCTTATTTGGATATACCATATTTTGATTTAGTCTTGGTATTTGGCCCAGTTCCACTGTGAGGTTTGGTTTCAGCCACTAAAAGTCAAAATAGATGAGATTTCAATGTCATTTCTGGCATCCCTGAACTTATGCATGATCAATAATCATGTGCTTAGATAAGTTTCTTTACTCATTCTACTAATAATATTACAAATAAGGCATGTCATTCAGATTATTGCTACTATCTTAGTCCTTTTAAATGTAGATGAGCATTTTAGGTCTAACTTTTAGTAAGAAAAACATCTTCTTATATTTTAAAATTTTATCAATCAAAGTATAAATGTGTATTATTACAAGGCTAAAATGTCACACTAATGATTAGTAGTGATATTAAGAATAAACATTACAATGTTAAAAATGATTACCAAGAACTTTCAAATATTTAAACAAGGAGGCAAAGAGATTGAGAGTTAATAGTACCATTAGGAGACGGTGTGTGATAGATAACTCCCAGCCCTGTCTCCTCTCCTCTGGAAGATCTCTGGGCACTGTTTGGCTTCTCTTTCCCTGTGCTGTGTCTTGGAAACTCTCTCCAGGCTCTAATCTGGATCAGTTGTATGGCTCACTTCATTTGTTTCCATGTATTAAGAATCATTCTCCTTTATTGCTTGATGCCCAGTATCCCAAAGAATGTTTTATATGTTTTGTCTGGTGTTTCAGGTATTTTCAGCAGAAGGATAAATATGGTCCCTATATTCCATCTTGACTAGAGGTGAAAGTACTATAAACTTAAATTTTTACATGAAGGAAAATCTAAACCAAGTGGAATAGTGCCCATGATAGTTTAAAGATCCAGACATAATAAAGAATTTTAAAAATGTGACAAAATGAAGAAAAATTAGTGAAAAATGGGGAACTCTAAATACATTTGTTTCATTATGCTGCAAAACTTCATTAAAGAATGCTTTAAGGGGAGTCTGGGTGGCTCAGCTGGTTAAGCCTCCAAATCTTGATTTTCACTCAGGTCATGATCTCATTGTTTGTGAGATTGAGCCCCATATCTGGCTCTGTGCTCACAGCACAGAACCTGCTTGGGATCCTCTCTCTCCTTCTCTGTATGCCCTTCCTGCACTTGTGCTTTCTCTTTCTCTCAAAAATAAATACACTTATGGGGCGCCTGAGTGGCTCAGTCGGTTAAGCACTGACGTCAGCTCAGGTCATGATCTTACAGCTCGTGAGTTCGAGCCCTGCATCAGGCTCTGTGCTGACAGCTCAGAGCCTGGAGTCTGCTTCAGATTCTGTGTTTTCCTCTCTCTCTGCCCCTCTCCCACTCATGTTCTCTCTCTCTCTCCTTCAAAATTAAATAAACATTAACAAAATAAAAATAAATAAATACATTTAAAAAAAGAACTTTTAAAAAAAAATTAAGAAGCAATTGCCTATTATTTTGAGTTCATGGCACTATTATGGGTTGAGTTGTATCTCCCAAAAAGATATTTTCAGAATGGAATATTGCCATTTGCAACATGGGTGGACCTAGAGGTGTTATATTAAGTGAAATAAGTCAGACAGAGAAAAACAAATACTATATGATTTCGCATACATGTCGAATATAAAAAACAAGTCAAACAAACAAAAACAGAAGCACATTGGGGCACCTGGGTGGCTCAGTTGGTTAAGCATCTAATTTGGGCTCAGGTCATGATCTCCCAGTTCACAGATTCAAGCCCCACATTGGGCTCTGTGCTGATAACTCAGAGCCTGGAGCCTGCTTCAGATTCTGTGTCTCTCCCTCTCTCTGCCCCTCCCCTGACCGTACTGTCTCTGTCTCTGTTTCTCTCTCAAAAACAAATAAAAACATTAAAAAAAAAAAAACCAACCAGAAACACATTCATACATACAGAGGACAAATTGGTGGTTGCAGAGGGGAGGGGAGGGGTGGGACAGGTGGGGGGGATGGGTGAAATAGGTGAAAGGGATTAAGAGGTGCACACTTCCTTGTGTTGAGCACTGGGTGTTACATGTAAGTGAAGAATCACTAAACTCTACACCTGAAACCAATTTTATCACATATGTTAACTAACTAGAATTTAAATAAAAACTTGAAATGAAAAAACAAAACAAAGAGGTGAAAACTTCCAGTTTTTTTTTTTAAGGTATTTTGAAATCCTAATTCCCACTGCTTTGGAACATGACCTTATTTGGAAATCGCATTGTTGCAGATGTAATTAGTTAAGACAGTGTCATACTGCAGTAGGGTGAGCCCTTAATCCAGGATGACTGGTGTCTTTTTTGGGGGGGTAGATTTTGAAAAGTTTTACTGAGCTGTAATTTAGATAGCGTACAATTTACCCATGTAAGGGTACCATTCAATGGCTTTTAGTAAATGTATACATTTTTATAGCCACCACTACAATGCAGCTTTAAACATTTTTTTAAATTTAAATCCAAGTTAGTTAACATATAGTGTAATAATGATTCCAGGAATAGAATTTAGTGATTCATCACTCACATATAACACCCAGTGCTCATCCCAACCAGTGTCCTCCTTAATGTCCCTTGTCCTTTTAGCCCATCCTCCCCACCCAACACCCCTCCATTAATCCTCAGTTTGTTCTCTGTATTTAAGAGTCTCTTATGGTTTATCTCCCTCTCCGTTTTTATATATTATTTTTGCTTCCCTTCCCTTATGTTCATCTGTTTTGTATCTTAAATTCCAATGTGAGTGAAGTCTGACTTGTTTTGCTTAGCATAATACACTCTAGTTCCATCCACGTTGTTGCAAATGGCAAGATTTCATTCTTTTTGATTGCTGAGTAATATTCCATTGTTTAAGATATATATATATATGTATACACACACACACACACACACACATACCCCACATCTTTATCCATTCATCAGTCAGTGACATTTGGGCTTTCTCCATACTTTGGCTATTGTCGATAGCGCTGCTATAAATAAACATTGGGGTGCATGTGCCCCTTTGAATCAGCACTCTTGTATCCTTTGGGTAAATACCTAGTAGTGCAACTGCTGGTTTTTAGGGTAATTCTATTTTTAATTTTTTGAGGAACCTCCATACTTTGTTCCAGAGTGGCTGCAGCAGTTTGCATTCCCTGACTAGTGTCTTTATAAGATCATATGAAAATGGAGTCACAGGAGGGAAGAAGGCCAGTTATGACAAAGGAAGAGATTGGAGGGATGCAGCTATAAGACAAGGACCACCAAGGTCTGCCCACCACACCAGAAGAGGGGAAGAGGGAAGGAAGGAATCTACCCAGAGACTCAGCATGGCCCTGCCAACACCTTGATTCCCAAAGCTTAGCCCCCAGAACAGTGAGACTATAAATCAGTGTTGTTTAGAGCCACCTCGTCTTAGTGCTTGGCTCTGGCAGCCCTGAAATGGAGACTACACTTTTTAAAAAGTTGCTTGAATGATTTCTATAGTTTGCTAACCATTTTTAAGTTTTTTAAGATAAGGGATAACAGTGCATTGTAGGTATAGGATTTCTTCTAGAAAGCACACTACTAAAAATATTCTTCTGAACTCTATGTTTTTGGATATAAAAGAATAGTGACATTACTAAAGTGCCAGTTGAAGTGAATTCCAAATTAATATCCAAATGTTGCAGTGACTGTAGGAACAGGTTAGGAGCTAATGGCTTCTCTTGTCCTATTAAAATTTAACAACATTTTTTGAAAATTAAACAATTCTGAAAAAAATTCAGATTTATTTTTGCATCTCTAAGGTTCATTCAATGATCATGATTTTTAGCTTTGGCTGGACATAGATTTTCATTTTGGTTTGTTTGGTTTTTTTCCATTTTTTGACCAAAATATGTATTAAGACTACCTCTACCTTGGAAGCAATCTGCTACTTCTTCTTGGAATCATTTTTGATTCTCCTGGCTGGGCCACATCATCAAAGCCTCTTACTCTCTGGCTTCTGGTTGTGCCTTGAGCAACAGAGGCGAGCCATCAGAAGGTGGGAGGTGGGTATGATTGTAATATATGTTCTAGAGTTCCCTTTCTGGAGACTTGTCTTGGGCTGCCTGATGACTGACCAGTTCTCATTGCTCCTCCCAAGGTGACCTTCTCATGACTCGTTCCAGTGTTTGGCAATGCAGAATCTGGAGTCTCATCTTTCCCTGGTCTGTTCTAGAGAGGGTGGCCACAGTTTCACTGTTACTAGTCCAAGGAGACTGCCCTATTCTTTGTGGTTTCTCCACACCATTTTTTTAAATAGTCCCTTTAAAAACTCTCTTGAAACTACCCCCGTTTGATTTTTGCCATCGATTTTCTGATAGCATTTCTGACCCACACAGACCAGCTGGCAAACCTCATTTCCAGGATTG
>CM053578.1:72541703-72663450 GCA_028646485.1 Cryptoprocta ferox | reverse complement strand
CCCCCCCCCCCCCCGTCCCCTCGCATCCCCCGTAAGATATTCACCTTCTGTCATTACACATATGGGCCTGTATTCTTAACACTTAGAGCCTCATCCTTGAGCAAAGAGTTGCAAATGGCTTTCTTTCTTCTGATATTAAAAACCCTGAGTGTGAATTCAGGTTGCCACCTTAGCATACTCTTTGTATTCCTTATATTTTTAGCAATGTGCCCAGACCTCACTCAGTCTGGCTGCATTTTGGCACTCTGTGTTCAAAGCTGTCATCAGAAGGCTGCACCCTATTTAAACCTACTGTGGCTGTTTTCTTTTAAAATCCCTCATTAATATCTATTTCTTAATGTGACATGTACTGTTAACATGTGGGGGTTATTTTGATATGACTTCCAAAGACATAAGCAACTCTTTTCCTGGGAAAATTTCCCAGTTTTTAAAATCAGTGTATTTTATTTTATATCTGTGGCACACCCTAGAACATGGTGCTCATTTATCTTATTATAATATAGTTATTTAAGGGCACCCGGGTGGCTCAGTCAGTTGAGTGTCCAATTTCAGCACAGATCATGATATCACTGTTCGTGAGTTTGAGCCCAGCATAGAGCTCTGTGTCGACAGCTAAGAGCCTGGAGCCTGCTTGGGATTCTGTGTCTCCCTCTCTCTCTGTCCTTTCCCCACTCATGCTCTGTCTCTCTATCTCTCAAAAATAAATAAGCATTAAATGAAATTTAAAAAAATATCGTTATTTCCTCTTGCACCCCTCTTATGGAGTGAGGTGGTTTGATCTAAAGCAGGAGAGACTTTCTTGGGAAGTGACTATCATTGGGAATTTCCCTTCCTGATGAGTCAAAGTCATAGAATGCTAGGGCTTTCAGGGGCCTTAGCAAAATCTAATTCAAAGAGTTCCATTCATAGAGGAAGAAACCAAGTAAGGCCAGAGTATTCACGGAAGGATATACAGCTAGTTATTGGAAGAATTAGAACTAGAACCAAAGTCCTAAAATTCTTGGCCTAGTGTTTTTTGTACTATATAATACTTTCTTTTAAAGAAAAACATAGGGGCACCTGGGTGGCTCAGTCATTTGGACATCTGGGTTTGACTCAGGTCATGATCTCACAGTTCATGGGTTCGAGCCCTGTGTCAGGCCCTGTGCTGAAAGCTCAGAGCCTGGAGCCTGCTTTGGATTCTGTGTCTCCCTCTCTCTCTCTCTGTCCCTCCCCTGCTTGTGCTCTTTCTCTCTCAAAAATAAATTAAAAAAAAAATAAACATTAAAAAAATAAAGAGGGGCACCTGAGTGGCTCAGTTGGTTAAACATCTGTTTTTACCTCACGTCATGATCTCACAGCTTGGGAGTTCCAGTCTGCTTGGGGTTCTGTGTGTGTCTCTCTCTGCCCCTCCCTGACTCACTCTCTGTCTCTCTATCTCTCAGAAAAAAAAAAAAGTTTTGTGACAACGCTAGGATCTTCTATTATAGAAATAAATGGGACTTCTCTGTAAAGAACACTTGTCTTTAAAAAAATTCATCCTACTTTCTTTATTCTTTTTTTTAAATTTTTATTTTAACTCCAGTTAGTTTACATATAGTGTTATATGTTTCAGGTGTACAAGATAGACATTCAACACTTCCATACATCACCCAGTACTCATGGTGACAGGTATACTCCTTAATCCCCATCACCTATTTCACCCATCCCCCCCCACCTCCCCTCTTTTCTAGGTACCTTCTCTGCTTCTCTTCAGGACGACTTTTCTGCTTCCTTCCCTCACTTCTCTCACCATTTCACTGAAAATACTACTCTTGCTGGATTACCAACTTTCTATTTTGCCTAATCCAGTGTCCACTTCTTCATCTTACTTAACCTCTAACACCATTTTATCACCGTAGCCTTATTAAAACATCTTAGTCACTTGGCCTTCAGTGTACTGTGCTCTCCTGGTTTCCTCCTACTACATGAGTGCTTCTTAGTTCCCTTGATAGATTTTCCCTTTTTGCCCAATCTCTAAATATTAGAATGCCCATGGCTTTACCCTTTGCTCTATTCATCATATAACTCTCTAGTGCCATAGGTAAAAATAATATATATTTAAAATTTTTTTTGTATTGGAGCTATTGGCTGGGTCCAGACGACAGTTCTCACCCAGCTGCCTTGAGGGTTGAAAGGAGCACCATCTCCATATAGTGTAATCAATTCTGAAGAAACACTTATGCCACATGACTCTCAGATTTATATCTTCAGACTAGACTTCTTCTCTGAGCTCCAGAGTCACACTCAAATATTCAAATGCTCAACGTGTGGAACCCAGGTGATCCTCCTGGGCACCCTCTGGTACAATTTTACCCTGTTGTAACTGTGAATGGACATGTGCAGCAATCTCTGCCTGAGAAAGGTATTACTACCAACAGTTCAGACCCATCAAGTATGAAGGTTTGGTTCAAATCACTTCGTTACCCACCATTACTTCCTACTCTCCTTTCACAGGTGTCAGACCTGCAGCAGATATGAAGTCTCTCCTGAATACTTCACTTCCCACTGCCTTTATCCTTCCCCTAGTAAATCTCTTGCACATCTCATCAAGTCTTGGCATCTACTTCTTTGAGGAAGCAAATGACACAGAAGAGAATTTGATCAACCTGATAAAGGGCATCTACACAGAATCTCCAACATCACACTGAGTGTTTTCTCCTTAAGATAGAGAACAGAGCAAATATATACTCACAGTACTCCAATTCAAAATTGTATTAGAGGTCCTAGCCAGAGCAACAAGGCAAGAAAAAGAAATAAAAGTGTACATACTAGGCTAGACAAAATAAAACTGCTTTTACTTATAGATGACACAATTATCGATATTGAAAATCCTAAGTTATCTATAAAAAAAACTTACTAGAAAAAGTGAGTTTAGCAAAGTACCAGGACATAAGATTAATGTATAAAAATGAAGTATGATTTTATATTCTGGAACTAAACAATTAGAAATTGAAATTAAAAGAATAATACAATCTATAATATCATTAAAACCCATAAAGTTTATAAATATGTATTAGAAGCCACTCAAAACTTAACATGACCAAATTCTCGATTCTCACCTCCCTCAGTACTGTCTCAGCCCATAGTACCCACATTCTGCCAGCTGTCCAGACAAAGCCATAGGATATATTTAGTTTTCCCCCTCCTTATCTCATATCCAGTACATCAACAATTTTGGTGCTACTTTTAAAATACATCTTGAATCCTATTACTATTCATCACCTCTCCTAGAGCATTTCAACATTGTCTCCCTTTCATGATCTCCTAACTGGCCTCTGTGCTTTCATCTGCTGTTTCAGGGCCCATGACCTCATAGGCAAACATTTATCTGAGCAAGTATCTTAGCAGAACAGTCCTGAGTCCCAAGTGGAGGCCTCCAAGGAACCTCAGTTCCCTGACTTGCTAGGGAGTGGGTGACGTTGTGTGTGTGTGTGTGTGTGTGTGTGTGTGTGTGTGTGTGTGTTTGTGTAGGGGGGAGGCAGTAAATATCATCAGCAGAATTGTTTTAATCTTCGTTTTATATATTTTCTTAAATAAACATTTCTCTTTTTTTAAGTTTATTCATTTATTTTGAGAAGGAGAGAGAGTGTGTGTGAGTGAGTGAGTGTGAGTGGGGAAGGGGCAAAGAGAGAGAGAGAGAGCTTCCCAGTAAAGCCACATATAGGGCTTGATTTCATGAACCCATGAGATCATGACCTGAGCCAAAATCATGAGTCAAAAGCTCAACTGACTAAGCCACCCAGGTGCGTCTTAAATAAAAATTTCTTACATCTCTGCATTTCTGTGTATGGGGTGGTGATTTGGGATGCTTTGTACGATTCCTAGTTAAGAGTTCCCTCTGCTATTGGTGTGGCAAAGTATGGATGAGGTTTTTTGGTTGGTTGGTTGGTTGGTTTTTTACTGGTTGCCTCTGTAGATGTGTGTGTGTGTGTGTGTGTGTGTGTGTGTGTGTGTGTGTGTTGAGGGCACTGATGGAAGGAAGAGTGGTGAATTCTTTGATTTTTTTTTATAATCTTTTGTCTTTAAGGGTCCCAACTTCCCCACTCTTAGCCCCATCACTATGGAGTTTCGTAAGGCACTTACCTCTCACTTACTGCTTCCCCTTCCCCCTTTTCTGGAAAAGTTGCTTTTCTAAGATACCACGTCTAGTCCTGCACACACTAAATCTCTTCCCTGGTTCTGCTCTGATTAACTGGGACTCCTTTACAGCATTTTCACATGTAGGATGAACTTTCTCTTTCTGTGATTTTAGGTCAGCCTATGGCTTTTGCCTTCTTCTCGCTTCCCTGAAGTCTTCCCCAGACTGCCCTTCTCCTCTTGTAGGCTGGGGGCAATAGGATCATGAAGGTAGCTTGCTGGGATTTGGTGTATACTTTTTTTTACCTGAAATAGTTTGAAGTTTGGATATTCAGAGTTTTATTCACATTGAGGGCATGCGTTTATGTAGTTTTCTTTGTTATTACTTTTCTTTCTTTTTTGAGGAATATGTTGAGAGATATGAATTGATGTAGCAACTCTTGCCTTGGTTATAGAATTCTTCAGTTCCTCACCTTTTAGCATCTGGGTAACACTGCATATCTGAGGTCCTTTCCAGTCAGAGCCATATTCTGCTAGAGACATGGTTCAGTTGACCTCTGAAGGGCCATTAGAAAAAGAGTCCTATGATATCAGGACTGACCTGGGAACATTTCAGAATCCATGCCAGGGGTTATTTGGTAATATTCATTTACCAAAAATTGAAATAAGCATTTGGGAAAATATTTATTGAGTATCCTGAGGATTCTGTTACTGTTTCTTTTTAAATGAAGGCTACTTTGTTTTTACATCCTTATGCTTGAAGATGATGGTACCTTACCGGGTGTCTATAACTAGAAATAGCGCCGTATCGTCCCCCAGACCCCAGCACATTGAACAAATAAAACATTCTACATGTCTCCTTAAACAATCTAACAAATCTACAGCAAGCAATGGCTCAGTTCAGAATGAAAACCTTCAGCCAGTGAGTATGATTTCTTTCAGCCAGTAGTTCCCATCTTGTTTATAAGGAAAATGCAGCCATTTTCTTTACTGTGTATCTAAGCTCTGTAGAGCTGTTTGTTTGGTTTTTAACAAAGACAATACAGAAATAAATTAGGCCTCGATTTGGTTTAGGTAAGCAATCCTTTGAGCCACAGCTGTATTACTAACTGATCCATAATTGCTCTGCATTTATGAGGTACATAGTTTATTCTCTTGCTTGCCACACAATAGACCCTGCAAGTTAAAGAGCTCCAAGTTTCAAGGACTGGAGTTTTTGGGTGCCTGCCAGGACTGATCTGTTTAGCAAACAAGCTGGAGGGTGCTTATTAGTAGGTTGTGGCTTGCAAACCATGAAGCCCCTGGGGCCAGATGCACTGATCAAATGGTGGATCTATATACCAGCAAGGCCATTGGATGAAAAGGAGAACAGCACCACATTACTAAATATGCTTCTCATAGGCCTTAATTAAGCCACTGTAAATGGCTTCTTTTGTAACTCTTTCTGTTGGTCCAGAAGACAGGCTATTAAAGATCAACATAGGAACTATTTTTCAAATTAGAATGTAGACAATTCTGATGAGTTACAGCTATATTATTCATATTACAAGAATAAGCTCTGGTTAGATTGGGAAAGTGAAGAGTCATATTTCTAGTGGAACAAAACACATCTTATTTTCTCTAGTTGCATTTCTTTAAAAAAAAATTGCTGGTCTCCTCTGCCCCCTGCTTAGATTTTTGTTTCTATTGGGTGACTCAAGGTGGCTTGAGGCTTTAAAATTAATGCCTGGTAGAGTATTATTGAGGCCTTGGAAGAATGAAGCTAGTCTGATCTATGTTACATTAAAAAAAATCTGGATAATGTCATTTTTTGCCATTCTTGGTCTTACACATTTCTTTCTGCTGCCTTAACTAGTTTGCTCTAAATTTTGAGTTAATACCATAGAATATACCTTATGAGTGTTGTTATATTTTAATAGAAGCTATTTCAAGAATATAGATGCATGAGTGGAGAAATTTCTGAGAGTGATCTCAGTGTGTAATTTCTATGAATCCTATCAGTAAAACCTTTTGTGTCTCTTGCCCTGCTGTTATTGGTCAATAATTTGTTCTTTTAAAGTTAGAAGACAATTGCACATTAAATACTAATCTCATAAAGTTAGGTACATGCAGGAGATAGAGGAAAAGAAACTTGAGAACACATAAAGCTATAATACTTTCTAAAATGAATAACAAATGACGTTCAGTAGGATTTGCATTTAAGGCAGAATCATCCATAGTATGATGATGTGACAAAAGAACAGCATAAAACAGTTCTAAAAATGCTAATGAGGGGCACTTGGGTGGCTCAGTTGGTTGGGCATCCGACTTCTGCTCAGGTCGTGGTCTTGTGGTCCATGAGTTCAAGTTCCGCATGGGGCTCTGTGCTGACAGTTTGAAGCCTAGAGCCTGCTTCGGATTCTGTGTCTCCCTCTCTGTCTGCCCCTCCCCCACTCACACTCTGTCTCTCTCTGTCTCTCAAAAATGAATAAATGTTAATTTTTTTAAATGCTAATGATATTTTACTTCCAAAGTTGAGAAATTCTGGTAAAACAATCAAACTAAAAATATTTTTATCTCCAGTTTATGATCTTATTGGACTTACACTTTACCATTTGTAACATTGGCATGACTAAAGTAATTTTGGGTTTTCTTGGAGAAAAATATTTACATAGAAAAATGTAATTCTACAAAGTGTGGCTATTATCTCAACAATTATTTAGTGTTGATAAAAATTGGCCATATTTATTCTCACCAAAACACTTAATCAAAACCAATGCACCATAACAAGTACCACACTCTTCTTCTTGGACCTCAAAACCATTTTACTCATAGCAGTGAAACTGTTCTTCATTTTTTATTTATCAACTTTAGCTGTATTTGTATATGTGGGTCATTTTACTATTTTAATGAGCTTATCTGATGGAAATTAGCTATTTTGAAAAATGCTTAAGCTTGTATAGTTTGGGCATGTAAATTTCATTGGGTCCAAAAGTTCAGAACCTGGAGTAAATTAACATACAGGAAGTGGGCTGTGAACTTGAAGCCTAACTACCAAAAATGCAGAGGAAGCAGAAATTCTTCCTTCAATTTCTGTCACTTGTTTCAATCTAACATGTATTTTTTGAATCTCTGAAAAATGTTTCACCTCAGTGCTTAATTCTAGTGAGACCCAGACCTGGTCCCTGCTTTCACAGAGCTCACAATGTTGTAGGGAAAACAGAAAAGTTAATGTAGAACTGTAGTGGCAGGGGGTGGCTGCAAACATGGGGATCCTTGGAGGTAGCACAAAGAAAGTGGGGACCACCTCACAGGCCTGTGGCAGGAGAGGAAGGGAAAGCATCTCTGTCTCTGAGGAGAGCCTCTCTGCGGTGGTCTCTGCAGGGTCAGTTACAACTTGCCAGTCACAGAAAGGCAGAGGGGATTCCAGGGAGAGGGCCCAGTGTGTGCAAAGTTACAGTGGGTGTAAGGGGAAGCAGGTCTGATAGTGCTGGAGAGTGAAGTGAATGGAAGGGAGCGCGAGGACCCAAGGTTAGGCAGGAGTTAGGCAGGATCTGGGTTGGGAGGGCTCTTAGGTGCCATGTTAGGACTTTGCTTTTTGAGGTAATTGATCAGTGGAAGAATCGACATATTTGGATTTGTGTGGTTGCATTTTAATAATATAATTTATCTTATAAAATAAAACACATTAAATGCATATAACGGAAACCTTGCCATGCTAATACTCCAACAACTTAGAGATGACTATTGTTAACATTTTGGAATAGATTTTTCTGATCACTTCTATATATGTGCATACTGTAGTATGTATCTATCTGTGTGTGTGTCTATACCTGTTTTTTAACTTCACAGTGAGTATATTTTGAACGTTTTCCCATATCAATTTTTTTCTACAAAATGATTTTTATTTTTATTTTTTTAAATTTTTTTTTCAAATGTTCATTTATTTTTGAGAGAGAGACAGACAGAGTGCAAGCAGGGGTGGGACAGAGAGGGGAGGAGACAGAATCCAAAGCTGGTTCCAAGCTCTGAGCTGTCAGCACAGAGCCCTATGTAGGGCTTGAACCCATGAACTATGAGATCATGACCTGAGCTGAAGTTGGATGCTTAACTGACTGAGCCACCCAGGTGCCCCTACAAAAAAATTTTTTTAACAACTCCATAACATTGCATAATGTAGAAGAATTCCAACTGAGAAACAATTATTGGATATATGTATTATTTTCATATGTTTTTGCTATCATGAACAACAGTCCATGAAACATCGTGTATATACATCTTTGTGCCCATATATGATTAGGTTCTTAAGATATATTCCTACAAGTTTAATTGCCAGTTGAAGGATTAGGAACAATAATAATGACTTTGATACATATTGCCAGATCACCCTCCAGAAAAACATGAAAATTGTTCTGGAGAAGGGTAGGGTTATAGGCCAAAGACATATTAGGAGACTGTTTCTGTTGGTCAAAGGAGAATGATCAGTGACTTTTTGAATGTGACATATCAAAAAAGGAAGGCATCTGCAAAAGATCTTGTAATTATTATAACTTTTTTGTCAATGTAAACTGACTGAGACAACTGTGAAGTCAGAAGCTACATCTTTGTTTTGTTTTTGTTTTTGTTTTTGCCTGTAGCCCAGACACACTACCTGGAACATAGTATGTGCTAAATAAATATTTGATATATGAATGATTTTTTTTTTATAAAAAAGAGAAGACAGCTGAGATGACCTCCAGCTTCCTGTCTCGGATGGTGGGAAACAAGGATAAACCTAAATGACAAAGATCGCACAGGAGTCCTGCATTATGTGCCTTAAGTGTTCTTAGGAATGAGTGTTCTGCCGTACTCCCTATTTCCTTCCATCATCAACCTTTTAACTTCTTTTTTTTTAAATTTTTAAAATGTTTATTTATTTTTGAGAGAGAGAGAGAGAGAGAGAGAGAGAGAGAGAGAGAGAGAGACAGAGCATGAGTGGGGGAGGGGCAGAGAGAGAGGGAAATACAGAATCCCAAGCAGGCTCCAGGCTCTGAGCTGTCAGCACAGAGCCCGATGCAGGGCTTCAACTCACCAGCCGTTAGATGTGACCTGAGCCAAAGTTGGATGCCCAACTAACTGAGCCACTTTTGATCTAAAGCTGAGACTTAAATCATTAGAAAAATTCTCTTTTATTAATTCTCTTTTATTAAAAATTCTTTTATTTTATATTCTATTTATTAAGGTAAATAAAATGCCCCACTTAATTCAAGTGAACATTTGCCAAGTAGTTTCATCATGCGAAGCTCTTTACATGGTGCTTATAGAGGAAGGGGTGACCAAAAAACTGGAAGGGCTTGGAAGGGCTTGGAAGGGCTTGGGGCAGGCATTTTATCATCATGGCCCTGAATGAAGGAATTCAGTATCAACCAAAGGCAGAATGGCCCTGAAGTTGCTTCCAACACAGGCATGTGCTTTTCCTGATACAGAATTTTAGAGCCAGGAAAGGTCTTTTTGTCTAACCTTCCTCCTTTTATAGATGAAAAACTGAGACTGAATGCATGACATGATGTTTTCAGAGTGTTAGAGGCGAATAGAACTCAGGTCTTGTGGTTCTACACCTTATATCCTCCCCCTTCCACCATGCTGCCTCTCCCATCCTGTGCAGTCTTGAGCCAGGAGCCAACAACTTAAAGACAACACCTCTTTCTTAAAGTGAACACAGAGGGTTGACTTTGAGAGCATTGCCTAGGTCTTGGTTAAATAAGAAGAGAGTTCTAATTACTTAGGACATTTCTTGTTTCAAATAGGGAAAGGTTGGCAGAGTTAAATCTCTCCATTCAACAGATAATTATCAGTAGCTGCTACATGCCAGCCACTGTGCTCTGTGTTGGGGAAATAACAAACATAAAGACAAGATCCTTGCCTTACAGCATTTTTAGTACCAGAAGTTTCATCTAGACAAGGAAGCAAGCGATTATGATTCAAGGCAGTGGGTGTTAAGATACTGGACATATAGGATGGTGGGAAAATGCAGGAGGACACCTGAGCCAGGCTGTAGCATCAGAGGTGGTCTTTACAAAGGAATCTTTAGGAGAAAGTTAACCAGAAGAGAAGGAGATGAAAAATATAGTGTTCTAGGCTGAGGGAACATGAAGAGAGAGAACAAAGAGGTATTAGTGGAGTTTTTGGTCTGTTTTTATTGAAGTATAGTTGATATAAAATGTTGGGACATCTGGGTAGCTCAGTCAGTTAAGCATCTGACTCTTGATTTTGGCTCAGGTCATGATCTTATGGTTCATGAGTTCGAGCCTGCTAACAATACGAAGCCTCCTTGGGATTCTCTCTCTCTCTCTCTCTGCTCCTCCCCTATTTGCACGCTGTCTCTCAAAATAAACAAAATAAACTGAAAAAATGTTATATTAGTTTCAGGTATACCGCATAGTGATTCAACAGTTACATACACTAAGAAATGCTCATCAGGTTAAGTGTAGTCATTATACAATGTTACTACAACATTATTGACTATGTTCTCTATGCTGTATTTTTTTTTATCCGTGTGACTTATTTATTTTTAACTGTAAGTTTGTACCTCTTAACCCCCTTCATCTATTTTACCTGTCATCCATTGTGTGTGTGTATATATATATATCATATCTTCTTTATCCATTCATCTATCAGAGGGCATATCTTGGCTATTGTAAATAATGCTGGAGTAGTGGAACTGAATGACTTCCAGCATGTCTAGGCAGGAGGAATCATGGTGACTTCCAGATTAACAGCTTGGGCACTTCATGGATGGTGGTACGGCCAGGGTGTGTGCTGGTGCCAGGGTGCCTTCATTATTCAGAGCATAAGTGACCAGCCACAGTTAGTTGCTCACAGCATGATCCTAGGAATACAGAAAGGTTGGGCGGGGTGGGGGTGGGGGATCCTTCACCTGTGTCACTGTGTAGGCTACCATTCATTCACAATGAATGTGGTTGGGATAATAAGGCCAGCATTTAAAGGAGGCTTGCTGTGCAACATACTACCTCATTTAGTCTTCACAGGAGGTGCATATGATTAGGTTAAGGAGGACATAAAGCTGGTGAGTGACAGAGTCAGAATGCAAACCCAAATTTTAAAATCTATGAGCAGGGATGCCTGAGTGGCTCACTTGGTTAAGTGTCTGACTTTGGCTCAGGTCATGATCTCATGATTTGTGAGTTTGAGCTCTGTATCAGGTTCTGTGCTGACAGGGCAGAGCCTGGAGCCTGCTTCAGATTCTGTCTCCCTCTCTCTGTCCCTCCCTTGCTCATGCTCTGTCTCTCTCTCTCTCAAAAATAAACATTAAAATTTTTTTTAATAAAAAAATGAAAATCTACAAGCAAAGCTGCATGAAGAGTGCCTTTAGGTAGGCCTTGCCCCACCCTGCCTATTATTACAGAGAAGTTCAAAGAAACCCATCCATCTGTTGAGTATTTGCTAGCTTATGGGCTAATTCTTTATTATCAAAATTAGAAAAATCACCTTCATGAAACAAGTGACGAAAAATTATCTCCCTTCTCTTCTCCAACCTTCCACTTCTAAGCCTGAGCTTCTTACGTTTTGTCCGAAAGGCAATTCGTTTCTCAGCGAAGACTGAGACCAATGAGTAATACAGCTCTTAGTACAAAGCCTTTCCTGGGAGTAGGTTACAAGCTTGGAAACTGTGAAGCCATTCCAAATGTTTGGTTCTTTTGGTTTCTCATACAAGTGTTTCTCTATATGATGGTATCAAACCACTAAGCAGTGTAGGGCTCTCACAGCCTGGCTTACAGTGTTAGATCGGGAAGTCTTAACTGAGGCAACACCTATCCCACTAGAATTCTTGGACTGGCTTACCTATGTGTTGGAATTCTGACCCCTCAGACCTGGGTAGGATCAGTTCTGGCTAGATCCAGACCCATCACTTCTGTCTGGGAACAGTTTTATCTGCTATTCCCTGTAAACCAGACAGATAGTATCATTATTAATGTGGCTTGATGTGAACAAGATTGGGAGGCATTTGTTAAAGCAATGGTTTTCAAGTCTGGATCAGGGTCAAGATCCCCTAGAGAACAGTTTAAAAAAAAAAAAAAAGGAGACAACAAACTCCCATGCTGCCCCTTGGTTCACAGAATCAAATTCTTTGACTCCTGCGGCCAGGAAATATGCTTATAAGAAACTTCTTAGGTGACTCTGATCTTGGCCTATAGATCAAGGTTTGAAAGCCTCTGGATTGTAACTATGGGCTTTGGGCTGAGGCATGCCTGCTTCAAATCATGGGTCTATCACTGCATAAATTATATACTGTACAAATGATATAGATTCTTTAAGCCTCTGTAAAATGTAGACAAAAACACATCATGCAGAGGGAGGAAGGATATAACACAGTGCCTGGTCTTAAGGAGCACTAAATAAATCACAGTTATTATTATTGTTGCTGTTTACACTGACTGGTACTTAATGACTAGCATTCATGTAGTCTCCCACAGCCCATCCATTCCTGTATTTCTGTGTCACTTGAGGTTAAGGCTACTGAACAACTCTCCCTGGGCCATATATATTTAGAGTTTAGGCTTCTTTGGAGATGGATCTGCACTTATCACTCAACTTTCACCTCCGGGGACACAGAGGCACAGATTTTCAAGCTTAGGGTACACCTAGAGATGATAGAGAAGAGAATAATGCTAACTGGCCCATCAGGAGCTGACTACAGCTTTACTCATTACCTGAGCCAACCCAGCCATGACTAATTTTGAGAAAGGGAGAAATAGTACTCAATATATTCCACAGGTAGAAAAAAAATAAGAACTTTCCTTTCCTTTGCTAATCTAGATAAACATTTGTATGTTGTAAGGATAAATTCTTTTGTGTTTAAACATTTTGCTTTGCATTAAATTCTGCCTTTTACCAAGACTTCCTAGAATATCAGTAAGACCTTGAGCTTCTGTGAAATGAACAAATATTTCTTGGTCAAAATTAAGAACAGTACCATCTTCTATAAGGTTCGACTATACCAAATGATTAAAAGGCAGCAGCACTTTTAAAGATAAAAGTTTATAATTAGCATGAGAGTTCTGTAATTTAAAATGGAAAGTTTGTGAAGCTATAGGAAAACAGGATAAACCTCAGCTACAAAATAACAGGTTTCATATGTTGAAAATATCAGTCATTTAACCCAAAGTGAACCAATTATAACACATTTCCTCTAATGTAAGGGTCTGAAACTCAGAGGTAAACCCACTGACTTGAAGGAAATAAGTCATATCCTTGATACTACTTACCAAACTTTTGCCATATATTGCTCTCCAAATTCATAATTCCAAATTTATATTCCACATGCATTCCTGGGTTCAGTGTTGTTTTTTTATTTTAATAGGGTAGAAGCACTTACACAGTATACTGCATTGAAGTTTGTCATCTATGTAATAACCATGTGTCACTTATCTAATTATTATTCTCCAGACAAATAAGTTTTTCATAGTCATCTGGGATCTATTTGGAATAGCATGACTCCTGCTTTAACTTCGAGTTAGTTTTATTTCAATATTATTTCACTTCTTCATATCAAAAGCATACTTTGCAGCTTGCTAGGTAATAAATTAGTATTCTCAAAGAAGTGCCAATCATTTCAGAATATATCTTCTAATCACCTGGAATGGACTCAATACATTGTAGATAGCTTATCAAATGTCTGTTTGTATTCTTTCATTTGGAGTGTGTTAACTGAACCTATGGAATGATGAAACTCAATCTCAGGCTAAAGTAATAGAATTTTTGTACCTAAAATATAAAGAGTTTTTTCTTTTTTCTTCTCTTTTTTAGGGGGTAGGGGTCAAGGGAGCTTAGGTGATGAAATGCTTCACTGTGCAATGCCAACTCCTTTTGCCCCTCACCCCCGAGAATTACTTTAAAATTGGTTTAAAATCACCAAGTTCCAAAGCTCAATGGCACTCCAGGAAATAATCTGAACCATGCAGTGATATGAGTATCATTTTATTCATAGCACATGGCAAAGAAAAATAAATCTGACTACCAGAGGTTTCCTTTTAGAAAACCAATTGATTTTTCTAAAATTTTTTTACTAACATGATCCTATCTCTATTCACACTCATGATGAACGGTGGAGATAGCCCACTGGCTTCCTTCTGGGGTGTGCAGTGAGTTTGGGATACTTCCCCAGCTGTTCCGCCATGACCCACATTAGTTTTCAGTTATTAACTGCAATTTTCCCAATGGTCTACTAAGTAAAATGTAGGATTTATGTTCCATAGCTATTCATGCTGCAGATTAAGATTCCAGTCAGATCTTTCTCACATATGAAGTGAAGAGGAACCTAGAGCTTTCCATGAACATGTCAGGTCAAGGAGAGCCTTTTATTGCTTCAATTGGTTTATCTTTCACATACTAGCTCTTCTTTCTCTAAACTTCTACTAGCCTATATTTTAATATAAGTTGCTGTATTGTCACTTTTGTGTTTGTGAGGTTGCATGCATCTGGTTGATATTAAAAGCTCTTGGGTACAGAAATTGGGTTCTGTATTCCTGCAACATTGGATTAGGAATATAGTATTTTCTAAACACTTATTGACTGAATTATATAAATTGATTGCAACTTAACTGCATTACTTAAGAGATTTGCTTTAATTTTTCCCCTTATATATGCATGCATAAGCACACTGGAATTATAATAAGACTAACCCTAATCAGCCACACAGTAAGAATGGAGCTACCTGTAAATTCTAGGAGACATTTGGCTCAGAAAAATCTGTACAGTCAAATGAATATAATATGGAATGGATAGGTGGCCTGAAGTATAGATAGAAAGATGATGGATGTGTATATTGGGGAGAAGAGGATCTTAGGGGGTTCTTGAGGTAGTACAGTATCTGGATAAAGGTATTTTATAATACCTGGATAAAGGTATCCAATCTAAGGCTCTATTTCAAAATCCTGTCACCTGAGTCATATTCTTGCCAAAGGCACAAAAACAGTGGTCCATGTTGGCTGAATATTTCTTCTCCTTCTAGGCCTCTGGGTTGGTGTTTCTCTTTGTATTAGTGTTTCCATTATAGATTACTGAAGCTGATTATATCATAATCTGTAATAAAAGGTTTTACATCTTTAGGTTATTATTTTGACTGCCCATTATTTTAGTCAAATCAAGATCAGTCCAGAGAAAGGGAAAGCAACATCATCACGGAAGAAACACCAACGCCACAGAGGAAATACAAGTCAGCATGTGGTAAATTTTAATGAAGTGATCATCATAAAAGATTACAGACTCAATGGAAAAAAGAAAACCACAGAAATCTTTGTCTGTTTGTGGAGAAGCTTAAGTACAATCATCCTTTGTAGTTTAAATCTATTCCAAGATATGCCACCTGTCTTATTGCCACATTTTAAAAAAGTATATACATTTTCTCAAGTTACTCTTTACGAAGCTAATAATTTTTAGAAAGGAATTATATGTACCTCATGCTTAGAAGTGAAATGTTCCTTAAAGACTGTAAGTGACTTTAGAGGACCTGAGTGGCTCAGGTGGTTATGCTTCAACTTTGGCTCAGGTCATGATCTTGTGGCTCATGGAGTGGAGCCCCACATCAAGCTCTGCTTTGACAGTGCAGAGCCTGCTTGAGATTCTCTCTCTCTCTTCTCTCTCTGCCCCTGTCCCTCTTGTGTGCTCTCTCTCTCAAAATAAATAAACTTAAAAAAAAAGATTAGAAGTGACTTCGATATTCTCTAAAACCTGCCTGCCCCCAACTCCTCTCTCCCCTGTCAACTAAGTTGACACCTAATCTGAGATTCAATACAAATGTTCTTATTCAACATTGCGGGTAATTAATCCAGAAAATTTGGAAACTGAGAGTATTAACTGAAAAGAGGAGGGTAGGGCTGTGACCTGCTGAGCATGCCTGAGTCTGTGGCAGCATATGCCTTATCCCAATCCATACCTTCAGATTCTTTCCTTGAAGTTGCACAGAATTCAGTAAAAAAATGCTGTTGATATAATTCATGTTTGTGAATACCTTATTTAAGGTTTCATACTTGAGATGGTTAGCCACATAACTGCTTTACTGAAAAGATGTGGGACTTTTAGGCGCCATGGCTCTGGAAAGCAGGGCAGTTACAGCGCCATCTGTCTTCAGTAAAAATTGCTGCATCCCACTCCCATTCATTCTCAACTGGGCCATGGTCATACACTCTGCAGATGAAAGGTTTGTTTAGTGAGTTGTGAAAGTCGTTTCTTTTGCGTACCGGCCTCTGCTCACAGAAGAATAAGTAATCGCTGCTATCATGTGAATCCAGCCTAATATGGGAATGTTTGGGTCCATATGGGAACAATTTGGCATAAGAGGTAATTACTGAAAGTATAAATGTAGTCTAATTCTTGGGCAAGTGATAACATCAGCAACAGTTTACTGATAGTATTTATTAAGCATCCATAGGCCACTGGCCGTATACTGTAGATTATACTAACAATTATAGTGGGCATAGACCTTGCCCTCTAGGCACCTAACCAGGAGAACAGATAGCAGATCATCATATGCACAAACTGAATATTTCTCAGTCCTCTTGGTTTTTCAAGCAACATGACTTTGCTGGCTGCCATATATCCCTGGGCAAACTGCTTATAGAAAATGTAAGCTCTAAGACAAAAGATGGAGAATTATGATTTCCACAGGGAATTGAAAGTCTTAATGCCTCAGTCAGGTATTACCCTAAGGGTCTGTGCATACAAAAATCTATCCAGGATCAAAGGGAAATACTGTCAAGAATGTGAATGGGCCACTGCATCCTTCCACCAGCCAATTGCAGACTCCCAGAAGAAAGCTCAGGGGTATCAGATTTGGGTAGGATCTTGCAGACCACTTAGCCAACTTCCCACTTATATGGAAGTGTCAGTCACATGAGATTGTCACTAGTAGTGTTCAAAACAAGCCTATTAAAGCTGTAGGAAACTTAAATTTTAATATACCCCTGAGTGATACATTGGATTTGAACTTGAATTTAATTGGAAATATGAATATTTGAGTGGCAAAAAAGGACGCTACTATTTATTGTCTTTCTAGCATATGTAAGCTGTAAGCCAAGTCCTTTCATATGCATTGTGACTCATCATGATCATTTGTTCTTCTCTGCTCTTTATTTTAGCAACTTCATCCAAATACAAACTCTATTTTAATATATTATTCCCAATTCATAGAATGTCATTGTGCTTTTTATGGAATAACATTCTATTGCTGTTTTAATTTGGAAGAAACTGAAAGATAATTCTTCTTGGAAAGGATTGTGATGAATCAGATCTAAGTCTTAAGACCTCATGGTTTTGGATGCAAAACTTCAGACCTAATGGAGTTGTATAGTGGGAGGAGAGATGAAAGGGACTTTGGTCTTTGAAAAAACTGTGTCCCTTTCTTACAATTGCAGAATAGGGAACCCAAATGATGTTATTGATTGAATAATCTGTCTTGAATATGAATTCCTGGGGGACAGATTATCTTCTCTATGTTCTGAAGAGAACCTATAACACACTTCCTATAGAAGAATTCTCACTGTAGCATTTGATAAGTAATCCATTTTACACAGGTGTTCTCTTAGTGAAAGGGTCTGTGCAGGACAACAAGAAATCTATTATTTGCCACCAGTTCTGTTTTAACTCAAGAATTTACTCATATTTTTTGATAATATACATAATATACATGTGCCTTGATTATCATCACTCAGCCAAATAGTACCTTTCTGAATATTTTTGCCTAATCTATTTGTAAGTAGATTAAGACATTTTCAAAGTTTTGGTGAGTTACAACCCTGTCCATACAAACACTGTGTCTGTTAAACAATGCAGTGTAATTTTATGTGGAATCTGGAGCCTGTTAGTATATAAGATCCCAGAGTAGCCCCAGAGTTGTGGGTTCATGTAGTCTGGTCTTTCAAATACAGAGTGACTTTTTATAGCTCCAGTGTATAGCAAACCTGTATTAGCCAAGGTTCTCCACAGAGACAGAACCAATAGCATGTGTGTATATATAGAAAAATATTTAAAGAATTTGCTCACATAATTATGGAGGCTAGCAAGTCCAAAATCTGCAAGGTGGCTGGTGGCCTGTACCAGGGAAGAGCTAATGTTGCAGTTCAACTTTGAAGGCTGCCTGCTGGCAGAATTCTTTCCTGCTTATGGGAGGTCCATCAATTGTTCTATTCAGGCCATCAACTAATTAGATGAGGCCCACCCACATTATGGAGAGCAATCTGCTTTACTCAAAGTCCACTGATTTAAATGTCCATCTCATCCAAGACCACCCTCACAGAAAAACCCAGAATAATGTTTGGCCTCATATCTGGGCACCATGTCCCAACCACGTTGACACATAAAGTTAACCATTATGACAGCCAACAGCTGCATTTGAATTAGAAAGTCACTTTTCTCTTTTTGCCCAATTTGGGCAGCATAATTTTGATTGTGATAGGGAAGCAATACACACCCACACACGCACACCCACACACACACACACACGCACATGGAGTTCATAGTTAGATTTTATGAAAGCAGGGAGTAGTTAATAGAGAATGAATGAGTTCACATTATGAAATGACAACACTATACATTTTATCACATCATTAATACTAGCCAGTACCTATAACCATTTGCATAATACTTAAAGAGGGAGAAGGGATTTTGTTAAAATTCTGTTTCCTTGTGACTTGACTATGTAAATAAGATCCCAAAACTCTTCTAGATTCTTCTCATCTTTTGTTTGTTCCATAAGACTCTTGTCTCAAGCCAGTCTAGGCCGGGAATATTATTTATTTCAGGATGGTAGTCTTCTGAACTTGCTTATATCTGCTTTCTCTTCTCTCCTGCCCAGCAATATCTTACAAACATTCAGAGCTTCTCACACTCTAAAACCTGCAAACATTTGGAGAGAAAGCTTGACCATTCTCTCTTTTCTCAACAGCATTCTATTTCTTTAATTTTTTTTAAAGTATCAAGAAACTCTTTTAAAAATATTAATCACACTTTTCCTGGATTCTCAATAACCAAGTGATTCTAGAAACTAAGCCAGTAAGCAAGAATATTTCCCATTTTCCTTCCCTTCTTCAGAACTGATATCTCTATACAACAAGCCCAGGGGTTTACCTTGCAAAAGCAGAACTCTCTTTAAAGATGAATGGGGGGGGGGGAAACCTGGGTGGCTCAGTAGGTTAAGGGTCTGACTTCAGCTCAGGTTATGATCTCACGGTTCATGAGTTCAAGCCCCATGTCAGGCTCTGTGCTGACATCTCAGAGCCTGGAGCTGCTTCAGATTCTGTGTCTCCCTCTCTCTCTGCCCCTTCCCCACTCACAGTCTGTCTGTCTGTCTGTCTGTCTCTCTCTCTCTCAAAAATAAATAAAACATTAAAAAAATAAAGATAAATGAGGGGAAAGAATGAGCAGGTGAAAGCAAGGTTCTCTTTAGCAGAAGTATTGGGAGTGGGGAAGGGGGAAGGTTGTGTAGCAAAGAGTAGAAAGCTGGGAGATTACACCCAAGAATACATTTGTCCCAAGAACATTTCTAATTAATCATTTATTTGCCTAAATCATATAAGTCATATGCCCTCTTCAACAGATGCTCTCCACTCTGTAAGGGGATGGGAAGTATGGTAGTGTGTGAGGCAGCACATACCAATTTTGGACAGCTCTAACTGTTGGAAATTTCCTCTTTTGTGTCAAAGTCTTCTCCTCTGCAACTTGACTCATTCTCCTACATCTGCCTCCAGGAACAATGACTCTTTATTACCTCTCATGGCCCTTTAAATACATGAGCACTATATGCTCCTAAGTCTCATTTTTCCCAGTTTTAACCCCCAAGTTCCTCAATCAATCGTTATATGACATGATTTCCAGACTCTTCACTCTCTTAATTGTGCTTATGGATGATTGCTAGATTTAAATGTTAATATGCCTGAGGAGTGACCTGAGTACACCAGCTTGTAACTAGTAAAGTGGAATTACTACCATTTTTTCCTATGACTTATGCTTATTAGCATGACAACTGTATTTGCATTTGCTTTATAAACCATCATGCTTTGCTCATATTGAGATTATTTTTTAATATTTATTTTATTATTTTGAGAGAGAGAGAGAGAGAGAGAATATCAAGTTGACAGCACAGAGCCCAACATGGGGCTCAATCTCACGAATCGTAAGATCATGACCCGAGCAAAAATCAAGAGTCAGACGCTTAATCTACTGAGCCACCCAAGTGCCCCTCATGTTGAGATTATAACAACTCAAATCTTCTGGGCTTTTTCATGACAATATTGCCAATCAAGGACCCCTCCATCCTTACTTACTTCTCCATCTTCGTTGCTAAATTTCATCTGGTCAATCTATTCTGGCTTTTCAAAATCTAATTGTCTGATAATTACATAAAATATCCAGGATCAAGAAACATTAAGGTTCTAATATAAAAGGACTGTTGCTGAGTATGAGCAATGAAACCAAGTAAACATATATTTAAATAAAAATAATCAGTATTACATGCGAACAAAATTGAATGCAAACATAAAATAATTCCTTTGACAGGAAATAGAAAATATTTTAAAAGTTATAAAATGGAAAATTAATAATTGAGCAGTAATGATCTACATCTAAATCCCAGATTATATCAATAAAGGCCAGAATGAATGAAGTAAGATGAATGAGATGGGGAGAATATAAACATACCATATTCCTAACATCATATAAAGAAAATCAAAGGTTTGGTTTCATTCATGAATTTGATATCTTGTGAAATATAGGTTCCCATATGATTTGAAAAACAGCAGCAATCACAAGTAAAATTAAAAAAAATGAGATGTCTACATTCCAAATCACTGTGGAAGGTAAAAGCAATCAAAACACCAATCATAGAGCAAAACACAGCCACACACAAAATAAACAGCAAGACATTACTCAGAAACAAAAGGAATAAACAAAATACTAGAGGTAAAATTAAATATCAGATATAACAATTGAAGTAAGTTTTGTAAGCTTTCTAAAAGCGTATATTCTTTAGGATGAGCTTAAGAAAAGATAAAGACTGATTTAAACCAAATGACACAAATGTTTACTACAAAAACAAAAAATGACAACAAATTGAACAAAAAGTGATTAATATCATTGGTATATAAAGACCACTTAATAATTGACAAAGAAAATAAAAAATTCCATTAGAAAAATGAATAAAAGACAATAGCAGACAATTTACAGAAGAAACACAAAGAGTAATATTTGTATGAACAAATACTCAACTAGTTAATAAAATTCAAACCAAATTAAAAGTAAATTTGAAACTGTTTGTTTGCTTCTTTTTGCCTACCAAATCAACAAAGAATTTGAAAGGGAAAGATTATTTTGAATCGTGGTAAAATAGGTTCTTTCTCAAACCAGTCCTGGTGGTTCGTAAATTGGTACAAGCTTTCAAAAAATTAGTTTGGTACGGTGTATCAGGATCTTTAAGACATATTTTTACTTCATAATTTCACTTCTAGAAATGTATCCTAAGGAAATAACCAGAAATGCAGGTAAGTATTTCTGAATAACAAATTGCAAAATTATTTACATAAAACAAAAAATTCTCAGAATAATAGAGTAATAACTGATAAATTATAATGTGTTATGGATCCATTAGAAATTATGTTTATAGAGTTTTAAATGACATGGAGTCAAAGATTATAATCAGATGTCAAGTGAATGAAATGTATGATTTCAGTTCTATAAATGTGTGTGTGTTTTTCATATTTTAGTGCTTCATAAATTAGGATGTATTATACATTTAATATATTTCCTTTCTCAACCCCAAAAGCTGTTTTTATATTGATGCATTATCTCAAAATGAATTGCATCTTGGAGTCAGAAAAGTACTGTATGTCCACATGCTTTAAAAAATACTGCTTATATATTTAGAAAATAAATTATTTTTTGAAAATAAAAAATCCCTTGTGGCATCAAAGTTGCTGACAGGTTGCTTCTCACATTGGTATTTAAAGAGGCTATCTGGTAAGAGTTTCTCTGTGTCATGTTTATGGTACATGTTCATCCCTCTCATCTATTTACTCTATTTACTGCACAGGGAATGAAGCCTGTTTAGAGTGGATTTTCGTTATGAACACACACCAGATTCTACTGAACAGCATTTTGTTTCAAAAGGTCAACAGCCTGCCTGTTTAATTGTCCTCTCCAGGATTTTTCAAGATAACAACATCATGTCTACTTATTTACAGTTTCTAGAATCTGGTCCCAAACCCTGTATTGACCACCTTCTGAAAATCCAAAGGGAATCTGTTCTGTTCCAATGTCCTGACATATCTCAGTGTCTCCTCAGTGATTGCCCTAAGTCACCTCACAATCATGCCTAGAAGTTCCCTTAGAACTTCTGGAGATGGAGTAGTATAAGATTCATTTAAGAAGCCTGTTCTTTCTCACAATCTGTGTATCCTTTTAACCTGTGTTGGACTTCTTTAGTTTTGAAGATAATTTTCCTTGATTGAAAGCTCCTTTCATCTACCAGCATTATACTGTCATCTCCAGTATCGTACATTTTACTTCCTGTTCACATCTGTGATCTAAATAGAGTTGAAATGATAGGTTTTATTGCCTCTGTCACTTTTGTAAGCTTTGGCTTATCAGCGCATTAACGATTCTGACAACTTTCTTATACATTGCACAATTTGTGTCCTTGGTTATATGACCTTCCTTGGATTTTATATATGTATTCTTTCAAAATCTAAACTCATCAGAGAGTTTCTGAGCAGTCTTACCGATGTCTGTATCTCTGCATTGATTTATCATATGTCGGAATTTCATTTTTAGAGCCACCCATCTCTCTTAAGCCATGTTCTCCTTCGAAGCCTCTCTTCACAAAGCCATATTTGAATTTTCTCTAAATTGCTTTAAAAATTTTTTTTATTCTTAAAGAGTTGTGTTCATGCTTGACTTTATCTAAAGTCTATATATTAGGTATTAGCAATTCCAAGATGGCATGATCCTTTTTTCCTGCAGTCTCTATTGCTTTTGTGTTTTCAGAAAATGAAAAATTTTAATGAATAGTATACTTTGTCAAGATAATTAGGCCAAGTAATTGATATCAGTGAGTAGCTATGTGACAGGGGTCTGCTTGGCCCTGATTGCTCAGTTTTATTCTGTAACACGAAAGGAGAGCTGTCAATCTTGGGGTTTGCCCTCAGGGAAATGCAACATGACTGGTCCAGCAACTTCAACTATAGCTTCATTTGAAAAACTTGAAAGTCTACATTCACATTGTATAGAAGCATAGAGTATACACACAGCACATTGAAATCGAGACTCCAAAGTACCTCAACATACTTCTCCAGGGCCCTGTAATTCGTGACCACAATGAGCAGAACAGCAGCGTTCCTTGTTTATTCCATCTGAGTAACCCAATAGTAGTAGAATTTAAACTTCATAAACAAGAAGACATTGAACTCTTTAACAAAGTCAACTATGTTGTGAAAAAGCCCAAATGGGTTTTTCAATGCAGACATTTTGTCGAGACGCTTAATTTGTTTGTCAGACCCCAAATGTGGGAGTTTCAACAATTGTTATTTCTTTTCCATGTGGGACATAACAATAAAACAACATATAGTTAGCATGTTGTCCTAGCCTAGGTTTTGGTTGAATTCTCAGTTGAAATGATGTTGTGTGTGATAGCTGAAGAGCATTAGCCAAGATATTTAAAATCTATTAGTTTGGTGTTTGCCTAAGGAAGTCTATTGGTGTGAGGGAAGAAAATATTAGAACTTTTATTTGTATTCATTCCTTATCTTTTCAATTTTAATTTTGTGCATGTTTATAATTTATACAATATACTAGTACATTTATAAATATATTAATAGAGGAATGTAAATATATCATGGGAGCTAATATTTATTGATTGTGGCACATGATCAAAAAAAATTGGGAACCATGATGTTTTACATAAAAGTGGTCCTATATATATATATATTCTTAGAGCTTGGAACTGGTATTTTTCTACATTAAGAAACAGGGTCTCTTAGTATTTACTGAGAAGTCAAGAGGAATGAATATGCTGGAGCATGGAAAAACAAGTTAAATTAAAACAGGAATTTCCTGACAAGTGAGAGATTTGGTAAATGTTAGAATTAGCTGGCTGTATAAGAAAAAACTTTTAGCTCTCCCTCAATATTTGTTCTCTTTTCCTTCTTAGTAGTGGAACCCATGATTTTTAAAGAGTGCCCATTCCTCAGTTTCCCTCACTACTGGCAGTATAAAGTGACTAAGTGGTAACTAATGGGACGTAATTGAATGTACTTTGGCTTTTTGGTGCATTAACCATTCTGACAATTTTGTGTGCAACTTCTGAACTATGTCCTTGTGAAGAAGAGACATGTCATTCTCCCCTTCACCCTTCCTGCTGGCAGGTGTATGAATGCAATGGCTAAAGATGAAGCATCCATCTTATACCACGACATGTACCGAAGATTCACCACTGGATCTAATCTGACTAATGATAAAATAATTAGATTATGAAATATTTCCATGAAGTACAATATATTGAAGTTTGCATTGTAAAACATCTTACATACTATGGAGTATGCACGTATTATTCCACCATTATTTAATATTAATGAGTACATCAGAGGTAAAGATAAAATTTCTTATAGTTCATATAAGAAATAATACAGTCAACAACAATAACAAGTAAGGGTAGCAATAAAAGAAATGTAGTTTAGAATAGAAAAAAAACATGATAAGGAGGAGAGAACATTTGATCTTGGCCTGGATCAATAAGAAGTGACAGGGATTGGGACTCAGGCGTGGCCATGCAGGTGCAAATTATGTTCTGATGTTGAGAAAAGATTGCATGTTCATGAGGAAGGGTAAATAGATGACAGAGAAAATTGCCCCACACGTGGTCTGGGATAAAATACTTTTTGTGTGAGACAGTTTACAACCAACTTTCTTCTGGAAAGAAATTAGCATTCCTGATAAATGCTTAAGCAATTTTCTGATACACTCTAATGCAATTAAGAGCCCTTCTGGGAAATCAGCTCCTACCCTCTCGGCTGATGTGCTTTAACCAGATTACTTTTTTCCTGAATTCTGCCTAAAATTTTTATCTAAACAGTCTCTTTTCCTCTAACACATCCCTACCATGGTGAGTCTCTGAATTAGCTTCTTTGGACTTCTTCCCTGGCATCAAGAGAGAAATAAAAACTTAGGCATGACTTTTTTTTTTTTTAGCATATTCATATTAGGACAAAATAAAGGGTGTATGCAAAGACATAGTGGTTGATAAACCATGCTTAATGATATTGGAAAGCAATGAATACTGGGCTAAGGAATTTAGCGTCTTTTGTGGGGAATGTGCAGCTACTTAAATAGTGGCTAGGTACACAGTAGGCGCTCAAATGCATAGCTGTTGAATCACGTTGAGGAGAGCGCTGCCATCTGGGTAAACCACAGGGCCCCGTGTCTGGTGACAGTGTGCTGAGTCATCTGGGGCCATCTCGGCAGCTTTTCCGTCACTTGACTGAAGCTATGACATGAAGTTCACCGATGACCTCCTGGAACTCCTTTGTGCTTTGAGAAGCACCCAATCTTAGCCTTCATTCTTCTTGACCCACATAGTTCATTCCCAGGGTTATTGCTCCTCTCCTTATGAAAAGTCCCCCCTCGTGGGCTGTCATGACATTGTGCTGTCTTGGTTCTTCTTTTCCTCTCTACCTTCCTAGCTCTGACTGTCAGTCTCTAATCTCCTCAGTGACTTTCTTCCTTCTTACAGCCTCTGAGTGCAGCCTGAGGTGCTGTCCTATGCCCGCCTCTTTCTGCACGTGCCTCCTCATAGGGCATTCATACCTGATGTTACATCAGGGCCTCCTGCAGTGTAGGAAATAGCTTTCACCATATGAAATGCAAGAGCTATTCCTATTAGCACAATCCTGAAAACAGTAGGATAGATTTCCATGGATTTTGCCTGGGCTGAGATCTGCTTGGATGCACGGGGGATGGACCAAATGACATCTCATTAATACACCTTGGACAAGAATCCTATGCTTAGATCTCTGTGTTTTAACCTCACAAAATCTTTGTCTGGCTTTTGCACTGAAGAACTACCTTTGGGAATACTTTCTAAATTAATATTAACAATGTGGTTCATGGCACATGTAAAACAGGTGCAACTGAAAGTCTCATTTTCCACGTCTGTGAAGTAGAATGACAATATATGGTAGGATTTATCAAGTTTTTTTTCTTTCCCATATCTATTTCACTATGCCTTATTTATGCTTCTAATGTTGAAGTTGTCACAAGGAATTGCAATTGTGACTGTGAACTCCTTGAAAGCATGGGCTGTGTAAATTTGCAGCTGAATCTCAATTAGCACATGCCTATATCTAGTAGGTACAAAACAAAATTTAATGATTTAAATTAAAAAGAAAATTGATGTCATTGAGAAAAAATAGATATATTCACAGAAAATTAGAAACTAGGCAAAAGGCAAAAATGATATAGGGAAATTTTTTAAAGTCTGAATTTGATTCATGACAAATTTCAAAGAAGTGTCTGGAAGTTCTGATGATTAGCTTTTATATTTTTCCATTTATCTGTCATTTTAGTTGACATTCCCCTCTTCCTTTGTGATTGTTTTAAAACAAAACTGCAAATTCTCTGACCCTTCTGCAATACAAAGGTGGAGTCTAATTACCCTTCCCCTAAGCATGCACCAAATTCAGGGAGTCATTGCTACGAAATAGATAGAATGAGGGGAAGCAGTCCCCTGACACACTTCTGCAGCTAGAGTGGGAGCAGTGACACAGCTTCCCCCTCACTCTGTTACTTAGGAGATATGTCTAAGCTGCCATGTGAGAAGTTCAGATACCTTAAAGCTGTCATGGCACAGAGAAAAGTAGAGAGACCATCCAGAGGAGCCCCACTTACTCAAGCCAGCAGCTGTTTGAGTCTTCCTAGCTGGGGCACCAGGCTTGTGTGTGAAAATGCCTTCAAAACAACCCCAGGCCCAGATGCCATTTGTTTATAACCCCACGAGACCCCAAACCACCTAGTTGAGCCATCAAATTCTTGAATCACAGAAGCATGAAAGAGAAGTGGTTATTATTATTTGACACTACTAAGTATTGGGGTGATTTGCTATACAGCAATAGGTTACAAATAGACACTCTCACTAAATCAACATCAGCCAGATTCACCCATTTAAGTGCATCATACTTTTCAAAACATGTTACAATTTACAAGTAATAAATCTATTGATGGGCTTCTAAATTTTATTTCCATTTCTCCTGTTAAATAGCAAAAGCAAAGGCCCTCTCACACCAGCTTGAGAGGTATGAATACGAAAATTCACAATTCCCTGAAGCCTTCTCAAGCTACCAAGAATGTCACTTCATTCACTGCCTGGCTGAGGAGGAAGAGAAATGGAGAGGGACAGAGACTCCCATGTGACTATGAAAGTTGATTAGCAGGTGATTGGAGTGCACTGGCATCCCTGACACAAATAGAATATATTTTTCTTTTTTTTAGGGCAAAGACAAGTAAGCGTTTAGAGGAGATAGTGAATCAACTTTCCTGTGACCCAGATCATGGGAGATGACACTGTGATCCTATTGGTATTAAGCCTTTCAGATTCTGAAGCAGGAATGATTATGAACAGATACAGTCAACCTTAAAAAGAAAGATTCTCTTATTTTTAGAACTTTTGAGTTTTGTTCTAGGAGCTATATTCTTTGACCTGACCAGAGGGTTTTTTTATGCTTCTTTAAGGGTATATAAGGTACTTGGGTTATTTCTGGGAAACAATAAACAGGCCAAAAGATAAGAAAGCCAACTAGCAAGGGCAGTTTAGCTAATATCGCCCACGCTCAGTGACCAATTGATATCCTTATCAACCAGGCCACTCAGGAGAAAGGGACAAATGACATTTGAGGAGCAATTCATGACTCTAGAAGGCTCTAAAAGTATCTTCACTTTTGAAGATTGCTTGATTGTTCATGGAGTTTTTGGAGACTGTGATATACTGTTGGACTTTAGCTTCTTATGATTCAATTCCTCTGGAATATGTAAAACTGTGGGGAGGAGGGTTATTTCTTTCAAACTTTCTTCAGCTTGGCTATTAATTAGGGTTTCTGCCTACATGTGGTTCCCTCTGCCTGGAATGCCCCTCCTTCAGCCTGTACCCATACCCTGCCTTCCCATAAACATATGTCTTGGGAAGGCTTCCAAGAACCCTCGCTCCTGCCACGAGGGTTGATCACCACGTCATTTGTAGTTATCACTGATGGTGCTCATACCTCTATAAAATCATTTTACATGTTGTGAGGTCATTTTTTGTTCTGATATCATTCATTAGACTGTAAACTCCTGGAAGGCAAGCCTTCAGTTGGCCTATCTCCCCTGCTATGGATCAAATACAGATGTTATGTCTTTCTTGATTTCCTCATCCTAGTCCTTGGGCAAGTAGTAGGTATTCTCCTAATAGGTTTCAATAGCTAACCAACTGTGGAGAGACCAGGAGGGTTGTCCAGTGAATCTCTCTAGGTTGCCTGGCAGGAGCTGGCTGGTATTGGTTTATACCTCTTACCTCATCAGAAATGTAAGTGGCTGGTCTCAACTTGCTGTGAGATCTCCAGGGGCTATTGATACTGGACAGTTGGTATGTACTTCCCCTGAGCAGCTAGTAGCAAACCTTCTGTTATTTTGCCCCTCTTCCCTTACCACAAGGCTGCTTTTGTGATAACTCTATAAAAAGACCAGGAGCTGAGGCTAGGTGCCTCTCCTGCAGCACATGCATGGTATATCTGGCCATGCCCAGTCCAACCACCCCTCTTCCTGGGAAACTTGAGAAAAGGAGACTACATACATGCCTACTGACTCTCTGCCTGTGTGTCTCAGTCTCTTCTGGGTGCTGATTATACCATGTTTGACTGGGCCCTTTGCCTGACACCAGGCCACTATTTGGAGATCAAGTGATCAAAAGAAAATCCATCCATCCATACATACATACACATACACATACACATACATACACACATAGTTTATGAGCTTGGGAAACAAGTGCTTCGGGTAAAAAGCTAATTTTCAAAGGTCTTCATCAACCCTATTGATCACTCTCTTCTTTTCTAGATGCCTTCCTGAAACAAAAAGCCAGAAAGGCGAATCCTGTTAGTTTGCCTGAACTTGTTTCCTGCAACTTCCTTGTCATTTTGATTGAGAACTCCCTTGATTTCTGCTCTTGACCCCAGCCAAAACAGATCCTTGAATATCTTCTTTTGCCCTCTGCAGGTTTGGTAAACCATCATGGTGCCACAAGAGAACCCAGAGACCAGCAAACTAATTGCAGGATAATGAACCTAGTGGAAAGCTGGAATGAATGAATGAAAATAAATTATTTTATTGTTGGTACCTGCTAAATTTGTTGCCACTCCATTTAGAGGAAGTTTGACTTCAGTATTCCATGCCCCAAAATAAAACATTAGGAGAATTTATGCCTTTGAGTCAAAAACAGGAATATCTCTCTATGGCAAATATCTACTTCTTAACTTTCTGCAAATCCTTAAACAGATTGGCAGTGTGATTGTTAGTTCAAAAAGGAAACCAGTAGGAAATCTAGAACTCTCCCAGTGTATAAATCCCTATAAGAATTATGCTTTCAGGTGGAAACATTATGTTTTGTCTAATCACCATTTGAAATTTTAATGTTGAGTTGTGGTACTTGGCCAGGAAAACTAGTATAACAACCTCAACACTAGGCAAAAACTCATTCTTTCAACTTGAGAGCTATTTTGGTATTGGTTTATAACATGCCTTACTCTTAACAAAGACTCTCCAAAATTTTATTTTTTTACAAAATTCTCTACACCTACCATAAAACATTGTTATCCCTCCCCAGATAACACAGATATCTAGAAAAGTGATTCATCATTGTATGAAAGCACATGAAGGACAGAGGTAGGAGAGTTTGTTCCTGGGTCTCCTAATTCTGTTCTTTTGTTATAAACTGCATGTTGCTTTACTGGCTATATGATTTAATGAACAAAAGGTTCACAGAATCTATGGACATCAAATGGCCTTCATGAAACAATGTCTTGATGAGTTAAGTAAAAATGAATCAGAAACACATGGACCCAACTTCCCTTGAAATATAAGAGGGCATACAAATCAAGGCAAAGAGCACTTAACAAACACTGGGTTTGGGTTTCCTGAACCTGAAATGTTAAAATAATTAGCAAGGACTTATTGAGGCTGAAAAGTGATCAGTTCCAGTATTTCTAACTCAAAACTGAAATGAAGAGAGGCGGAAAGGTCCTAGAAGAGAAGGGAGTGGCCATGGGGCAGATGGAGACCTTTGAAAATTAGCTTTCCCCCCCAAATCACTTGTTTTCCAAAGCTCACAAACTTTGTTTTTATATATTTATTTTTCTTCTCTTTTGCTTTGATTTCCAGGTTTCAGCTGAAGACATATCTAAAATGCTCTGAAATGGTTCAGCACAAGTCTTTCTAGTCTCTTCTCCAAAGCAGGAAATTATGACATTTGGTAAGACAATGCTCTGTTCATTTTTAAGTTGGAGATAAATTCATATATTGGCCATTCAGGAAGTTTGGTTAAGTAATCAGGTTTAATTTATTTCCTAGTGAGCTAGACTTCTCAGCGTTTCCCAAACCCAGAAAATAAACTCTTTCAGAAAGCACTGTGAAAAAGTTGTAAGAAAGAATTATTATATAGTAGAGTACAGATTTTTAAATAGATTGTAAGCCTGGAGAAGATAATCCACAAAACTTGTATTGCTAGAATGTGAGAGACAGCAGTTCCCTTGCTTGGGATTCCTGGAATACCTTCTCTGGCCGAATGGTTTCCTTTCCTCCTCACAGAAGCCTCTGGACTCAGCCCTACTTCCTCTATTCTTCCACCGTTGCTTTCTTCCATCCTTTGTGATTTTCCTCTCCCCATTCAAGTTTGGCTGCAGAGTGTGAAGCAGTTTCCCACTCCTACTCCAGAATGCACATTGCTTTTTAAAATTACTTTAGAGCTTTTATTGGTAATCATCATAGGAAACTGACCAGGGCAACAAAAATAATAATGAAGGGGCAGTCGCAGAGCTGACAGAGTAATCCTGGGTGTCTTTGTTCCTGACTTCTTCTGTCAATTGAAAGCTCAGATGCAATGGTCCTGCCTGATCTCAGCAACCAGAGCTCCTCTTCTGAAATTCAAGTCTTTTTTTTCAAGATGGTCCTTGGTCAAGTCTGAAGATAATACCCAGGCTACATTATCAATGTGTTCTTACATCAAGGGGGAACTGTCTGTCTGTAAGGCTTTGATTAGAGGGTGTTTGTTTACTATTGCTATGCACAGCTTAGAAGTATCCTCTTTGGGCATATTCTCATGTACACCTTCCTGCTTATGAAAAATTAATTTTTTAGCCATTTCATTTAGACTTAGCAGGAGCAAACTTAAAATTTTTTAACCACTTAAATATGAAACATTTCACCTACTCATCAATGTATGTTTATGTCCATTAATTTCCAAATGTCTGGTACTGTGACTACAATGGTCAGTTGTATGATATAATTTGACTCTACATGTTGTGAAAGTATTCAGCAATGCCCAAGTGTCCTGGCTGAAGAGAGCAATTTTATGAATTCATTCAACCAACACTGCCACATAGCTTCCTCTGGGGTCTCTACTGATAATATTTTAGCACATGACAAAAAATGACAACAATCTTTTGGATTTGGGGAGCATTATTCATGTGCATAATGCAGTCTGACACTCCCTTAGATGAAACACCTTCTTTCAGGCTTGAATCCATTATTTCTTTTCCTGCAACAATAATAATGGCTCTCTTTTCGTAAAACCAATCAAATTATGATCAAAAGAGGAACATTTCACCAAGAAAAGACTCAGAAATCATCTTATTCCCACCCCTAAGCTCTCATGTCTAAGGTCATTGCCCAAGTAACCATTTCTCAAACCAGAAATTCTGGGAAGGCTCCAGTGGTTGTCCAGTGTTTGAATACACTGTTATTTTTAACAGCTGGAGGTCAAGAAAGAAGAAGATAGGGTTACAGTGTTTCAAATGCTGCAGGTACTCATGATATGGGCACTTGTTATAGTAGCATCCATTGAGTCCTTGTTTTGTATTGGAGTATATAGTTGGGTTTAGAATCCCAATTCAGTAAATTCATAATAGCTTGGACTCAGAGCCAAGACTCCAAGCTCCTTTTTAGTCCTAAATAATCATCCTATATAGTTTTTTTCTGTTTGCCACAAGTCCTAGGATTTCAGCCTGTTTTCCTATTTCAGTGTAAAGAAAAAAATAACAGTGCAACCTGTTATTTTTATTGAGGTCTTATTATATGAAAACACTGTCCTAAGTGCTTTACATATATTCTTTCATGAATCCTTATGAAGTAGGTGCTGCTATTATTACCGTTTTATAGATGAGGAAACTGAGATGAAGAGAGAAGTTAACATACCCAAGGTTAAACAATTAGTGGTTGAGATGCTCTGCACCATATGATTTAAGGTCCTCCAGTTCTCTTCTTTGTCCCCAAAGGCATATACATATTGTATGCTCCCTCCCCTCATATTTTAAAAAATTGCTGTTGTAAAACAGAGAGTAACACAATGTCAACACTGGTGAGTTACAGGGTCATAGTTCTTTTGATTGTGATTTGTGGTCTGTACTTCATGACTGCCTCCTAAAATAAAAAATGGAAGCTCCATTGGTCTCCTTTCCTCTCCTTTTCCTTTCCTTTCCTTTCTTTTCCTTTCCTTTCTTCTTCTTTTCTTTCCCTGGGGATAGCAGTTATTTACTCATCTGTGCTTTTTTATCTTGCCTGAAGATGCTGGTAATAGAGGACAAACCAAAGGTATATCTCAGTTCTATCCCATGGAATGCCCATCACCAGATTTTTGTGTAGCCCAGAACGATCCCCGTTAGTAGAAGAAGAAGGAAGAGGAGAAGAAAGAAGGGAGGAAGAAATACCCTTATCATTAAGGCCTAATCAGCTTGTTTTTCTGTAACATCTTACTGGTAAGGGTTGAGAGTGTATTGGGACTTAATTTTTCTTTTAAATGGATGTATCACCTACCTTTGTGGAGATGGTAAAGGATAGATGCAATTAGGATCACATGGTGCATGGAGCCGTTGACATTTTCCGTGGCAACACTAGATGTTGAACCTTTCATTTCCAGCCTGTCCGTTGTCCAGGTGTTGATCTTTTGGAAGCAGGCAGATACATTTCATGCAGAAGGGAGCTCCACTGTTTTGTTGTTGTCATTGTCGTTGTCGTTGTTGTTTTAATGACCTAGTATCATACTTATACTTCTGTGTGTTTAGATATAGATAAAAATCCTAATTAAAATCAGAAAAACCAAAGAAGTCACTGGAACAGGAAGATACATGTCTTGGCTCTGCCACTAATTAGCTTTGTGATTTTGGCAGATTCTTCAACTTCTCTGGGACTCAGTTTCCTGGTTTTTAAAGTGAGAGAAAAAAATTTAACATTTCTGAGGGAACTTTTCCTTCTAGCATTCTTTGATTTATAGGAACCATGTGAATGAGAGAAGGCTTTTATAAACTTGAAAATACAGTACTACGGGGGAGTATATCTTCTGTTATTTTTAATTTTATCATACTTTGTTTGATTCTGAATATTAAAACAGAATTGAATATTTTTCAATTAGCTTCATGTATAGTACCAAACAATATTTAATTGAGGAAGAAAAAAAGCTAAAAACTGCTATTGGTGGTGGCGGTGGGGGGGAGAAGTATTTCAGTTTTCTTAGACATTAAATGGCTCATTCAAAGCAACATTTTGATAAATTGTGTAAATGAGAGAGGAACATATGGATTAAATTTTCCTTGAAATACATACGCACTTAAAAATTAAGAAGAAAAAGTGCTTGGCAAAGCCCATTTGGGGTTCTGCCAAATGGGAAACATTTTAAAAATAGTTGAAAATGCAGTTCTATCTCAAAATGCTGCCATATTCACCCATCCTTATTGATTATATATTTTTAAATTTGTGAATTACTCTCCTTATATTTATTTTTGCAGTTTGTTTTATGCCCTGGGGCTTGCTCAATTTTGCTACCTTTTTTTTTTTTTTTAAACAGAAAGCATAGTCCATCAGACACTGAAGAGCATATCACAGTATCGATCACTCCCTGTGAGATTCCCATTACTTAGACTTCTGTGGACATTTCAGTTTGATCTCTCCTGGTGTAACAACTGGCATTAATTCATATTGCTATAATGAAACTTTCTAAGGAGCAAATAAAGGGGATCTAGTCTTTGAAGCTATGTTATATGGTAAGTAACTTTCTAGTAAATCATGCTATTACAGTGGAAGAGCTTTGAGGGAAGACAAGCCTTGAGTTTCATGACTATGTATAATTCAAAACCAGAAAATCAAAAGTCTCAGAGATGACATTCTTCTGGATAGACAGAAGAGTTTGGCTTTCTAATGGATCCCATGCTACAACTTGAAGGAGACAAAAATTATTTTCTCAAAGATCTTTAAAGAATAGGTTTGTGGTCAAATTGGCAGCACTTCCTAGTTTTAAGGATTCAATTTACCTGAGTAAAATGACTCAGTGCAATTTGTATAATTATTCTACAGCTAACTGCAGACACACTGTGGAAGCCACACCTCCAGAGAGAAATGTACAAATTCAGGCCATTAGGACATCTTCCTGAAACCTGACATTCTGGGTGAGATGTTTCTCCCCTCTCCCTGCTTCTCTCTCTCTCTTTGGTAATCTAGTCCTTTTAATAAGAATGCTATTATGCATGAAAATATAAGAGAACAAGAACCTTTTCTTAGTATTAAAATCTCAGACCCTAGGTGATGCCACCATCAGATACAACATTCTATCCAGGATATGTTCAAGGCAATAATTAGATTTATTTTCACAAGATACTAATGATAGCATATCCTTTGAGACTAATCTTAGAACACAAGAGTATGTTTTTATTGTTGGGTTGTTCTTTTTATTCCTAGTATCAAAATGTTATATGTTATGTTTAAGAGTTATTTTTCAATGAATTCTCTTATGATTTAAAGATAAACTTTTTTCATTGGGGGGGCTTATCTATTTTATCCACACAAAATGGCAAATAGAATTTATACAATTTTGTATAAGAACTCAATAACAGAACTGAAGGGCTGGCTGACAGCCTTGGAACATCCCATGTGCTTGGTTTATGTTTAAATGGCTATTCAGCATAACAGAGTATATTTGAACTATAAAAGAAGTAATTTTGAAATGCTTTATTCCATTTACTTGGGGAAAGTTATAAATAATGTTTTTTTGCTCTCTGGTAACCCAAACATTTTAAAATATATATTATTCTGTTCTTCAGTTTATTTGTTTGAAATGTAGTGGCCTATTCAGAAAATCGGAAAAAGAAAGAGTACATGTAGTTATTTTACTAATGGTATCGTGGGCAATTATTTCAGTTGATGAATAAAGGAAGCTAGGTACTTACATGCCTTCCTCCATGTAAGGTGTTGGTTTGTCATACTTATGTCAGACCCAAGTATATCCTCATAGTCAGGAAGCTTAGATTATCATCATAGCTTCTTGGTTATTAAAAGAAATTATTTTAAAAAATTAAGTTTATTGAGGTATCATTTTATACATAATGAAATGCACCTAGTTTAAGTGTGCATTTATTTTATTTTTTTTTAATGTTTATTTATATTTGAGAGAGATAGAGAGACTGAGCACAAGTGGGGGAGTGGCAGAAAGGGAGACACAGAATCCGAAGAAGGCTCCAAGCTCCCAGCTGTCAGCACAGAGCCTAAGGCAAGGCTCCAACCTACAAACTGCGAGATCATGACCTGAGCCAAAGGCAGACGTTTCACCGACTGAGCTACCCAGGCACCCCTTAAGTGTGCGTTTAGATGAGTTTTGAGAAATGTGTACATCTGTGGAACCACCATCACCATAATCAAGATGTAGAATATTTGTATTATCCCCAAAAGCTCCTTTGTTTCCCTCTGCAGTCCTTCTCCTCCATTGAAGACCCTTGGCAAGATCTGATTTACTTTATACCATAATAGATAGGTTTTTCTTATTTTAGAATTTGATATAAATTTAATTATATAGTATGTATATTTTAGTGGCTCAATTCTTTCACACAGCATCATATTTTTGAGATTCATCCATGTTGCAGCTATCAGTAGTGTGTTCCTTTTTATTGTTGGATAGTATTCCATTTCATGACTGTATCACAATTTGCTTGTCCATATGCATTTAGGTTGGGTCCACCTTTTGGCCACTCTGAACATTTATTTACAGGTGTTCGTATGTACAGGTTTCATCTCCCTTGGGTAACCACCTAGGAGTAAATTGATTGATTGTATGGTAAAGGTGTTTCACTTCTTAAGAAACTGCCAAAATGTTTTTCCAAACTGGATGCACCATTTAAAAAATGTGTACAAGTTCTACCACATCCTTACTAACTTTTAGTACTATTTTTTTTCTTTTTCTTTTTGTTGTTGAGGTATAATTGACATGTAACATTACAGTAGTTTCAGGTGTACAACATAATCATTTGATATTCATGTATAGTGTGAAATGATCACCACAATAAGTCCTTTTAACATCTATCGCCATACTTACAACTGCTTTTTCTGTGATGAGAACTCTTTTTAGTAGTATTTTTATTTTTAATATTAGTCATTCTTGTGGGCGTGTAATGGTATCTCATTGTGATTTTAATTTTCATTTCCTTGATGACTAGTGATGTTGAGCAACTCTTCATGTGTTTATTGACCATCTGTATATGTTCTTTTGTGAAGTTCTGTTTAAATCTTTTGTCCTTTTCAAATTGGGTTGTTTATCTTTTTGAGTTGTAGGAGTTCTTTATATATCCTGGATAAAAGTCCTTTGTGAGACATATGCACTGCTAATTATTTCAAGACCTTTTTTTGCAACACTGTATTAGGAAATACTACTTTTTAAAAGTTTATTTATTTGTTTTGGGAGAGACAGAGAGAGAGAGAAAGAGAGAGAGAGGGAGAACTCTAGTGAGGGAGGGACAGACAGAGGGAGACAGAGGGAGAGAGAGAATCCCAAGTAGGCCATGCTGTCAGCACAGAGCCTGAGGCAGGTCTCCATCTCAGGAACTGTGAGATCATGACCTGAGCTGAAATCAAGACTTGGATGCTTAACTGACTGAGCCACCCAGGTACCCCTGTATATCCTGGCAATAGTATAGCAGTTTATCGTATTTAAAATGTTCTCTTCAACAACAGCAATAAAAACAAAACCTCGGTTCAAAAATAGGCAAAGGACTTTAATTTCCTCAAAGAAGAAACATAAATGGACAACTAACATATGAAAATATGCTTAACATCACTAATCATTAGGAAAATACAAATCAAAACCAAAGTGAGATACCACTTCACGTGCATTAGAATGGTTATTATAATAAACCAACCAACAAGGGCACCTGGGTGGCTCAGTGGGTTAAGTATCCCACTTCAGCTCAGGTCAGGATCTCACTGTTCATGAGTTTGAGCCCCGTGTTGGGCTCTATGCTGACAGCTCAGAGCCTGGAGTCTGCTTCACATTCTGTGGTTCCCTCTCTCTTTGCCTCTCCCCTGCTCACACTCTCTCTCTCTCAAAAATAAATAAAAATATTTAAACATTTAAAAAAAAATAAACGAACCAACCAAAGCCTACAAGTGTTGGCTAGGATGTGGAGAAATGGGAACACGTGCATTGCTTGTGGGAATGAAATGGTGCATCTTTGGTGGAAAACAGTATGTTGATTCCTCAAAAAATTAAACATAGGATTACCATATGATTCAACATTTCCACTTCTAAGTATACACACTAAAGAATTGAAAGCAGGGATTTGAACAGATAGTTTTACACCATTGTGTGTAGTAACATTATTCACAATACATAAAAGGTAGAAACAACGCAAATATCTATGGACAGATGAATGGTTAAACAAAATACAATATATAGTGGAATATTATTCAGCCTTTAAAGGAATTCCTTTATTTATTATTCAGCCTTTATTCCATTGTAATGGAATGTTATTCAGCCTTTAAAGGAATGGAATTCTTATACATGTAACAGCATGGATGAATCTTGAATATATTATTCCAGGTGAATAAATCAGACACAAAAGGACAAATATTGCATGATTCCACTTAAATGAAGTACTGAGAGTTGTCAAATTCATAGAAACAGAAAGTAGAATTGTGATTACCAGGAGCTAGTTATTATCAGCATAACATAGGATGTTATAAAATACTTCACGTAAACCTTGTGGTTACCACAAAAGAAAATACATGTAGTAAATACACAAATGATTATGATAAAGGAGTCATAGCATGTGGCCACAAAAAGTCATCAGATCACAAAGAGAGGTAGCAAGGGACACAGGATCTATAAAACAGAAAACAATTTACAAATTGGCAACAGTAAGTCCTTACCTATCAATAATTACTTTAAGTATAAATGGATTCAATTCTCCAATCAAAAGACATAGAATGGCTGAATAGATTAAAACAAAACCAAAAAATAAAAAAACAAGACCTAACAAAATACTGTCTACAAGAGACTCACTTTAGTTTTAAGGACAGATAGACTTGAGAATGAAGAGATGAAAAAAGGTATTTTAAGCAAAATGTTGGCAAAAGAAAGCAGAGTAACTATACTTATATCAGACATATGAGACATAAAGCTAAAAATGGTCAAAGAGGGAAAGAAGGTTATTATATAATGAGAAAGAGGTCAGTTCATCAATAAGATATAACAACTGTAAATAGTTATGCATCCAACAGCAGAGCACTTAACTGCATAAAGCAAATATTAACAACTAAAAGGAGAAATAGAGCAATATAATAATAGTTGGGGACTTTAATATCCCACTCTCAATAATGGATAGATCATTCAGACAGAGAATCAAGAAGGAAACAGCAGATTTGAACAATACTGTAAACAAATGAACTTCATAGATATATATTGAACAAATTCCTCCAAAAGCAGCTGAATACACATTTTTCTCAAGTGTACATAGCATAATTTTCCAGGATAGATCATATATTAGGCTACAGAACTAGTCTTAACAAATTCAAGAGGATAGAAATTTTATCAAGTGTTTTCTCTAAACACAATGGTATGAAAATGGAAACAACAGAAAGAAAGATAGAAAATTCACAAAAATATAAAAAATATGCAACACTATCCTGAACAACCAATATATCAAAGAAATCAAAAAGGAAATAAAAATATCTGAGACAAACAAACATGGAAACACATTCCAAAACACATTCCAAAACAAACATGGAAACACATTCCAAAACTTGTAAGATGCAGCAAAAATAGTTCTAAGAGAGTTTATAGCTATAAATGCATAAATCAAGAAAAACAAAAAACCTGAAACAACCTGGCTTTACACCTCAAGGAACTAGAAAAAGAAGAACAAACTAAGCCCAAAGTTAGCAGAAGGAAAGAAACAATTAAAACACAAATAAATGAAATAGACAATAAGAGTTGCCAATAAATACAGGTTATGTGAAATGGACAAATTCCTTGAAAGACACCACTACCAGAGCTCACTGAAGAAGAAAGCGATAACCTCACCAGTCCTATACCTATTAAAGAGACCAAATATAATTAAAACTCTTCCTAAGGGGGGATGGGAATAAACTTCAGGTCAAGATGGCTTCACTGGTGAATTCTACCAAATATTTAAGAAATAATTAATACTAATTCTATATAAATCATCTGTGGTCTCAGAATTACCACAATACTAAAACCAATCATATTTGGATACTTGATTTATAACAATAAGAAAAGAATGGTCATTTAAAAAATTTTTAATTTTATTTTAGAGAGAGAGTATGAGTGGGGGAGAGAGGCAGAAGGAGAGAATCTTAAGCAGGGTCCATGCTCAGCATGGAGCCCGATGTGGGGCTCAATCCCACAATCTTGGGATCAAGACCTGAGCCGAAATCTAGAGTTGGACGCTCCAGCAAGTGAGATACCCAGGAGTCCCAAGTCTGTATGGCCTTTTAAATAAATGATCATACTTCATTTGTTTATGTGGAAAGAAATGAACCCTGACATCTACCTCTCACCAATCTCAAAATCATTTTGATTATTCATCTAAATGTGAAAGGTAAAACAATAAATCTTCTAGAAGGCAATGTAGGAGAATAGAACATATCATCATGGATTTGGAACAAAGATTTCTGAAACAGGGCACAAAAAAGTGCTGATCATAAAGGAAAAGGTCCTAAATTTCAATTTAATTTATACATTTAATTAATACATTAATACATTAAAATTAAGAATTATTTCCCATTTACAATTGCACCAAACACCATAAAATACCTAGGGATAAATCCAACCAAAGAGGTGAAAAATCTATACACTGAAAACTATAGAAAGCTTATGAAAGAAATTGAAGAAGGCACAAAAAAAGGAAAAATATTCCATGCTTCTGGATAGGAAGAACAAATGTTAAAATGTCAATACTACCCAAAGCAATCTACATATTCAATGTAATCACTATCAAAATAACACCAACATTCTTCACAGAGCTAGAACAAACAATCCTAAAATTTGTATGGAACCAGAAAAGACCCCGAATAGCCAAAGCAATCTTGAAAAAGAAAACCAAAGCAGGAGGCATCACAATCCCAGACTTCAAGCTGTATTACAAAGCTGTAATCATCAAGACAGTATGGTACTGGCACAAGAACAGACACTCAGATCAATGGAACAGAATAGAGAATCCAGAAATGGACCCACAAATGTATGGCCAACATACCTTTGACAAAGCAGGAAGGAATATTCAGTGGAATAAAGACAGTCTCTTCAGCAAGTCGTACTAGGAAAACTGGACAGCAACATGCAGAAAAATGAACCTAGACCACTTTCTAACACCATACATAAAGATAAACTCAAAGTGGATGAAAGACTTAAATGTAAGGCAGGAAGCCATAAAAATCCTCGAGGAGAAAGCAGGCAAGAACCTCTTTGATCTTGGCCACAGCAACTTCTTACTCAACACATCTCCGGAGGCAAGGGAAACAAAAGCAAAAATGAACTATTGGGACCTCATTAAAATAAAAAAAAAAAACTTATGCACAGTGAAGGAAACAATCAGCAAAACTAAAAGGCAACCGATGGAATGGGAGAAGATACTTGCAAATGACATATGAGATAAAGGTTTAGTATCCAAAATCTATAAAGAACTTATCAAACTCAACACCCAAAAAACAAATAATCCAGTGAAGAAATGGGCTAAAGACATGAACAGACACTTCTCCAATGAAGACATCCAGATGGCCAACAGACACATGAGAGGATGCTCAACGTTACTGACCATCAGGGAAATACAAATCAAAACCACAATGAGATACCACCTCACACCCATCAAAATGGCTAACATTAACAACTCAGGCAACAGCAGATGGTGGCGAGGATGCAGAGAAAGACAATCTCTTTTGTACTGCTGGTGGGAATGCAAACTGGTGCAGCTACTTTGGAAAACAGTATGGAGGTTCCTCAAAAATTAAAAATAGAACTACCCTATGACCCACCCAATTGCACTACTAGGTATTTATCCAATGGATACAGGTATCCTGTTTCAAAGGGGGCACATGCACCCCAATGTTTATAGCAGCACTATCAACAATAGCCAAATTATGAAGAGTCCAAATATCCATCGATTAATGAATGGATAAAGAAGATGTGGCATATATATACAATGGAGTATTACTTGGCAATCAAAAAGAATGAAATTTTGCCATTTGCAACTACATGGGTGGAACTAGACAGTATTATGCTAAGTGAAATTAGTCAGTCACAGACAAATATCATATGACTTTACTCATATGAGGACTTTAAGATGCAAAACAGATGAACATAGGGGAAGGGAAGCAAAAATAATATAAAAACAAGGAGGGGGACAAAAACATAAGAGACTCTTAAATATGGAGAACAGAGAGTTACTGGAGGGGTTGTGGGAGGGGAGATGGGCTAAATGGGTAAAAGGCATTAAGGAATCTACTCCTGAAATCATTGTTGCACTATATGCTAACTAACTTGGATGTAAATTTAAAAAAATAAGTTAAATAAAATTTTTAAAAAATTAAGAATTCTTTTTGTCAAAAGACACCAAGAATGGAGCAAGACAGGCCATGTGTGGGGCATGATATTTGCATATATATAAACAACAAATGACTCACACAAAAAACTATGAATAAAAAAAAAGTTACTATCTAGTAGAAAATTGGGCATAAACTTCAACAGGCATTGCACAAAGAAGATACCCAAATGGACACTTAATATATGAAAAAGTGCTTGACTGCATTCGTCATCAGGGGAATTATTGCAAATTAAAGTCACAATGAGAAATCACTGTGAACCCACCAGAATGATTAAAATGAAAAAAAGATGACACCAAGTGTTGTTGAAGATGTGAAACAACAGGAATCTCCATCCACCAGTGGTAGCAGTATAAAGTGATGGCAACTACTTTGGAATCTTTTTTGGCAATGTCTACTAAATCAATACAGCACTCCTAAATATACCAAGGAATGCACATATGTGTGTCAAAAGACATGGCAAGAATGTTCATAAGAGCATTCTTCATAATAATGAAAACCTGAAAGCCCAAATGCCCACAAATACTAGAATGAGTAAAGACATTGTAAAATACTTTCACAATGGATCACTATACAGCAAAGAGAATGAAGAAACCATTAACACATACAACATAAAGGGCGTCTGGCTGGCTCAGTTGGTGGAGTGTGTGACTCTTGATCTTGGGGTTGTGAGTTCAAACCCCCTGTTTGGTGTAGAGATTACTTAAAAATAAAATCTTTTTTAAAATGTTTCTTTATTTTAAGAAAGAGAGAGAGAGAGAGATAAGGAGGAGGGGAGGGGCAGAGAGAGAGGGAGGGATAGAATCCCAAGCAGGCTCTTCACTATCAGCGTGGAGCCTGATGTGGGGCTTGAACTCATGAATGGCGAGATCATGACCTGAAGCAAAATCAAGAGGTGGACTTTACTCATATGAGGACTTTAAGGCTTAACCGACTGAGCCCCCCCTCCCCCCGCCCCCGCCGCCCTGCAGGAGTTTCTAATAGGCTGCTAAGGTTGAGCTCTAGAACCAGATTTCTCAGCCTCAACACTTACTGACATTTGGTCCAGATAATTCTTTGTTGTGGGAGCCGTCCTGTTCATTGTGGGATGTTTAGCTGCATCTCTGGCCTCCACTGACTAGATGCCAGTAGTAGCACTCAGGTATAAACTACCAAAAATATCTGCAGACACTGCCCAAATGTCCTCTGGAGGGTAACATTACTTCCCACACCCCTGTTTGAAAACTACTGATTTAGAGCAGATTCTTGGTGTGGTCCGGGACTGGCAGTTGAAAGTGGAGAGAGGAACTTGTTATAAATGCCAAATACCAGCACCCATCCTAGGTGTGCTGAATACAAAACTCCAGGGGTGAGGCCCAGCACTGCAATCTGACAAGCCTGCAAGATGCATGCTCAAGTTAACCACTGCTTTACAGCCTGAATTGAGGTCTGATTCTTCAGAAAGAACTTACTCACCGGTGTCAGCTTATATCTATAAGCTTCTACCGTTTCTTTAACTTTCAGGGTGCTATTTCCTATGTTGCTCATATTAACACGTCATCAGTAACTTTCTCACTGGGTTATTTTCAGCCAGTCTTTTCTCTATCATAAGATTGTATGCTTTTCTACAATACAATATCTGTCCAATCTACCTCACAAAAAGATGTGTAGCCTGGGATGAGTTACTTAGGCTAAGTCCAAGTTTCTTCATCTGAAAAATGAGGATTATTGCTGAATCTCTCTGCCTCTGCCTCACTGTTTGCTTCTTTAATGTCTGTTTTTGCTACTAAAATATAAACTTTTTTTTGAGAACAAGGACTTTGCTATTCACATCCACTCAGTTCACCAAGGACCTATCACAAGACCTGAAACTTAACAGGAACTTAGTGAATATTTGCTGAGCATTGAAGGAACAAGTGTAGTTCGTCCAGGAGAAGAAAAGGCTATTAAGAATTGGAAAACTAATTTCTATCTCTTTCTTAGGTATCTCATTGCCAAAGTTAAAAATCCTAACATTTGGAATCTTTTTTCCCTGGAAATTCAATTTCTACTTATTTTGGCCTCAGTGGAGATGCAGAAAATCTGATCTGCGCATTAGCACTTTATGCATTTGAAAACTTACTAAATTAGGAAAATTTGAAATTTTATTTGGCTAAAATAAATAGGCTTTATTTTTTCTCTTCTTCTGTTTTTCCATGCTGGCAATTTTATCAAAAGCAATGAATAAGGAGGGGGAAAAAACTGTACCACTAGAGATAATTGAATAGAGAATAATAAGCAGCTTATGGTTTATAACTAACAAGGGTATGTATTAGGCTATCTCGTCAAATGTTGGTAGGAAAACATTATCTGGGAAGACTTTATGAGAAGAAGACAACTTCCAAAGAAGGCTCAAGTTCATAATTGAAAAATTAAATAAGAGCTTTTTAATAGTTGGCAAAACTACTCCAGCACAACACGTTACTATTTCAGGCTTCTCTTGAATTATGTCATGTTACAAGGATGATGGAGGACAAGATTGTTTACAGTTTTATAGGCAGTTAATGATCTATTCCATCATGCCAAAGACTTACCACAACTTAATGTCTCAGACAACCATAGTGCCATAGGAACAGAGTAATGCAGGCTCCTATCTTCGGACCCACCTACACCTGAACCCACCCTCCCGATTTTTTTGTAAGAATTGAGAGGTTTCTGTACCTTCCTTAGATATTCCACTGCCTATGTTAAAAACTCTAACATTCAAAAGTTCTTTTTGTATTTTTCACCTAAAGCTTTTTTTTTATGTAGTTAAATTCAGTTTCTACTTATTTTGGCATTAGTAGAAATACAGAAAAATTTGATCTGCATATTAGCACTTTATGCATTACTATATTAGGACACTCTGAAATTTTATTTGGCTAAAATAAATAGTACTAATTCCATTTACTTCTTCTCAAATACCCTATTGCCCAAGCCTCAAATCATCTTTATTACATCCTTTTAGGCCTCTATAACCTTGCCATGTCCTTCTAAGTTGTCCTTCTAAAACTTAAGTACAGTTGTTTATTAAAGGTTCATACAATTGCTTATTAAAGGCTTCAGGAAAAGGAGATGGTTTATATTCTTAAGGTTCTCATATTTGCCCTTCTACTTAGACAACTCAGAATCAATACGATTTTTTTCTTTCCACTGGAAAGACAACTCATTTAAAAGTGGACATTTAACTTCCAATTAAAAATGGCAGACTGAGCATGGGCAACTACCTCTCCTTTCCCTCCAAAGATCCCTTTGAGATGACAGTAAGGTTTTGTTTTGTTTTGTTTTGTTTTGTTTTGTTTTTTCAATAAAAGCAGAACCATGTTGGAAACCATCTGTTGGTCAAAAATGTTGAAATTCCTCGAATACAAAAAACATATGTGATTAGAATAGACAGAAAGAGCCAAAGAAACCATAGCCCAAAATAGCAGAAATAAGTAAGGGACATCTTCAGGAGCTCCATAAAAGCTCCATGTTCAACATCACTAAATGCAAAGGGAAAGATAGGCCAATCACAGGGTTAATTCTTTAAAAGAGAATCCCTGTCTCACTCCCACCATAGTGTCTGGTAGTAGGAACTTTTGCACCTAGGCTAAAGCTAGAATGTTACACTCTAAAGGAAGGGTGTGATTTATGCCCAAAGCTTTGTAGTGAGGGTTTGGGGAGCTGAGAAGGAATCACAAGAGTGGTTGAATGTCTCCAGAATATACAATAGATATGGAAAGGCTGTGTTCCTGGGTCATAACCATTTTCACCCTGGGACCTAGGCTAATGATTTCACTGCAAAGAACATTGTTCTTTGCCATGGTGGGAGGAAAAGGGAGAGTTCTGGAGTTTCTCAGAATAAATCCTCTGGCCTGGGGATGACATATATCCCTCTGCTAACAACTCATTGGCCAGAATTAGTCACATGACCCCATGCAAGCTCAAGGGGTCCAAGAAGTAACTTTACCAAGTGCTGGGAAGGGAAAAGGACCCTGAATAGTTGGTGAGCAGGATTCATGACTACCCTACTATCTAAAAGGAACAAGAATCAGGTGAACAACAGAATTTGCAGCATCAACACTGTGTACTAGACAACATTGAAGCAATGCCTTCAAAATTATAAGAAAAAAAATGGATGATTGCCTAGCATTCTGTTCCCACAACTGAACTACTACTTAAATGTGAAGATATGGAGAAATTCAGAAAATACATTACCCATTAACTCATTCTGAAAAACTTCTTTATATGCTTGAATAAAAGGAGATCTCCAAGTTACAGGTACCATTTACATAAGAGTAGCTTAAACTAAGCTTAAACTATGATGATGCTCAGCAAAATCTTTGAGAAAGTGTCCTGTGATATGAAATAAGTGGGGCTCAAATATTTGACAACTCCGTTTCTTCTAAGGGATTGTTTCAGACAAAAACAAACAAATAAGTCTTGCCTTATTCAGGATCTATGATACTAGAGAATAAAGTCTAATAATTCAAAATATTAATATAAACATAGAAAGAAATGAGAATCTATAAACAAGGGGAAAACACAGAATGCTACAAAATTTTAAAAGAATATGTGTATATATGTACATGTGTGTATTAAAAATTGTATGTAATTATATATATAACCATTATATTTTTTATATATTGATTCTCAATTTTTCTAATCACTTCGTGTACAAAATAGTTTATGATTATAAAAAAGAATATAAGTGGTAGGGAAATGGAAAATGTAGAAATAAGAGTGATAAAATGTCAAAGAAAGGGAAAGTGTGATAAAACTTCATTTATATAGCATTTGGCAATTCAAAGAGCACTCTCATTGATGTCTCATTGGAACCCTTAAATGGGGCTCCAAGAAAATGGAGGCTCTGAGAATCTTTTTCATAAAGTGGCAACTTCCCAACTGAAAGTAATATATAATAAGACTTCTATCCATGCTTTTCCTACCTGGCTATGAAGCAACCTAATCAATCAATGTACTAATTTTAAAAAGCTATCTTAGAGCAGTGAATTTTTTAACCTTTTTGAGTCAAGGGCCCTTTTTAAAATCTGATGGAAGTTATGGATACTTTCTCAAAACAAACAGACAAAAAAGGAAGCACACAGGGACATATGACTTTGCAAACTACCTCAGCAGGCTTATCAAGTCCCTAAAACCCATACATGGAACCCTGGAAACACAGACCCAGGTTCAGCACCCCTCTTGTAGAGCATTTTAGGTCCTCATGATACTGATGCCTGCAGCCTAAGCACCAGAATGGGCACATGGATGGGGCAAGACCATATGTGCTTTTGACATGAGACCGAGAGAGAGCAGACTCCACTTTTGCCCCTGAAGTTATAGAGGTTCTGTAGGGCCTTAGCAGGAGAGGTGAGGGAATGCAAAGAACCAAGGGACATCCCATAGATACAAGCAGAGGAGGGTTCTACACAAAATAAAGTGTCACCATGCAATCAAATTACTAGCCTTTGCAGAACATTTGGCAATCATAGTCACTTTCATGAACATCATTTTATTGGAACCCCTCAATGAGAGCTTAAACATTTTGTTTTCAAGTAGGATGGCCAAGGAACAGCAGCTCCACTTTATAAGGTGAGCCATTTAGCCTCACAGAGATTAAATGACCTTGCCTCGGGTCATCCAACGATGGTGGTGACAGAGTTGGGCCTTAAGGTTTTCTGACCATAATCAAATAATTTGTCCATTCTGCCCCCTCAGACTAGCCTTCTGTGTGGGTACAATGTGGAATACGATTTTGGACTCTTGGAAAAACCTCCTTTCTCTAATGGAAAATAAGAACTTCCTATTCACAAGCAGAGACAAGGCTCAATTGCAAATTACATGTATTGTCACCTGGAAATAATTGCTATCAGCTATTGGAGGGTGGGGATGAAGGTAAGCTGGGATGGAGGTGGACCTCCTGTGCAGTCTGGGAGCGGGGGGACGGGTGCAGAGGATGCCTGAGGAGAAGCTGGCACAGGAAGTGGATTCCTGCACACAGTTGGGCCCTATTTCCCAAGTAGGCCTGTGGCTCCTCTTGAGAATAATTCAAGACCATCAGGAGGTTGTCAAGAGAAGAAAAAGTGAAAATAACTCATTGTGTAGAGGCCTAGCCACTCAGGAACTGGGTCTTCCTGAGCTATGTATCTCCTGGCCTGGCCTCAGGCTGGTGCAAAATAGGCAATTAGGAATTGTTTGTTGGAAGTGGGGGGAAGAACACAAGGCATACTTCACCATGGGGCATCAAGATTCATAACTACCTATGAGAACAATTGTGCAGATCATCAAGAATAACCTGCCTACAAGTGACCCGCCTAAGTTAATATAGCAGTGGTCAGAGGGAAGGACTTGGGATGCAGAAAATGAGTGGATAAAAACTGGAAATAACACTGTGGTAGGTGGGAGGGTCCCAGGCTGGCAGGCGGTGGACCCAGTGACCTAAGAAACTTCTTTTGTCTGTAATTCCCCTATGGTTCAATGAAAAACTGCTTTTATTGATGGCAACTCAGTGGTTCATTTCCATAATAGGAAAGAAAAATACCCACCCATCAAGTAGGACCTGCATCCTCTCGGCTGAGAGAAGAGACTATTGCATAAGAGTCCTAGGATATTGAGGTTCTTCTGGTATAGCAGAGAGAAAGGCAAGATTGTGCCAGGAACCCGTTCCCCACTTTCTTGTATAATGACAGCTTCAATGGTGTCTGGGCTTCAAGACCTCCAAATATGAGTGGCATGACCGCCCTGTTTCCCTAAGTAGGCACTGGCAGGAGCACAGAGAGAGATACTGGGGGAGAAATCCTACCTCCAAGATGTAACGCTCCTCTATTCGTCATAGAATAGCTGAATAACTTTAGGAACATTCTCTAAACCAGGGTTTCTCAAGTCTTAGTCACTTATTTGCCACAGTCACAAATTTTGCCCTATGCAAGGAGCAGCTTTATTTGTATTTTTTGGATATTTTTCTATAAATATGTCCACATTTTTTTTAAAACTAACGCAAGAGCTTAACACCAAGGGTTCGGTATATAAGCAATTATTTTTCTAAAAACAACAAAATAGCTTCAGTTTTATGCTGCGTTTTGTGGCCTAAAAGTGCATTTTTTTACTATGATTTTTCTTTAAATACTTAGGTTCTTGGGGAATGACATCAGTCAGAACAGAAACTGGGGAAACGCTTTGTACAAGTTTTTAAAATGTGGTTAAAAGTTGGGGTAAAAACAGATTCTTCCAATCAATGATAGTTTGGTAAGAAAGTGGTGTTCCTTAAACCTCTCCTCTTCCCCAACCCTGGCTGTGCAAACTGGGAAGGAGGCGACTTCCATTCAGAAAATGAAATACAGCAAGCATGATGTACATTTGTTCAAATAATAACAAGGGAAGGCGACCATTTCTTAAAGGCAAAAATCACACTGCAAGTCAATGTGTATGTCTCTAAAAGAAAGCCTGGCCAAAGTGAAACACCAGCTACTTCACAATTATAGGTGAAGTTTAATGTCTAATTCATTCCCAGGAAGGTGAGTTAATAGGAAGTCGAATTTATAGGTTTCTAACCCAAATGAGCTTCTCCATCCGGAAGGACCTCCCTAAAGAAGAAGAGAGAAATCAGCCTTACCACCCTCCTAGGGAATGAATTGGTTTTGGTTTATTTGAATCATCAAGTATTTATTGCTTACAAAGTTTAGAGTCTGTGCTTTGTAAACCTGTTGAGTACAAACATAAAAAGACAGAAGGCCCCTATGGGATGAGTTGGAATTGAGCAAAGAAAATATAAGGAAACAAATAATTGCAGTACAGTGGGACAAGTAACTCAAGGCACTAAAAGTTGACATTTGTTGAGTGACCATCAGATGATACATATTAACCCACTTAATCCTTACAAAAACCCACTTTACTTATGGAGAAACTAAGGCACAAAATAGTCAAGTCACTAATTAAAGTGCCAGAGCCAGAAATTGAACCCAGACTGTCTCGCTCCAGAGCCTTGGGCATCACAAGTCTGGGATTCTTCTGGAGAAGTGATCTGAAGGATGAAGAGTAATTCGCTGGGCACATGGGGAGTAGGGAGCAGGAAGCCGAGATATGCCACTTTGGTTCTGGAAAACAGCACATATGAAATGTCTGTGAAATGTCTATTTGAATATGATGTGATGCTAGAGTGTTCCAAGGTGAGTTATGAGGCTGAGGCCACTAGTTTTCATTACTCATTCATTAAGCATGTACTATGTGCCCAGTACTACATTCAGTACTGAGAACATAAGCATGAAGAGGGCACTGTCACACCCTTACGGCAGGAGGATCATAATGTTTGATTTGAAAATCCATTGAGTTTGGATAAATTGTTTGAGGTGTCATAAACTCTTAAACTTTTAAAACTAAATTAGAACTGGGAAATCTGTCAAATTTGGGGTTTCTGCTCTACACCTCAGTAAAACCAAACAAATAAGCAACAATAACCAAGATCTCCCGTATCTTCCCCCCCACAGCAAAACACTTTTATTTTCCATAAATGCTTTAATCAGTTTGAAGTATTGGTTTAAACGTTTAGGGGTACTTGAGAGCTTTAAGCATCAAACAGACTTTTAAAGTGGCTTTTCCTGTTAACATAATGTTTCTTGTAACCAGTCAGTTGTGCCAAAACTCACTGTACAAAGCAATGTTGCCAGGTGGGGCTGTATTTCGGCAGTAATGGATCGACCTTTTAGAAGGCCCTACGTTTTTCTCTGTGTTCAATTCACATTTTTTATGTCTTGGTGCACAACTTCCAGAATCTCGCTTTGCCATCTTGTAAATCAGTTTGCATTATTCGTGATAATACTTACCCTTTATTATAATTACCGCAAGTCATGGGAAGGTTCAACTGTTTCATTAGTTGACTGAGAACAACAAAGTCTAAAGTTTCATTGAAATCAGATGTAATGTTTGTGTTCCAAGGTCAGCTGGAAACTAATAGGAATAATTTAAGCCATAATATCCCAACTGAGGCTGAGCCACACTAATCATCCTGCAGATCGTACTGGAGTGGTTCTGAAGGAAAAAAAAATCACATCCTATTTCTCCTTCATTAAGTATACTGAAGCCCAACTTTATAAGAGGAAAGAATTAATCTATAGCAGGGTGGTCACAGTCCGTGCCTCAAGAACCACTCATAGGTGACCCTCAGCAGCCAGGAGCCACAAACAAATGGGTGTTAGGAGAGCTCTTTCTCCTTTCTCCTTCCCACTATTTTTTCTTTCAAGTTCTTTTTCCCCTCTCCCTTAACCCAGCAAGTGTGCAGCCAAGAGATCCTGAGAATGTCTAGAAGCTTCTCCTAAGTTCTCTGATACCCTCTCACCCTTGGCAGACCTGTGAGTGGAAAGAAGCTTTGAGAGTGAGGAAGGAAAGTGTGGCAGGGAGGAGCTTGATCCTCAAACCTTCCTCTTTTAGCACAAGAGCCAACTGAAAAGCTTCCTGTGATAACCTCTGGCCTTTTACCTAAAACGTGCTCATCTTTTACCTGTAATCATTATTTTGAATTAATGAAGAAATGAGTCTAGCAAAATAAGGGACTCCCCTTCCTTACTGTGAGTGGAAGAGCCTCTTCCACTGCAGGGTCCTCTCAGCCCCCAGGTGTGTCTCTTCTCTTCCAGGAGTAAAACCAAGATGAGAAGACCATGCTTCTACAAGCCACAAAGTAGAAGAAGGACTTTATAAGGCAACATCCATATGGAATACATACAGTCATCATCTAGCCAGTGGTTGTGGAGTTTTAAACAGAGCTGGAAACATTTTATAGGTTATTAGCAGTTCTGAATCTGTCAGCCTCACAGAGTAAATACAAGCTTCTAGGACTGGAAATTTCTAGACCACCCCCACCATACCTACCCTGTTCTGTCCATCTGCTTTGAAGGGGAGGAGGCTGGGGGACAAGAGGTCAAAGTCCTATCTCTCTCCACTTTGGGGATATACATAAGCTCTCCACAGACCTCTAAGTAGCAACAGTTGGGGGGTGGGGGATGTTGGCAAGGAGGATATAACTTAGCACAGAGGGTGCCTGACCAGGGATCAAAGAGTTGCCTCTGGCTATCAGAAACTTAGAAGTCTTGGTGCTATGGTTCTGTAATCCTCACGCTGCTATTCCCCATCTATCTAGGCATTCACCAAGGTCTCCCTTCCTTCCTTTTCTTAACTGCCTAAGTCCCTCTGCATTTTCATCCCTGTAATTACTTACTTTTTGCAAAATGCTTTCAAATATTAGGCTGAGGCACAGGAAACTGCTGGTGGAACTATGTTTTGCCCCACAAATAGATGTTTTATCTAGTGCAACCTAATGCATTATCTCATTTTATTCCTTTTTGTGGATGGAGCCCATTAGTTGTGCTGAGCCTTAGCCCCTGAGGTCATATAATGAAGGGGGTAGCCCATGTAGAACTTGAACCTGGCTTTCTGACTCCATTTCCAGTGCTTTTACGTGCTGCACAACTGCCTCCTTCTGCGTGAGCTGACCCCAGAAGAGAAGAGTAAGAATCAAAGATGTGTCAGGTCCTGGGTTCTTTCTCACAAGTGATAGAATCACCATGGGTTTGAGCCACCTCTCTGCAGACCCCAGGCAATCTCTCTTCAAGTGCACCTGATATCAAATATATGGAAATGTACCCACATTCCATAGTATAATTTTTATACATTTTATAAAATTGATGCTTATATTCTTATGTTAAAAATTATTTAGCTATAGATAGCACACTTAATTCACAGGTGACTGATTTCTTAATCACTTGGCAAAATGATAAAATCTAGCTGACAAATTGCTTTTAAATATAATGGAAATTTCACAAATTCTAAATTAAACACTAAATGAATTTGACACAGTATTACATTTTGGAGCCATTTAATTAAACATTTATTAATTTCATGTTGCCTTTGTTGCATTTTTGAATAATTTTTAAAATTTCATCTTTTAAACCATTTTTTTAGGTCCTTGGAAATCTCAGAGACCAGGTATTATGCCTTTAATACTCAATGCAGAAAATAATCTGGCAATGTCTGCTGGCCCCGGTGAGTGTGGACATCCATTCTTACCATAAGCAAGAAGACCTAGTCTTTCTTCATTAAACCTAATGTCAATGTTTTAAAAAGTATTGTCACGGAAAATGATCCCACTGACAAATATACTATCATAGTTTGCTGATCCCACACCAATTCTAAGCCAGTAAAACCTGGAGTAACGGGAATGTTTGAGTCTTCTGATTAAAGTCATTTTTAGCTGTCTCAGGGTTAACCAGGAAGCATGTTTCCTTTAGTTCTCCTTGTCTTAGCTCACTTTCCAGCCCTAGAAAATAGCATATATGGAAGAAAAAGATCTTTCGTGACGAGGATTGTCCACAGCCAATGTCAATTTCAACTGAATGGGCTCTGATGGTGTTTTTTAAGTTTGGGATGACACAGCAATAGTTCCTGGACATTGTTTTTATTTTATTTATTTATTTATTTAAAGACAGATTCCTGCTTTCAACTATTCTTATAGCCTTGGATCTTTTCTCGTGAAAGTAGAGTGCAGGAGAAGTGCCGAGGTACTTCCTCTGGTCAGTGTATTTGCTGACATTACAGTATAAAGGCCAGTGAAATGTTTGATCAATTCAATCAACAATCAACATTTAATCAATCAATCTTACTAAAAAAATTGAGGGAAAATTCTTTAACTTTTTGAGAAATGCTTTATTCTGCACCTAATATTATGGGCTTTTACACTTCTCTGCATCACTACTCCTAACATCTTAATAAGAGAGATATGTTTCTTTTATATTAGGGAAAAACATACTTTCTCAAACATTTATCATGATGCTGATAGACTTTTAAACTACTCTAAGCTTCACACTTCATTAAGAAAACGTCTCAATATTTCTAGTCTATAAATAAGAGTGATGGTGACACATTCACTCACTAACTCATTCATGATCACTCATTTATTCATTTAGCAAATGTTTTTTGAGCATATACACTGTGTTAGGTACTAATAAGACACAGTATTGAAAGATGAAAATATCCCCACTTCGAATTTGATTTTACCATTAAGATCTCAAAACACACACAGAAACACGTGTGTGTGCGTTCACCTCCCCCACACCACCCCCGTTCCAATATCTTAACTGGCTGGTATAAAAGTACCAATACCACCAATTGTTTCCAGAAGCTTAACTGAGACAATGCTATTTATGTGCAAGGCCCTACTTTGGGTACTATGTATAAACATTTTCTTCAACAAAAATCTACTGAGTGTCTATCATTTACCAATACTTCGCTGGTCACTGGAGTTACAGAGGTGAATAAGAAAAGGTCTCTCAACTATTTCCCTTTTTTTGTTGGAGGGGGGGATAGGTATATAAACAAAGACATTCAAAACCATTGTTTGGTGCACAGTGGCGCTGGCATTCTATGCAAAGTGGGAACACACACAAGGAAAAGATGAAGTTTGTAAACTTTGAACTTTTTTTTTGTGAGTATCTCTAGATATTTTGTCATCCAGGGCCATCCAGATGAGCATGCAGATTGTGTGCTGCTGAACATAAGGGTAGTATTTATGAAGGATTAGTGCATTTTAAATAATAATCATCAATAGAATTAAGATAATAATATTGGTAAAATGTTTTGTTTTAACAGTACCAATATAGTTCAACAATTTTCTGACAGAGGGAAATGAAGTGTCTGGAGTGAGAGGTGCTTTTTCCAAAGTGCACCAAGATGCCACATGACCTGGGGGCTGTGGAAGAGTAGATATCCCCAGTTAAACAAGGTGGGAGAAGGGCATTCCAGGTGGAAGGAATGGTTGTGCAAGACATGGACGAGCATGGTGCCCTGGGGAAACTGTAGCTAGTTCCATGCACTTGCATTGGAGCATGCCTGGCTGAGGAAGGAGACTGCAAAGGTAGGCACTGACTCGATCACAGATCACATTGTCTCCTCGGGTCCATTGTTAACTTTCAGCATCATACCTTCCTGTGCTCTAACTCTGCCTTCTCCCACAAGTAAACCAGACACTAGTCTTTCACAGTTTCACTTATCCATGATGCTAATTGGAGAGGTTGTGACTTTATTCTAAATTCCCATGGCATCTTGTAAAAGTCAGTGAGGGAATTTATCAATACCATTTATTGGTATTCCTCAGTAAAATAAATTTTTCTATAGTTGTGTATGCTTACTGCTCTTTTCTACCCAAGGAACATCTTTCTTAAGCCATGGATCTAGTGTCTTGTGGGAATCCCAAAAGAATCTCTAGGATTCTACAGATCTGAGAGCTACTCTTACTGCAGACCTGCTCATTGTGCAGCTTTTCACTCATGCTACTCGACATTATGTTCATCACCAATCCTTCTGACAATCCTTGCTTGGTTAATATTTTTGCCCCTCTCTTTTTAACATTGCCATCTTTTATTTCTATCATATGACTACAGATAAAACTCAGGTGACTCAGGTTAAAATACCACTACTCCTAAAATAAGCAGAAAAGTGAGGTCTAGTATCTTTAGTAAAAACTCTTAGCTTGTGAATAGCCCACTGGTGGGCACCCTAACAATTCTCTTTGGTGAGCGACATGTCCCATTTGGTCACTGCTTTCTCTTACTGGTAAGCCAGTTGGCAAAGATTTTGATCGACACCTCTGATTCTAAACAACAGTGAAGAACGTTGGCTAGGTTATGAAAAAGAGGAATTTATGGGAAAGATATGGAGGAGCTAAAGGAGCAAAGCTGAGTGAAAATTCCTGCTGGGAAAAGTTCAGGACTAAGGGCAGCTCTGAGGTCCCAAGTGACAAGAAATAATTGTCAGTATTGGGAAGGCACTGCCCTAGGAGTGAGCACTCAGCTGTCCTTGTTATCCTGTGCTAAAGACTGAAAGCTTGGGAGAGCGTGTCTGATTGACCTAGCTTGAGTCAGGCACTCAATCACTGGGATGGGGAGAGAAGGGACATCTTAATTGACAGACCCTCAAGACTGCACTTAATGGAGTCAGGGGATTTCCGGCAAAGGAAACTGGAGTTCGGTTACGAAAAGCAAAGAAAGAGAGAAAGAAAGAAAGAAAGAAAGAAAGAAAGAAAGAAAGAAAGAGAGAAAGAAAGAAAGAAAGAGAAAGTGAAAAAAATAAGAGGAGTGGGGGTGGACACTGATGGTCAGAAAAAATCATTGTCCATTACAATATTTTTTTTCTTTTTCCAAACTATGAAAATCCTGACTTTCTTTTTCTGGGTATTGGTCGAGAAGTTTTAAGAGCCCCCTGGAATGTTAGGAGCTAAAATACAGTCAGAAACACATGTAGTGGGAGTGACAAGACTTTGGGGTTTATCTTTCCCCCTTTTCTGATTTCCTCAGTCAGCTATTCTTTCCTGATTCCATTTTATAATTATCAATCATATGTACTTGGAAATGAGAAAATAGAAGGAGGAAAATCATTGGGGAAAGATGAATATTTTTGGTAGAGGAAATCTTTTCTTTTCTTTCTTTTTTTTTTTTTGCAACTTGACTTAGAATAATGGGATTTCTTCAATTTGCTATATGCAAAGTAACAGAGAGCTTAGTGTGTCCCAGAGATGGATTAGACAGATGTAGCACTTAACTATTAACATTTGTGAGGTTCATTCCCACCAGTGAGATTTGTGAGCAGCTTCCATGAGATGCTATGCAAAATCGGTTTAGTACTTTCCTCATTTGTCAGTGTGCCGTGAAACTGGTAAAATATAGAGGAAACAGAAAATTGGGCACATCTGTGAATTTGGTCGTGTCCTGATTATAGCAATGCAATTCCACATATGTGCATGTTTTCACAGGAGAACAGGTTTCTATTTGACTCCCAACTCCATCAATGCTCAGCTGATGTTTTATAGCTCCCTTGGGTTAAGCATGCCCTCCCTCTACAGAATCAAAACAGTAGCTTAGCTATAAGATTCACTGGCACCACTTTGGTATCTATTTTCTTAAATTATGGCAAATGGGGATTTGGGGCACACATATGTCAACCCCACCTACATATTTCTCCTATAATAATGCTTGGCATATTTATACTACCTCTTAGCAGAGAGCCCCAAACACTAAACATTTATTCATTCTTACATTAAAAAGAGTTCAGGAGCTCTCATAACTCCCATTTACAGAGAAGTGAAGGTGTAAGGCCTGTAGCCCATGAAGGAACACATAATTTTAAGTATTAATCATCTCTTTCTCCTTCTCAAAACAAAGTGAGAAGTGCTCAAAGCTGAAATAATGTCAGTAGTGACATTAACATGCTTGACGGTATTTGATATCAGAGGCTCTCACAATTGGGTGTGTGTGAGGATCCCCAGAAATCTCATTAAGATGCAGACTGCACATCTCCATCCCCAGAGATTCTGATCCTAAAAGTCTGGGGTGGGGCCCAGGCATACACACTTTTCACGAACACCCGCCCCCTGGTGATTCAGAGGACCACCCATTGAGGAACACTGATGAAAGAATCAAACTACAAGCTCATCAATGGGGAAAACACCAGCAGAGCTCAGAGGTGACTGTAAATCCTCGTTTCAAAGCAGGCCTCTCCATCCCCAAACACCCCCCAACTCCACATAATTTTTCCATATTTGAAAAGTATTTCAGGAGCGCCAGCTGTCATTATCACCATAGCTTAGGAGTGCCCAGAAGGATAAATCATCTTAAAAAATAATGTCAAAACTAAAGCTTGACTCTAGTTTTGGATTCATTTACATAGTCAGTCAGAGGAACATGGCCTTAGTTTGTCCTGCCAGGACTTGGAAACATCTTGGTCATTCAGAAGAAGAAGCCATTTCCAGAAACCATTTCCAGAAGCAGAATCCACATCCCTAAGGATTTTTCTCACATCCATCAAACTACTACTCATGTGGCAAGTGAGCCTCCTAAAACACATATGGTCTGTCCCCATAGTTCCACTAAGGGCTGTCATCACCCTGGTAATAATGACAACTTTTATTATTACTTTGCGCCAATAACTTGGTGCTCAGGATTGCATTTTTTACTCCCAATGATCTTATGAAAGCAGATAGTGTTTTATACCCACTATGCAGGTGAGGAAACGGAGATGGATTAAGGAACTAGCTCCACAGGCTAATAAGGCTACTATGTGATGCACCCTTGATTCTAAACAAGTTTTGTTGGTCTCTGAGTTCCTGCACACAAATGACTGCTATCACACTGCTTCTCTTGGAAGAAGGATGGTGGGTTCCAAAGGCAAAGTCGTTCAGCTAACAAATCTTTGGGATGAGAAATTAGGATATTATAGAATTAAACCAGGCTTTTAGACAGAGGGCAGTAGGAGTCTTATTTCTCAGAATTCAGACTGTAAAAGAGGGTTGCAGTACCTTACATACCATGTATTATTCTCCGTGTAATTATACTGAGTAGAATACTTTCAGAGTAATTGTATACATAATCAAATATTGCACAAACCTAAATGCTTGAAAGTGCCTGCCAACCTCCCCCCACCCCAGCCCAAATGGAATCCTATGTACTAAACCATAGTTATAATTTTCCCCCTGGTTTCACTTGGATTTCCTTTAATAACGTTTGATTGTAATTAAAAATCAGTGTATATATGGAATAGATGAAGGAACCAAAATTATTCTCTTTTGTCTTTTAGAAAAGTGACAGTTATAAAAATGCTCAATATAATCAATTCACTTTTCCCCCCTATTGAACTAGCATTTTATCAACCACAAATATGCTTCTCCACATAAGACAGTCACTGCAGTTCTGTGGTAAATGCAGAGGACTGAAGTCATTGCCAAAGGAGCATCAAAGCTTTCAGAGCAGCTATTGATGTGCTCGGGTCGTAACTCAAAGAAAAGAGCAAAGAGAAAGAAGCCAATGGCAGAGATGGCTTTGGGCTATGCTTTTAAAGTAGGTTTAATATAAAGGCTAAAATGGCAATAAGATACTCATATATAAAACAGATATCTGCCACTTAGTGAGCTGAGTGGAATGAGGTTCCAGAATCTCTCAATGTTCAGGCAATGCTGATCCTATTAGCATAGGATTGAAAAAAATAACAGATCCTAGTAGCTAATTCTGACCTAATGGTGTCTGTGTGGGAAGTCTGGACATCTTAAACGAGGCATTAGGATCTGTTATCTTTTCAATCTCAGTGATACTAGGATCTGTGCTGGAACAGTGAGCGGTTCTTGAATGCCTTCCACTTTTCAGGTTGAAGTGATTAACAGCCATCCAGGGACTCATTCTGGACACCCAGGAGACCTCTGGTTTGTTCTCAAGTAAACCTACATATTGGTTTGGTAAATCACAGCCCTCGGTTGGGGAGGCATCGGTAGCAGCAATATTATTTGAGAAATTCTACTCTCCCCACAGCTGCACAGAAATATCTGATTTCACTGGTCTGCAGTCACTCTGTCCTCCTTTTCCACCTGCCCTGATGTTGCCACATGAGAGTGTGCAGGAAGTGTGGTGGGAATGGGCACCTTCCACCTTAGCCACAGCCTTTCGTGACAACCTTCTCTGTGGTGGATAAGAATCTTATTTTCATCTCAGACGGCAATACACTAAAGAGGGTAAGGCTGGGAGAGGTATTATAGTCTAATCTAAGTGCTGTCATTTATTAGCTTTGTGGCATTGAGCAAGTTACTTATCTTTCCAAGTCTCAGTTTTCTCATTAGAAAGTTGAGGTAAAACTCGATCTTATAGGGTCATCGTAAGGAACAGACCTAAATAAAAGGTGGATGATGTCATTGTTGAGAAGGGATGGTAAAGAAAAATAGTGAGTGATACAGAGTCTAGCCCTCATTTCTTAAAGGATAGGACTCACTTAGGGTGATTTTCAAAAGAAGATGGAAGGAGGGAAACAAGGCAACCTGCTATCCATGGTAGAGGGAAGATAGCAGGGAATAAGCAGCTAATGATATTCTCTAAAGACAATAAGGTAGTGCCATGCCAGAGTGAGAAAGACCCAAAGTGATAGAACTCTCTAGATAGAGACTGGTAGAGGAAGCAGGGATTGTGGTCCTACTGGGAGTTGCTGGAAGAGTTGCTGGAAGAGAAGCTAAGATGGCTTGAACTCCTTCATGACTCTGAAAGTCCTTCCTGAACCTACTGGAAAGAGGACACTGAGTATGGTGATGGGCAGTAGTGAATGAGAACTCTGTCTCTCAAAGGTAAGATGGTTTCGGAGTCAGGGGAAGTCTTTATGTGTGGATCTTCCTTGTGTTGGAAATAGAACAGATATTCTCCAGCAGGGTTGGTACTTTGTTGTTAGAACACATTTCTCCCAGGGTCTCAGGCATGTAGGCTAGAAACCAGCACACATATAAGTGGAGGCTTCTTATGTCCCACATGTTTTCCACAGTGGATCCCATATTCCTCATTCTCTTTCCAGTCTCTGGAATCTCCTCCTGTTCAAACAAAATTGTGGGGTATGCTTTTTTAAACTACTCCAGCAGTCAGGGTTTCAAGTACCCAATTTTGATTATATATTTGGAAAAAACAAAACTGATTGTGAGAAAACAGGAAGTGATAATTTTGTTGATGTTGTATTTTTACATTCCCTCATTTAAAAATGTAGATTTTGGGACACCTGGGTGGGTCAATCAGTTGAGGATCTGACTCTTGATTCCATCTCAGGTCATGATCTCAAGGTTCATGAGATCTAGCCTGGCATCAGCCTCTGTGCTGACAGCCTGCGTGGGATTCTCTCTCTCCCTCTCTGTCTGCCCCTCCCCTGCACAAGCACGAGTTCTCTCTCTCTCCCTCTCAAAATAAATAAACTTTATTATTTAAAATTTTTTTTAATGTTTATTTATTTTTGACAGAGAGAGAGAGACAGAGCATGAGCAGAGGAGGGGCAGAGAGAAAGGGAATAGAATAGAATCTGAAGCAAGCTCCAGGCTCTGAGCTGTCAGCACAGAGCCTGATGCGGGGCTCAAACCCATAAACTGTGAGATCATGACCCAAGACAAAGTCAGACGCTTAAATGACCGACCCAACCAGGTGCCCCCTAAATAGGTAAACTTGTCAAAAGCATCTCCATTAAAATAAATGAGTGAAAATTACAAGTTTCTAAAAGAAGTCCAACTATATAGAGAAAATAATAAAAATCTAGAAGGTGATGATTTTTATGATACCATGGCCTGTTACAATGGAAAATGTGGTGAAGCAGGTTGAATAATATTGTGCTAATAGAAAAATTAGGTAGAATAAGGGTGGGAACTGGGAACAGATAAAGTCCTTTCACAAATACCTTCCATAATTAGAAAATGTAGCAGAGGGAAAACAAAGTACGATATGGAAGTAAAAGGTAAATAGATTTCTGTCTGATCAGCTTGAAAATTATCCTCATCATCAAAAGGGCGTCTTCAAACTTGAAATATAAAGATGATTACTTTTTACTCGAGTGTACATTTTTTATACCACACTTTGAGCTCCTTAGTCTTCACCATCTGTAGAACTCAATTTCCGTTTTCTAAAAAAATTGCTGACATCTGTTTAAACCCTAATATCTCTACAACCATGTAGAATGTTAACTCAAGCTTGGTGTCATGTTAAATAGTTTTAACTTTAAAATAATATTAAACTTATGGTTCTGTTTCAACTTTGCAATGATACTAGCCTTTAACCCTTCAGATGTTCAGAACTGCTCACTAAAGGAAAAATCTTGGACAGGAAAAAAGAAGTTGAATGTGGGTCCTTCATTTCCACATAATGCTCAGTTAGAGATTTTTCTAAAATGTACCAGGAATTTGGAGTCTTAGAATCAGATGATAGACTATTTGAAGGCCAATGACTTGTCATTAAAGAGACAGCTCCTACTGACAAGGGCGGCTAATTCCATGCCTATGCCAATGCAAGTCGAAATTATGAAATAAGAAAAATAACAGATTTATAAAGTGTTGAACAAATTTAAAGGCCTTCCGTATTTATGATCTCATGAAATTTTCAGAACAGCCTTGGTAGGCCCCATATTTCTCTCCCTGCCCCTCCTTCATGACTGAGGTTATTCTCCCAGCCACCAGGATTATTGCCTGTTGATGGTGCCTAGTGAGGCCAGAGGGAGCTGCCTTATACAATTCTGTGTTCTTTTCCCCAGGGCAGCTCATAACCAATGACAATTTGGTTAGTAAGAGTGCAACACAGACCCTGTCCCCTCACTTCAAACAACTCTGAAGAGCCATCTCAGATCCAGAGATACCCCAGAAGATTAGCTAGGCTGTTTCACTGCCTTTCAATTTTTCCCTCTGCTCAGTCCTATTCTCTCTTTACCCTCTCCCCACACATACTCTTTCTAGCAATACATCCAATGGATGGAATTTCTGTATGCAAATCCCCATCACAGAGTCTGCCTCCCTGAGAACCCAATTTAAGACCTTGGTGCCAGGAATAGTCCTGGAAAGTAATTTCTAAAATGGGATTTGGGAACCATGTCATCTGCCAGCTAACTAGCGATGAGGTCCCCATTCCTGGTAATAGATGGAATGTGGACAGTCCCTGGCATGTTGTAGCTGTGCAGTTGTTATAATTTTCATAGACAGTGAACCGAGATAAGGTACACAAGGAGACAAATGCACTGGCAAATGCAACATCTCAGATTTTGGGCAGTTCAGGAAAAGAAGTAATTTTAAAGACAATGGAATTAGGTTACTCTTGCTGAGTGTGATCAACACACTGAAGAAAGACAATAAAAAGTGAGGATGAATAATCACCAATTTGAGGCAAAGTGTAAATTCAGAAGGCCATCTCAGAAGCATCTGAAAGGACAATCACATTGCCTTGAGCCAGAAAGAAGAAAATGTGGAAGGATCCATCTCAGGATTTAATTACCAGCAGAGCTGAGAACCAGAAAAGGTGGAATGGTCTGCTCTCCAGCAAGTCAGCTATGTCAGGGTCAGAGCCTTGATTGGGAAGGAGTGGAACCCTGTGACCTGGAATGGGGACATCTGGGTGGATGCATTAAAGAAACCCCAGGAGGCCTTTAACCCTTGGTTCATGCAAAACTAGCCCACAGCTCCCTACTATAGGGCAGCACTCCCCTTGTCTGAAGATGAAGCAGAGTCCTCTGTCTTGTAGGGAAACACACTGCTCCTGCCTTAGGATTTACCCCCAGCTCCACTCTTGGCTGCTGACTACTAATTAGGGACACACCCGAACACCGCCTTACCAGGGATATACTACTGGGCCTGCTGAGGGTGGAAGGAGCCTAGACACTGAAGGAACTGCAGGACCCATGCAATATACCATGTGTGCTGCCCGGCTCTGCAGCTCCGGGCTCTGAGGATCTAGTGATCCTGGTTTTCAGAGGGAAAAATGCCTCCAATAGGGCTTGCAAGAAGAATTCCTTTCAACTTGAAGCTACAGCTGCAACCTGGTCACTTTAATCTCTGTGTGCCAAAGACACAGAAGGGAGACACCATCGGACAGATACAATTTAACCATCAGAAGAAGTAGGGAAGCTGCTACAAAAGGGAAGAATTCACATGGTACCTGGGTGATCCACTGGATCATCCCTTGGTACTCAGTTCCCCAAGTTTGAGTATAAATGGCCATGTGCAACAGCCATAGCCAGAAGGGCCACCAGGGGCTCAGACCACTCAGGGGAGTGAGCATCTGGGTCCCTCCACCACATGAGCCATTTAGACCAGAGAGATGCTAAAGGTAAAGAGAATCTAGAACATGTAGTAGAGTTGGGACACCAGGACCATTTGTAGCCTTAGGACCCAGCTGCAGTGGTGGGGGCTGTTGGTTCATCCCTCCATTGTCAGTTTTCCCAGGAAGAGAAACAATCCAGAATCCTGGAAGAGCTGTTTCCAGAAGGGCTGTACTTACACATGCATCCCTTTCCTCTGGGAAGCCTCTTATTCTCCCAGCTGTCAGCATTAGTGCCTGCTCATAGCTTTAGGTGAGCCCCCCACGATTGCCGCCAGCTGAAGGGAGCTGCCTCTTCCGGGGCCAAGTTGCCTCTGTAGGAAGGGAGCTGTCTGCATACAGCGACTGGTTGATGTGCCCCTTTGTCTCAGTTACAGGACAACTCTGAAGAGCTTTATTCACTGTCAGGAGTCCCTGGAGGACTGGAGGACTAAGACTGCTGTTGAGATGTACGTTGTCACAACTAACTCCTTCCAGTCTGTCTCCTTGGGAGCTCAGTCTAAGTAAGAGGTTAGTATTATTTCCCCCATGTTGGAGAGGTGGAAAACCAGGGCCTAGAAAGATTCTAGAATTGCCCAGGTCATGGAGCAGAGATGAGACTGCACTGTGGTTGGCTCTAACTCCGTACCTCTGCTATTTCCCCCTGTTCTGTTTTCCCTCCTCGCTGCGGATCTGTCATATTGCCACTGCTCATGGCCCAGCCGTGGGCAGGCACTGACTTGCTGGACACACAGTGGTCACCCCTGTGTGGTGATCACAGCAGAGCCCACAGCTTCCGGCCCTGCCAGCTGTGCCTGGTCTCAGTGGGAGGCAAACTGCCCTAATATGCCTGCACGTCTCTCAGTCCCAATGTGAATCAGCTTACTGGATGGATAAAGATTTCTGAGAGATTAAATGAACAATACCATGTTAATAATAATATGGACATTTATGTATTATTTTTCCCAAAGAGTATCATTCTTTTAATATGGACTCATCTATAAGGGTAGCATTTTTTATTCCAAAACGTGCCAGAGGAAAATTGATGTGCAAAATTGTGCCAATGTGGAATGTTTGACAGCACACAGAATAGTCTCCCTCTTCCACCTACAAATGAAGTTGGCTGGGCTGAGGTCACTCGCAAAGTGCTGCGATGGGTGCACAGGGACCAGGTTTTAACACATAGCTTTTAATAATTTACAAGTGCAAAATAGGCTTCATATAGAAACCTAGTTTTTAAATACTAGGATTAAATATATAAAATATGTTTTCATTGTTGTTCCCAATTGTCTAAGCATTTAAGAATCTACATGTCTTCTAAAACATGCAAAAAGTGTAAACAACTCATTTTAATTCCTATCTTCTCTGAACAAATGAGGGGTTCCTAAAGTACCACCCAGCGCAAAGTTCACTATGATCCAGCTTTCCCTTTTTAAGTAGATTTTCACCTGATTTACATCCTATATTTTCCTTTGCTCAATATCATACTACTTCTCCTTATTATGCCCAGTTGACTTTCCCATAAAACTTTGCTACTAGTTTAATGAGTAATTAGAATATGCAGGACTAGGGGCACCTGGGTGGCTCAGTGGGCTAAGCCTACGACTCTTGATTTCAGCTCAGGTCATGATCTCGTGGTTTGTGAATCAAGCCCTGTATTGGGCTCTGCACTGACAGCACACAGCCTGCTTGGGATTCTCTCTCTCCCCTCTCTCTCTCTCTCTGCCTCTCCCCTGTTTGTGTGTATGTGTACCTTTTCTCTTTCTTTCTCTCTCTGTCTCTCTCAATATAAATAAATAAACTTAAAAAAAAAAAAGAATATGTGGGCTAAAGCCAAGGTCTGAGCTAAAGAAATACTGGCAAAGGTTTTATTGAACTTGAGTCAAAATTTATGAAATATTAAGCTCACTTAATCATATATATATATATATATATATAGAAAGATTAGAAGGGAATCTTTATCCTAAAATGCAAACTAAATGTCACAAGTCTGACCAAACATAGATACCCCACACACATATACACCACACACACACACACACACACACACACACACACCCCTTCAAGGAATTTTAGCATTCAAAAGGCAGATGTCAAAGCAATGCATTTTAAAGGGTCATACTATGAAGTAATAGACAAAATAAATCAGACTTTAAATTAATGGGATCTCTGAGGATCCTAGATCTGAAAAATATTTGGACCCAGTTTTGTGGACGTACCCACTCCTTTGTTGATTGCAGACATACTCAGAGGAATGAAAACTGATCAACTCCCTTGTGAATCATAAGTGGAGACCCCAGCCTATAGTCATCATTTCAATGGGCACAGTGAGAAGAGACTGAAGGGTGAGTATAAAGGTGAAACATACTTTTTACCTCACAAATTAGAAAGAACTCTGGGGGCACCTGGGTGGCTCAGTTGAGCTTCTGACTTCCAGCTCAGGTGATGATCTCACAGTTCGCGAGTTCGAGCCGTGTCGGGCTCTGTGCTGACAGCTCAGAGCCTGGAGCCTGCTTCGGATTCTTGTCTCCCTCTCTCTCTGCCCCTCCCTTCTCTCATAAATAAGCATTAAAAAAATTAAAAACAAGAAAGAACTCTGAATATAATTGTCATATTGCCTTAATCACTGTGGCCCTGTGGGCAATGGTCATAACTGTTCTGCAGAGAACCTGCAGTGAAGCCCTCAGATCTAAACCCACTTTTCCTGTGGTGTAGTAAGAGGGAGTCCTTTGGGCCATGGCTCTAAAATTTTTTTTAACATTTTATTAATTTTTGAGAGACAGAGAGAGACAGTGTGATCAGGGGAGGGGCAGAGAGAGAGAGGGAGGGAGACACAGAATCTGAAGCAGGCTCCAGGCTCTGAGCTGTCAGCACAGAGCCCAATGCAGGGCTCAAACTCACAAACCATGAGATCATGACCTGAGCCGAAGTCAGACGTTTAACTGACTGAGCCACCCAGACGCCCCAGGCCATGGCTCTAATTTGACCTCCAGGTGTGGAGAAAATCGTGGAACTTTTGGGCTGCTCTGGTATAAAGTGAACCCATTCTTATGGATCCCTCAGCTATGTCAAGGAAAATACTCTTTTCAACCTTAGATGTTACTCCCTCAAGGGTCTCAATCGATATGGGCTACCATAAGAACGTACCACAGATTGGGTGGCCTCAACAACATAAATTTATTTTCTGACAGTTCTGGAGGCTAGGAGTCTGAAATCTAGTATCAGCAGGGTTGGTTTCTTCTGAGGCCACTCTCCTTGTCTTTGATGGCTGTCTTCTGTGTCTTCATATGATCTTTCCTCTATGTGGGTCTGTGTCCTAACCTCCTTTTCTTATAAGGGTACCATATTGAATTAGACTCCACCCTAATGATCCCATCTTTACTTAATTAGCTCTGTGATGACCCTATCTTCAAATGCAGTGATATTCTGAGTTACTGGGGGCCAGGACTTCAACATATGAATATAGCGACTCAGCCTGTAATACCCCTGTTCTATGCTATTGCTCTTTGGGAGGCCTTTAGATCCCAAGAACTTGTTTGTAGCAGGAGAAGCCTCCACAAGTCAGAAGATCTGGGTCCCTTTATGAGGTCCTAACTGCCACCTTATTATAGCTTTTCTTCACACTGATTGTAAAATGCTGTTTTGTGAATAGAAGCTATTGTTTTGCAGTTCAAGTCTGTGTCCTCAATATAGCATGACAGATTTCAAAACAGTTTTGGAAAATAAGAACTTACTTATTATTCAGCAATGATTATTGGCTATACATCAAAGAATAAAATAAATGCATTCCTTTCCTCTATGAGCCTTACAGTCTAAGGGGGAAGGAGGAAGACCGATACCAAGGAAGTAAGACACGAATATTTAATTACAAACTATGATAAATACCATCTAGGCAAAGAGCTTTGCCATAGCTTCTCCTCCCATTGTGCTGTGCATATTATGAGAGAGAATAACAGGTTGGGGCACCAAGTGTACCCAGGGCAAGGAAAGACACTGAGATCTGAAGGATCAGGAGGAAGTAGCTGAGTGATGAGCAGAAGGGAGAACATTCCAGACAAAGGGACATAGGAAGATGTGGCAGAAGTGCAGTCAACAGAGACACAGGGCTCGTGACATGGCTCAGGTCGCAGGCAACAGCTCTGTAATCTACGGAACAAAGTGGACTTTCACCTGAGTTCCTTGGAATGTTTCAGGATGGGCTGGCACAGTCTGCCTGATGTAAGATCATTCCAGTTGCCGTGTAGAAAATGGGTTAGGGAGCAAAAATGGGAAAAAAGTAGATGGATTTGAGATGTTTCGGAGGGAGGAAGGACAGGAATGGGTGACTTTTCAAGTGTATGCGAATGTAAAAGGGGGTTGCTGATGGAGAGGAACAGATTCAAGAATGACAGCAGGTTTCTGGTATGAGTAACTTTGGGATGGGGGGTGGTTCTACCCAATGCTCTATAGGAGAAGACAGTTCAAGAAACAGTGCATTCCACAAAAGAGCGATTCTGACAATGCAGGCACAAATGATCCTGTCACAGAAAAGATAGACATTTTGATGGCACAAAGAAGCCTTTGATAATCTCAGGCATGAAAGAGAAGTATAGAGGAGATAAAAATGGAACATTTGACGTATTGAATATGACACTGAGTATTGTCATATATTGACAATATATGAACACTGTCAGCACTCAATACAAACCCCCTCAGATTCCCTTTTCCGTTTCTGTGAGCCTTTGATTCTAGCACCTATAGCTATCTATCTTCAAAGGTTGCCCTTAAACTACCTAACTTAATCTTGAACCACTGAAGATTGCCCATGAACTAGTGTGTGTGCATGTATGTGCATGTGTGCACGCACACACACTTCCATGCAGAGAGCCAGAGTGAGCTGGCAGCTTACATTCCCCCCGCATACTCACTGTGCACCCTGCCTTCCCACCTGTACCCCTAGTTAATGACTGACCAGTGTAGGATTATGAAAACCTAGTTCCCTTACTTTGGCTGGGGACAAACAGCACAATCAGGCTGAGGCTGGGCCTCTGCTTGAATTACATCCCTGCTTGACTTCTTTCCCTTTGCTCTCTTACATCTTCCACTCCCTCATTGGATTTTCTTGGGGTCACTTCATGAATAAATCCCTTGCATACACATCCTTGTGTCAGGGACTGATTCTGACAAAACCTGTCCTAAGACATTTCCCAATGATTTATATACAATAGACTGATAGGAATTAGAATAATAGATTCAGGAAAGCCCAAGTCCTTAAGGAACTGAGACTTGTAAAAACAGGGGGAAAAAACCCACAAACAATAAAACACAAGCAACTATTCAAGCTATGTTTGCAAAAGAGGACGAAACAAGGTAAAGCTAGGGCATTTCATAATGTAAAAGGTGGCATATAAGAAGCAGAACTTCTCAACCCCTGTGTTGACTCCATCTGGTCTATTAAGGAGAATAATTTTCCTCAAACTGGCAAGAGTGGTGCAAGCTTGGTTAAGTAAATAGGGAAGGTGACGTATCCTAGAGCAAAACCTACCGGTTTCACATCTCAAAGCCCAGGCAAGTCACAGCCAGAACTTTAAATAACATTTCATGGTGTGATCTCATAAACACCTGTGGATTTTTGAGAAATCATGATGAAAGTGGGGAATTGCTTAAACAATCGAGCTGGAAAAATATGTTCTTGATTTTCAGAGATGGGGAAAATGTAGATTGGTAAATTTGATTATTAATTATTTCCAAGTTTCAAGAATGGGCAATCAAAGAGGTAAATATTTAGGAAAGAATGCAGTGATTACTAGGTGCTAACATAGGATCACTAAGAACCTCACGACAAAGGACTTTTCATTTTTTATTGGGTTATTAATGAAGTACTCTCAACATAATGGGCATTATTAGTAAGGCATCTGATAAAGCCACACATGATTGCCTCATGGAGAAGATGAGGGAATGTCACCTTGATGATTGTAGAGAGTAGTTAGAGCTGGTATTGATTGATGGGTTGAAGTCAACCCAGAGAACAGGTTTTGGGGAAGGTACTACTGAGAACTTCATTTTTGTCAGTGATCTAGATGGCTAGCATAATTTCATGAGCTTTGGCCTTTTCTGTTCTTGAATTTCCATCAAACCTGTTTTCCTATTTCCCATGTCTCGGTTCTTCCCTATACCTACTGCATATCAGCTTCCTCCTCCCCTGGGCCTACTGCCCCGGATGACATTCACATGCACTGTTGCATCAGGCTTTGGTCTTCTATTACTTCTGACCTACCAGTATCCTACCTTTGGAATAATTCAGCCTTTCCTTTTCTTTCATAATGATCCCAGGCTACTGAGAAATATTGAAGAAAATTGCAAACCTATAGCTTCCAATTCCAACCATCTATCCTTAGAGTAGTTTCTGCTTCTCTTAAGCTTTCTAAACCATGTGAATAATAGCAGTTACTGAGACTGAAATCCTGAGAGTGTTCTTGACCTCTTTTTTTCCTACTCTTTATATTTAATCAGTCGCATAATCTTGGTGATTCCACCTTCTAAAAATTCCCAGTTCTGTTCCTTCCTCCTCTCTCCCTTTGCCCTTGCTGTAGTACTCCAGTCCTTGTTAACTCTTACCTGAATTTTGCAATAGCTTTCTAACTGGCCTGACTCCAATGTTCTTTCCTTCAACCCATCATCCTTGCTGCTGACAGAGATGTTCTTCTAACACAGACATGTGGTCAGGTTATTCTCCTTGCTTTAAAATCCCCTGATGCCTAAAGGGTAAGTGCAGTCTCCTTAATGGGGTAAGTGATGGCCATCATAAGCAGACTCCAGCCTATCTCTCCAGCCTCATGTCTCATGCTCCCCATCTCTACATCTCTCTGGATGATGAATGCTTTGAGGACAACTATCTTATTTATTATTATATTTCTCTTACCTAACATAACACCAGCTACACAGTGAACTTTGTACACCAATAAACAACTGAAAACATTTAAAAAAAGATCAAATAAGTTTGTGATCCAAATATTGAGAAAATAGTTCTAACATGGCAAAATAAAAACCAGAAATTTCAATATGCTGGACCTAAAACTAACCAAACTAGTTTTAATGGAAACCAATGATTCAAAATCCACCTCTCCAAGAACAGAATGAAGGAGGCCTGCTTTACTCTTATTTAAGATGAAGAAGACCCAGGGGTTGAGTTGAATTTCAAATGAGCAGTGGCCAGGAGAGTGTGATGGCTAACAAAATTTGATGAAACCCTAAATTACATTACTAGACTCAGGGTGGACCATATAAGAGAGGATATAATTCCGTGGTGATTTGTACTGGTAAGACCACAACCCAGCTTTAGGGACACTACTGACAGGTGAGGCTCGACAAGAAAATGGCACTAACAAAGGTGACGGGTCTGGAAAACATGTCGGGTGAGGAAGTACTAAAAACTTCAAGAGTTTAACCTAGCAAAGAGAAAACTTAAAGGGAAAAATTATATTGTATCCTTGAATTGTTGGAGAGCTGATATGTGGAAGAGTGATTGATTATGAACTGGGTTCTTGAGGGCAAAACTAGCTTGAATGAGATGAAATTGTAAGGCAGAGGACTTCAGCCCTGTATAATGAAGATGTTTCTATCAATGAGAGTGATTATAAAAATAAATGGGCTGTTGCCTGAGTTCCTTGAAAACTGGAAATGTTCAGGCAACAGTTGAATGATGGTATGTCAGCAATATTAGAGAGGGAATTCTAGAAGGCCTCCAGATTTTTTCTAACTTCAAGATTCTAGAATCCTGTGTTTTATTTTTAATTAAGTTTTAAAGGAGCCCACTGAGGAAATCCATTTGGAAACTTTCAGTAACAGTGTAAGGTAAAAATCCCAGACCCCCAGCTAAATCTGTCTAAAAGGCAATTCCTAGTCTCCCTGGTGAAGGCCTGTGTTTTGTTTCTTGGTTTTGGGGGCCCTAAGCACCCCAGGGCTTGCTTGTGGAAGGTAGAGGATGATAGATGTGATATACATCCGTATGGCTAAGCTCAAGAGCAGAATTAATGAACAGCTCTGCTAAAAAATTTTTACAAGCCATGATCAAGAAGCAAAGGAAGAAAGGGAAATGTCCAGAATGGAACTTTCACGGACCCGAGAATTCCCCTGGTTTTTTCAAGTGTGTTGAATAGGACTTGACCAAATAGAAGCAAACATTGGAGGAAGCTCCAAGGCCCAAGGATTTGACTCCTTCACCAGGTCCCTCTCTGAGTCCTTGGCTGCTCTGTGCCTTATTTTTTCCAACAACAGATTGTACAGATTAAGAGACATCACTGATGCCACTTGCCAGAGGCCTGGGATTCAGGAGTTAATGTCTGCGACGCATTTTGAGCTTGTTGGAAGAAAGGCGCTAGATAAATACAAAGTGTTGTTGTTATTATAGGGAAGAAAAAGTTAACTGTTAGCTCAGAGTCTATAATTAGGAAGCAAATATAGTGTCTGGTGGCTTTGATAATAGGATTTCTATGAAGATGTGGCATGCAGTAAGCCTGTTGACTGAAATGTTATAAATGACATGATTTTTGCCATCCTAGTCAGAATCCTTTACATTTTAGTGTTTGGTTTTGCCTTCCTGCCCCTCCCCCACACCCTATTTTTAGGTAAACTCTAAGAAGGCAAGTGTCAAATTAACAGCTCCGAAACTAATAAACGTAGCGTATTCATGGAGAAATTATGGTCCTGAAAGAATCAGGACTTGCTTCTTTCTTGCTGAAGCCAAATCCTGAAGATGTGGAGCTGAACGTCGAGAAGACCTGAGTTCGCTCAGATCCTGGATTCTTGTGCTCTCTGTTGCCTTCCGTTCACAATCACAGGACCCTCATGAAGGCCTAGTCCCACTGGTCAGGACAGAAGCCTTGGGAATTCTTTCAAGAGAAGCATAAATCTGAGTTCGGGTCTTGGAAAGTAAGTAAAGAAAGAAATAGTTTTAAAATATTTTAATGTGTTTATCTGCATATTTTCGGTCTACCCATAATGTTCTGAGAATTTAAATGGTTTAAGAAAATCACTTCTTAAAATAAGAAATATTGTTTTTTGTGGAACGGTTAGCCATGCGGACTCTTATGCCTCTTTCTGGTATCAATTTGCTCAGTGATTTTTACCTGTATTTGCCTCAACATCTGCCTTTTAAAGTAGTCACAAATGATTATCATTCTAGTCGACATTGCAGGAGGAAGGGGTTGAGGCAGAATTCATAGACACGCAGGTAAGTTTTCATCTCTGGCCTGGGATAGACCAGCCAGCTTAAGACCATGCAAGTCGTGAAACCAGTTGTGTCTCCATTTCCTCATAATTCAAAAGTATTAAATGATTTAAATTAGATGAAATTCATTTTCATTGAAATGAAACATTAAATAATTTAAGTGAAGCAAACATTATAGACTTTTCCTCTTTTAGAATCTTTTAATTTTATTATTATTTCAGTGTCTTTTCTAAAGTGAACACATACAATTACATCTTTTAGTGTTGATTTTCTTGTTCCATTTTCTTGGGTTTTATTTTCCTAATTTTGCTATGGGGACTAGTTTGTTCCAAGGAACTTTGTGCCATAGCTCTGACTTGAATGTACCTATTACATTTTTAGAACACAGGATCTTCGTGTGTGTGTGTGTGTGTGTGTGTGTATGTTTATTTCATGGATTATGACTCTCTTTTTTTTTTTATCTGTGTTTTATGGGGTAGTTACTGGCTTGGTACTTTTATCCCATGGGTTTGGATTATTTTTTAATGTCAGCATTTTTTTCCCTTATTGCTACAAATAAGTTAAAATAAAAATATGCAAAATAGAGATCTATATTTTTCATACTCATTGTGTCAGCTGAGTTTGTAGGAATTTGGTGCAATGCATTGATTTAGCAGTTACACTGAGCCAGGCAATGCTCCTGGTATCCCCGTGGGTGAGGGATGCCGTGGTGGGTGCAGGGCAGGGGTAGATGGAGGTGAGGTACTATGGAAGTAAGATAAAGTCCAATTACTCCAGGTTCTTGGCATCCCAAGGGTGTGCTTAATGCTTTCAGAGGTGTTACGACTTAATTAGTGTTTATTTAAATGTATTAAAGTTTGCTTTGCTGTAAAACCAGTCCACACTACCCAAAAACATACTTAGTGCTCCTTTACACTTTCAAAACAGGACTACAGATTTTTTTTTTTTAATGTCAAATTCGGGTTTTCTCAGAAGCAGGTATCAGGAGCTTGAGCCAATGGGGAATCATCAAGATTTATTCCTTCCTTCATGTCCGTGCAAAGTAGCATTTGAAATGCACTTGAAAGACCCTCGCACCAAGTTAGGGAGATCCAGGAGAGATGGTTACGCAGCCCTAAGCACTCTGGCTTAGAGGAGAGCGAGGACCCAGGGTTAAGGAGCTGGCTGGAAAGTGCTTCTGAGAAACAGAGCGGGACACAGGGGCTTGTGAGAGAGCAAGTAGGGGTGCGGCGTCCCCTGGAGGGGGTCGTGTGGCAGGGCCCTGGGCGGCACCTTGGGAGGCGCCTGCACTGTCCCTGCCCTCTGTCCCCCGCAGCCCCACTCCGAAGGGGAGGGGCTCGGCAGAGTCCCGGGCCGGCCGGGTAAGCCCCTCCGGGAGTTCGCTGTGGTCACCTCCCACGTCCTCTAACTCCCTGACACATCTGCTTTCCTGAGTGACAAATTAAAACGTCTGAAGCGGCTGGAGCCCGCTGCCGCCAGCACACGTGGCCAACATGTGAAGCTGCGGTATTCCCGAGTTTTGACGCATTCCATCCAGGACACAGGGACAGCAGTGTTTAGCAGTTGACACAAGAGGGGTTTCTACTGCCTGCCAGACAGCTAAAAAGCTGCAAGAAATCTTTTGTGGGTTCCCTGAGCGCTTTGAATTCTTCTAGCCTGCCCGACAGCTCTCCAATAGCACTTTGGAAAAGACTGCAATATTCTTGTAGCTCTGGGCTAGCCGGCCTTCTGGAGGTGAATAGGACCCCAGGAACCCTCAAGGGGTGGGGGAGAGCCAGCCAGCAAATGCCCTCTCCTGTCTCGCTGCAGAGCAGCGCACACACCCACAGATGCGATCTGCATCCTTCCCTCGCTGAGTCAGGGGGAGAAAGGAGCCGCAGGATCTCAAGTGGATCTTAACTTTCTCTGCCCCCCACTCCTAACCCACCTCTCCTCCCCAGCCCCCTCTGCCCCTGCAGGGTTTGTGTTCAACATCAAATTAAGTGTTCATGACAGCTAACCACAAGTTATTAAATGTGATTCACTGCTACATTGCTGGGCCTTCACCGGTGGTACAGAATAACCACTTAGACAAACCATTTGATTCATGGCATTGATACAAAGAGTCTTTCAGAAGGAGAGAGGCCTTCTTGGGCCTTTAGCTGAAAATTGTTTTATTTCCGTTATTCTCTTAAACAGGTCAGTGAGCTGAATTAAACCCCAAATCCTTTCTTACTGCTTAGCTGTGAAGTCTTTAAGATATTACAGAGCTTGTGAGAAGTGGCTGCAGATTGCCAAGTCAGCAGAAATTTAAGAAATCAGTGTCAAAAATGAACTTATGTTTGACAAGTGAGACAAACGATCTGCAGCCAGTGTGAAGGGTGGCAATCTCTTAGTGTTTAGTGCTCTTCATAATTAGGTTTCCTGTCATAGAAAGGCATTAGTATTTTTGAATAAGTCCCTGCTGTGAATGGAGAGTCGATGAAATAGTAACTGTGACTTTTTTTTTTTTTTTTTTTTGCTTTGATATTTCTCGGGTTCATGTTTGGAAACAGTGGATAATGAAAGACCCGGAGTCTTTTCAGAACCAGACACCTCATTTCATGGTTTTCCTATCTCATCATTCAGAGCTGATGGGTGACATGTCGGCTCTTTACGAGTGTCACTATCCTCTGCAGGGTGGAGCATTAAATTTACTGGGGTGTTAGGTCCTACTTGTGTTAAGCCTACTGGCCTTATGCATTTAGAAGGTGCTAAAATAGGAAGCTGAGTGGTCTTTCTGCAGAATTCACTGGACCACGTATTCTTCCCGATGATGCCTGTGGACAGTTCCTGATAGAAGCAAATTGTGGCCTGTGCTCGGTGAGATGCTTGGGCTTCAGAGGCTTGCCATCTGTTTATAATTGGCATCCAGATCTGATATATTAGAGAGGTATCCCAAGCTTATTGAATTTAAAAGGGGGTACCAAGTTTGTGTGGGATAAATTCAGATCTAACTTGTCATCTCTCTGCCAAGAGCGTGTAATTCATTTTCTTATTACCAACATAGTCTATTAGAAAATAAGTTAGCTATGTAACAAATTGAAGTCTAAAAAAATATCCATATTAGGAAACCTAGTTCCATGATTAAATTAGGCAAGGATTACTTTGGCGTGAATAATTCCACAATCTGCTTTTCTGTCCTGAAAAAATGAGTTTAGCAAGGCATGGCTGCGCTTGTAATATTTAACAGCTTTATTTTCAGGGTTTTGAGTTATTTCCCTCTCCATCAGTCTTTCAAACATCTTGGTTTACTGTCACCTATTTCTCTTTCATTTATGAAATATACAGAATTGGACTGAGTCAAATAAATGTCTTACCAAAGGGGTCAGACCCAGCTTAATAGATATTATATTAATATATTAATATATATTATTTGTTCATTCATTTATTTATTCAGTGTGTAATGAATGCTTCTTCAGCAAAAATATCTTAGAATAAATCAAAAGCATTTGTTTATTCAGGTGTCATTAAAAGTAATAGTAAAAATATAAGAGCACAATTCACCAAGATACATGGAGTTAAAGTAAAATCAAGTATTTTGTTTAAGCAAAGATCAAACTAGCAACCTTTTTGTTTCAGTTCTTAGTGAAAAATCTAAATGAATGATTTAATTCTTCTGAATCCATCTTAGATAGAATGGAGGGAAAGAATCGAATCTTGGTGACTTGCTGTATTGCTAAATCATGACTCCTAAAAAAGAAAATTAAAGTTTATTTTATTGCATTATGCATTTGCCCCCAAATGTATGCTGCCAGTGTTTTGTTGTTGCTGTTTTTACTAAAAGTGACCTGTTTCTTTGTCTTTTGACTCTTTTCCTCAAGTATAAAGCAAAAAGTAAACCCTAGATAATGGAATGTTTGGATTACAGTTAATCAATGCTTTAATGTAATTCAGTGAAAGATATGCCATCTGAAATATGAAGGTGGTCTTTGGTTGGAAAGCAGTTTTGCTGATATTAAAAAAGAAAATGATAAAAGACAAGAGAATTATTGAGATATTTTTGTTTACTTGACATTATAGAGTGGTCGCACTGGTAACGTGCTTTTAGCATAACTTTTTGCATACCTACAAAATCTGATGTAGCCTACTCCGTTGGTGGGATCAGAAAGAAGGTCTAAAGTTCATCAAAAAAACATTTTGCCACAAGATACAAAGTAAATAAATCCCCAGAGTTCAAAACCATCTAATACATCTAATAATTAAAGGATGAGTATGGGAAGAGTAAAAGACTTAGAGAGAACATGAAAATTTGATGAATTTTATGACTCATGATAGATACATTTTAATGTATAAGTCGATTTCAAAAGTCAGTACTTATCTAGGGTGGCAAATGTATTTGTCCCTTCAATACATATTTCCTTAACCCCTACTATGTGCAATTCTACCTACCAGATACCAGGATTCGATGGTGAACAAAGCAACTTTCATACACACTGTGACGTATGGTGAAGGAAACTGAGAAAAGCAGTTTCCATAAAGTGTAGTAAATATTATTCATTCATTTCACTATCAATTACTTAATAGGGGCCTAGTGTGTACTAGGAAGGAAAGGGGGGAGCTTCTGGCAGAGCTTTTCATCTGGAAGGGGGTAGGGAAGATATACACAAGTCCTTGTTAAAGACTAAAAGTGTAGCAAGAAGCAGTGGGGGTACAGGTAGAGCACAGTGAGCGCACGCGGGGGCAATTGAGAAAGCAGAAGAGTTCAGTGTGACTCATGCAGAAAGAAGAAATGTGCAAAAGGTGTGAAATGGCACCGGAGGCATGGCAGCTAACACTCATTGAGCATATAAAGTGCACCAAGCAACTCACAACAACCCCGCTAAGGAGCTGCTATTACATATCCCCATTTTAGAGATAAAGCAGTCAAGGCTGCAAGATCACACATCTAGAGAGTGAGGAGCCAGGATATGAACACAGCAATTTGCCAGTAGAGCCTCCACTTTTATTACTTTATGAAGCCAGAGATGGTTGGCACTAAGAGTCTGGTCTTTAAAACCAGGACAACAAGAACAGGAAGCTATCGAAGTATTCACCTAGGGAATGAAATACTCCCATTTGTCTTTTAGAAGGATCATTCTGACAGTGATGTGGAGAATGGACTCAAAAGGAACCAAGTGAAGATACTCTGTAGAGGTTCTTGCAATAGGCCAACGAAGAGATTCTGGAGACTAGAACTAAGATCTGGAAGGAGGGGTGGGGAGGAGTGAGGAGAAGAGACAGAACCAAGTTAGCTTAGTTATTGGCTGGTGGGCATGGTGGGGTGGAGCTCCTGTGTTTCCAACCTGGACAACTGGATGGATGTTCATGCTGCTGGACAAGCTGGGAACACAGAAAGTGGGTCGGGTTTGGGGGATATGTGATGGGTTCAGGTAGGTGGGACATTTTGAGTTTGAGGTTCCTTTGAGTGCAAGTGTTTAGTATGTGGTGGAATCTCAGGAGAGAAGACTGGGCTGGCTGTGTAGTTCAATCTCTTCAGCACATAGAAATAGGGGGAGACATTCATGTACAGTGACCAGTGCTGCTCCCCTTGGCTTCTCTCCACATTCCCTCTCAGTGATTCTTTGAGTTTGCTGTCTTCTACTTGTTTTCTTCCCGCATCCTTCCTCTCATTTTCCTCTTCTCACAAATAGAAGGTGAGAGAAAGGAAGTGATCCCTTATCTGCTCCTTCAGATTTTCTGCCCATTTCTGCTGCATTTCTTCTTCCTCCTCTTCTTGATTCTCATTTTTAATGAAGAGTGACTTTATCTCCCATTCTTGCAAGCCACAGAGGCAGGGGGTACTCTTACTCTTCCACACCATGACTAGTCACCTGTCACATCCTAAGAATACCCCCCACCAGGAAGATCTTCAGATTGAGTCCTGATGATTAGGTCGCTCTACCTTCTTCTCCTGTCTGAAGATCCTCTTAACTTGTCATCATATTCATCTTTCCAAACAGCACAATAGATGAATCCATTCTCTTGCATGAAGAAGCTCAGGAGTTCCCAGGATTGTTTGAAATGCAGCCCAAGATCCTTAAGGGAAGGAGAGAGGGAATCTAAGTGTACTGAGGACCTGTCATGTGGCCACATGTTTTATGGACTGATTCAGTCAGTGTCTAGGAAAGAGATGGCATGCTCAGATCAGGACAAACGAAGGAGAGTTTATCTTCAAAGGAGCTATTTCAGAGGTGTGGGTGTAGGGAAGGAAAACCATGAGAGAGAGTGCAGTAACTGGGGGAAAGGATAGGAAACACAGAGGAATGTTCACAAATCCAGATGTTTCCATTTTTCTATTTTATTAGCCATTTGTCTTTTATAAATGAAGAAACTGAGGTTAAATAATTTGCCCAATATCACACAGCTGATAAGTGGCAAAATCAGACCCCAGAGTCACACATAAATCCATCCACTCTTTAGCCTCTTCTATTTCTGCCTCACTTTCTAACCTCCATGCTATGGCATATAAGACCTTTCATAATCTGATCCCTTACTAGCTTTCCATTTTCATCTTCCCTCTATCCCTAATTCACCTCTAATTCTAAATCTTTCTTGAACACATCATGTCCTCGAGACTGTTACTTTGCACATGTTTTCTTCTCAGTATTTTCCACTTGGTCAATTTCCATTCACCCTTCAAATGCTGCATAAAGTACTTCTGCTCGGAATTGTTTTTTGACATCTTGAGTTAGCTATGTGAGCACTCTGTTCATTTATATATTGTAGTTTGCATTTTATTGTAATTTCCTGTGACTCCTCTGCCTCGTCCCCCCTCATCCCCTTACTCCTCATGTGAAAGTTTCCTCTGTCATTCATCTATGTCTCCCTATACTTTGCCACATACGGGGCTTAGAGTCGGTGTTTAATATGTGATTGCTAGTTGAATATTGAATTAAAGGTAAGAAGCTTTAAATTCCAAAGAAGAATAAAATAAGGGAAAAATCAAATCTACAAAATATTTTTGTCTACTACAAAATACGTGAGATACTGTCAGCCAGTGTGGGTTAGCAGCCTTCTGGGATCTTTCTTCCCAGGCTGCCAGCTCCTCAGTGCTGCTCTGTACTTCCACAGAGGGTGCCCACAGGTGAGGAGAAGTTGTTCATACAAAAAATTATCCACTGAGAAAAGAAAGCCAGATTTCTCCCTAAATCCCCTAGAACTGAGTAATGTTATCAGAGAATATGCAAGTTTCTTGAACACCTGTGTATAGGAAAATTCCTTGTTCTATTAGGTCTTATACTGCATACGTTTCTCTCTTTGCCATCCTTAATTTGTTCCTAGATTTAGAAGTTTAAAATAAGGGGCTCAGTTGGTTAAGCATCCGACTCTTGATTTCGGCTCAGGTCATGGTCTCCGGTTCATGACTTCGAGCCCTGCATGAGGCTCTGTGCTGACAGTACGGAGCCTGCTTGGGATTCTCTCTCCCTCTCTCTCTGCCCCTCTCCTCCTCACTCCTGTGCTCTCTCCCTCCCTCTCAAAATAAATAAACAAACATTAAAAAAAAGAAGTTTAAAATAAAATCAGCTGAATTTTCTCTCCTCCCAGGCACCTCCAGATCATCTGAGATAATCATCTGTATTAGTATCCTGCTGCTGCTGTGAGAAATTACTGCATGCTTAGTGACTTACAACAACACAGATCTATTCTCTTGAACTCTGGCCATCAGAGTCTAAAATACATGGTGTCAGCAGGGCTCTGTTCCTTCCTTAGGCTTCAGGGGAGAATCTGCTTTCTGGCCCTTTTTGGCTTCTAGAAACTATCTGCATTCTTCAGCCCATGGCTCCTTCCTTGCTTCACTGCAACCTACCTCTTGCTTCCACTGTCACATCTGCTACTATCAACTCTGATCCTTCTGGTACCTCTGATAAGGACCCTCTGGTCACACTGGACCTAGCTGGATACTCCAGGATGACCTCCCTGTCTCAAGAACCTTAACTTGATCACATCTGAAAAAAAGTAGTATATTCATAGGTTTCTGGGGATTTGGACATGGGAAACTTCAGGGGGCCATTATTCAGCCTGCAACAAAATCTTCGCAGCTGGCCTTCACTGAATGATTGCTCTATGTTAGGCAAGCACTGTGCTAAGCACTTTGTATACATCACTTAACTTCCCTCCAACCGTGAAAAGTTGTTTTATTATCACCCCTATTTTGCAGATGAGGACACTGAGGAACAGAGATGTTGAATACGTTTGCTCAGTTCAGACAGTAGCCCAGCTTAATTTTTATCTTAACTATTGTGCCATTTGCTCCCCAGGGCTGATATTGTCATTGATCATTTGTACCTTATAATTTGTATAGTTTTACAAAATGACTTTTGCAGAAAGTCACCAGATGGCCATTCTCTTCCCTCCTATCTCTTCCTAGCCAGCCTGTTCCCTCAAGTCTTCCAGACCCGTAAAAATATTTAACAGACATATTTACACTCGAGTGCTGGGGGGTAATCTGCCGCTCCCCACAGGAGTGAGTTAATGGAGTTTGGGAAGAAGGAAGAAAGAGGAAAAGCCGGGTAAGAAAAACAACTGAATGGGATAGAAGTTTAAGACTTGCTATAAATAATAGATGTATAACCTAGCAGAGAAGGGACATATAGTTTGTCCTGGGGAGCTCAGAGGCCCTCAGCATGCAGTAAGAGAGTGTCCCAGCCCTGAGCCTGTTTTCTGTCAGGGCACTTTCACCCTGTCCTCTGCTCCACTGTTATCACAGGAGGCCCGCCTTGTCAGGTTTGGCAGTGGCAAGCACTGGTGAGAGATCATAGGGTTAGAGGAAAGGAGAAGCCAAAGGCATTTCTTCCCTCCCTGGGTCTATCCCTCATGTCCACAGGTCCAAGATAAAGGTCAAATAGAGGTCCCCATACCATAGGTCCATATGCCTAAATGTTTAAGATTTATACAGCAAGGTAACAATTTGATAAATGAAACACACTCTCTCTTCCTACTGCATCGGTTATCCCTGCACACCAACTTGGAAGGCTACTTGGAGAATTCTTGGCCTCCCGGGCCATGGTTGTGCAAGTAGACTTGGCCTTGGTCTCCACCCCTTGCACCACCCCCACCCATGCTTTGGCCTACCCTCTGGCCTGCCACTCTCTTCTTGTGACCCTCCATGCACACACGTAGATATCCCTGTCTGTGTGTCCAAGCTCCATCCCCTTCATCTGGAATAGTTGCCCTTGGCTTCACCTGTACCTCCCTTGAAGCCCCGAGCATTCCTCCCTCCATGGCAAGGGCGGGGAGAGGAGCTCACAACTGGAGGACAGCACACAGTCTCTAAAGCGCTCAAGTGCAGACTTCCTAGCCCCGGCCTAGGAGCCAATGGCCCCTCCCTTTCTGCTTCAGGTAATATCTCAGCCAGTGACTATCAACTGCCTGGCTCATGCTTCACCTCCTCCCTTGTCCCTCCGACCTAGGAGAGCCCATGGCTTCTCACTGGTGTTAATCTCAGGTTTCCTAGCTGTCCCCTGTTGCAACAGGAGAGTAACCAATCCACTGTGTTAAAATTCTTGTTTTAAATGCTCAGAGAGAATTCTTTTTTACTGATTGGACCCTAACTATTACAACAGCAAGTATTTAAGGATTTTGCCTGGGGCCATTTGGGAACAGGGTCACATCTTGGTGCACATCCCCCGTCGCATGAATGAGTTGGAAACAGTGACACTGAGAAAAGAGTCTCCACTAAGGGAGGCCATAACTTTACATCAGCAGTGCCTTCTTTCCAAAGACATTCCTCAGAAAAAGGGAACAAACTTCTCTGATGAGGTAGCCCATCTGAAATCTCAGGGAAAGAACCATCCTATTGCTACCATTGCATTTCTTCTGGAGTTGACCTTGACAGTTATTTACAATAGAGTCACTTCTATATGCACACTAAGCTTTTGCAAAACTTTATGAAAACCAGACTTCGTACAGTGTTCTAAGTTTTGCTGCATCAAAAAGAAGTTTAAATATTTTCATTTAATGTGGAAATATTTTTAGATGATGAAGATGATTAAGTGTTGAAAATGTAGCGATCTGTTTGGCACCAAGAGAAAAGAAATATGAAGAATTTTTAATAAAAATCTGACCACAATGGTGTTGGAACACAATCTGTCTGAAATACAAGACAGATACTTTATCCCACAGGCTAAGCTGACTTTACTAACAGTTTTGGACAGTTACAGGTGTAATTTTAGCTACCAAAGGGAACACAAATTGTGTTATAAGAATGCAATAGAAACAATGGGAAATGCAATTAAATTTTTAAAAGAAAAACCGAATATAAAGTTAGCAGAGCTAATACAAAGCATATTTCCATAGACTTTCACGAACAGTGCATGTGGATGCAAGCTATTATGAAAATCAGATTCCCTTGCCGGCCTTCTTATGCAAAAAGCATGAAGGTTGTTATAGCTAGCAGCTCTAGCTGTAAACATTACATAAACCTTGCACCTAATACAATTATTTTTTATGTGTTTTATTTAAAAAATTAAATATATAAAGAAATACCCCCCCAATGAAATAGTTCTAATGGCTACTTATGTAAACAGAGGGCTTCTATATAGTAAGTGAGGATGTCTCTCTTTTGTCTACGTGGCTTTAATTTACCATTGTGAGGCACAGCGTGTGTGGGGAAAATATGTGGAGAGAAGGCTTTTATGTGTTTTTCTGATTAAAAAAAAATCAGTGCCACCAGTCCATGAGTGATCCTAAAATAACAAAGCAGTTGTGTGTGTGTCTGTGTGTATGTGTGTGTGCTGAAAGGAAAACTTTTGGTAAGAAAACAGATTTAAGTTTCAAGTTTCCAAGGATCTATTTTAAATGACAGCAAGGAAAAAAATATTATAAAAGTGATGAAAAATATCCCAGCAGTATCCTTTCAGAAAGCCATTTAACTTCTGGTGGTTTACGTTGTGCAATATAATTTCTACAGCCTTTGAAATATGTGGGCACCCTCACTGCTATTTGCGTTCCCAATACTCGGAATCAAATGCTCCATTAGGGCTCGGAGAAGACAGGAGTTTCCAAAGAGTTTGGTAATTGCCCATTCATTGCTCAAAAACAATGACAGGGATTCATCGTCTCCTGCTCTAAGTAATGCTGGCATGTGGTCTGAGCCAGGCACAGGAAGAGGCAGAAAAGTGTGAATTCAGAGGGCTTCTGCAGACCAGTTAGCAATATTGTGCATGGACTCAGGTCTTCCCCAGCGGTAGAGTTGTTCCTCTCCTGTGTCTGGAGGATAAGACCTCTCTCCACACACAGAGACTTAGGCTCCTACACATGAGACCTAGACCTTGCCGTACCAATAAGAAGGCTACCCCTACGTGCAGCAAGGAAAGAAGCAGCCACACACCTGTTCATCTGCTCTAAGTTTTCTACGGAGAGCGTCCTCTGCCCTCTGTAACTTGGGCATTTTTAATGCCAGTCAGTGCTCCCCCCAGGTATGACTAACACTATCGTTGGTATTCTTTGAGCATTGCCATGGAATTTGCAGACCCTTGTCCCACTAGAATCACCTTCTTGATGTCTTTTCCACTTTAAACACATTTTTAATGTTTACTTATTTTATTTTTTTAATGTTTTTTAAAATTTATTTTTGAGAGAGAGAGACAGTGTGAGCAGGGGAGGGTCAGAGAGAGAGGGAGACACAGAATCTGAAGACAGGCTCCAGGCTCTGAGCTGTCAGCACAGAGCCCGATGTGGGGCTCAAACTCACAGACTGCGAGATCACGACCTGAGCCAAAGTCGATGCTTAACCGACTGAGCCCCCCAGGTGCCCCATGTCCTTTCCACTTTTAAATCCGAGCTGTGTGCTCTGGGCCCAGTGGTGTACAGTAGGTTAAAATAGTATATATTTTGACGTACTTTTTGAGATACTTCTTAATTTTTCTGTCTTTGTGAGGGACAGTAGGATAACTCCCCATTTTACGGAGGGTAAACCTGAGGCTTTTCCCTAGGTAACCGGTGCCAGGAGGGAACCTAAATTTCTTAGTTCCCAGCTTGAGACACTATTGTTTCTGTGATTTGGCCTCTTGTCCTGTTTACCTTCCTGATCTCGTCTCTATATTACAGTTAAGTCTGTATCACTGGGTTCATAAAGAATACTTTTTTGCTTACTGTATCTACGGAAAGAGTTTAACTTAGCCCTCTTAAAGGAATTAAACTCCTATTTTATGTTAAATCCTAAATGTGAATTAATATAAGAACTGATCCCTGGCCCCCACTTCCGGCCATATTTCTTTTCTCCTGGCTTTACATCTCAAGCTGGGTAGATGTACAAAGTGAAGGTGAGAAAGGTATTTGGCAGGAGTTATATTCTTCTCCATGTACTTCTAGGTTCTGGTGTTTGAAGCAGATTATTAACCGTGAGAATAAAACTTATTTATATATTATAATTAGTTTAAAATTTGGGGGGGAACCAAATCCTCCATTCTTTGAAAAGTTTATGTTTCCCTAATGAGCTGCTTCTCCCACCTAGAGTTTTGGGTCAGTGGGATAATTATTAATTATGTTCTTTCCGTAGTAAAGACCTTAGTGTGTGCATGCAGAGGGGTATTGGGCCTTTTGTCTTGGATACTCAGGATGCCTTCTAGGTGCTTTCTGATAATCACTGTGCTAGAGAAGAAATCTCCTGTGACATCTTACTAAACGTTCAGGCTGCAGCTGGACAGCTTAAGCCCTTTTGCTCCCTGCTGTGAAGACCAGTAAAGACAGATGTACAAATGACTCAGGCATCAGACAGTTTGGGGATTCACAGGATGAACAGGGCATCATCTCCCAAAAACCCAGTAGAATTTTACATGAATGATAATATCGTACATTCTCATCCACCCAGATAAAATGCCACTTGACTAAACTTCGAAGACCTTATAGAGGATAATGTGTAAAGATCCTACAAGAAAATAGAATACATATACATGCATACAAGAACTGCAACTTAGGAGATCTCATTGTTACGCAGATTTCTACTTATTGTGGACCAAATCGAAAGATCGTCAAAAACTCTCCAGTGTGGGGAAGTAGGGTTAGTCTCCATGAAGAGAGTGAGTCAGCCAGCCAGAAGGAGGTGCCTCTGTTTAAAACGTTCTCCCCTCTGTGTTCATATCCTTAATCTTATGCTTATACGCAGGTTTGAATTTTTCCATGTTAAGTCAGAAGGGGGAACGTGCCTGTGATTGATCTCATTTCAGAGTCCGAACAAAATTAAGTGCCAGTGTTAAATCGTGGGTTGCTTCTTCACAGACCTTTGGCGGATGTTCCCTCACGTTAACCTCTGTGCTCTGTGGGTCCCCAGTGACCGCTGGCTTCCAAAATCCTCTGCGTTCATGTGGCTCGTTGGGAAATCCCACTGTTTTCCTGCCAAAGGGTTTGTTACCTAGGTTTAATTTCTCTTTGGAATGAAAAGTATAGTTAACTTGTTTCTGTGGGCTTTTTTAGAGCGATATGCAAAACCAAAGTTAGAGCAACGGAAAACAAACATTTAAGAAAGCACATAATTAGGGGGATGCGAACTCAAACGGGGAGGCTGATTTCATAAAGGGATGAGGACTGTGTGTGGTCACAGAAGAGGAAAAGAGTGTGTGCATGATTCCTCTGCTTTTGGGGAACCGCCTCCCTTCAAAGTGGAGGCCAGAGAGCTGGGAAGCAAAACCTACAAATGGATAAAAGTCATCAACCTACATGGATCTGATTAATAATCGGAGGCATAATTATTTCTCAGTTGCAAAGTGTCTGGTTATCCATAGACCTTATAACGGTGGCCAAATACGGAGATGCTAAGTCATTTCTTAGGAACTTTTCACTGAAGGGTTTACATGGAGATGTTTTCTTCAGAGAGTCTGAAGAACATTGTTACAGAACCACAGGAACGAGTGAGGAAAACGAACGTGTAGTACAGTCCATCTCAGAGAGGAAGAGGCGAGAAAATTTAATAAAATAAAACATACCCATTCCCCAAAACATCGGGCCATTCCGTTGCTCAGAAGAAAGATGAAAAGAACCACGGTTCTTATAAAAACCAATATGGTGCTGAATTTGAGGGGTACAATGAGGAAAGTTACTACTGAGATATGGGTGGGTTTCTTTTCTCTCTTTCTAGGTGGCAAAGGCAGCCGTCATTTGAATGCCATCGAACAGCTTTTCAGCTAACACAAAAGAACAGACGGCTCCACTTATTTCTGAAATTAGATGCAATCATATCTGTGAATCACGCAGCAGCAAAGCACCGTAATCTGCATTACAATACATTATCCTGCCCCGCTCCCTAACTGCAGTCTACTGCCGCAACATAGACACTTTGCCGTGACCTGCGCTGTGTCTGCCAAAAGCGCTAAGCCATGCTAAGACAGTAAAGCGACAAAGAAGAACCGCTTTCTGCTGCGAAAAAACAGCAAATTATAACAAGAGTCAAGTCTCAGCTAATGCAAGACTAGCATCTTCTTGTTCACAGTTTGCATAATTAGATATCATGAATAGGTTTTTTTATTGTTCTAAAAATACTCCTGCTTTGTTTAAATCAGCTATTTCCTTAACAGCATGACTTTGCTACCAGAATTAGTGAGGTAGTTAGGGCAGCGGCAGAGATAAGGTACTTTTAGTTAACATTTAGAAAAAAATAAAAAATCTATGGACTATTTCCTTCCCTCTCTCCTAACAATTGTCAAAAGAGGACTAGGTGTCCAACACCATCTTGCCAGAGATGTGTCCCACTGGAATGGCGATGTGAATTGGGTCAGGAGTTTGAGGGTTACAGGGACCCCAGGGTCCTAGTACCTGCTGAAACTAACTTTTATAACTTTCCTAAAATAAGACATTCAGAACCACCGTCAACATCTTCACAAATTAAAATCCCTAATGCAGTGGGGCTCTGGGTAGCATGCTTGTACTCCAGAGGCTTGCACCACCAAATTTAGATCTAAAGGGAGAAATAAAATACTTCCTTGGCTTTACTGGTCTGAATGATATTTCCATATCCCCCCAATGGATGATGGGGGAAATGGGGGACACATTGCTTGACTTCCTAATCTCCCAGCACTTTTCTGTTCTCCTTCTCCTTTACTCATAGTGGACATGTTATAAAGAGCATCTTTCTTTCAGGGGACGAAGCAGGCATCAAGCTCGTAGGCACTAGACAAGTCATTAAAACATTTTGTTTCTCCCCTTTTACCCCCTCGGCTTGTGAGCTTGAACAGCTGCAGCTGAGGACCTATACGTGACAATGGCCAGTCCCCGAGTCTGTCTTGGTCTCATACACCAATGGGACTTCAAGAAGGAGAAGCCATGATGAAACTTCATGTTCAATTTTTCCAGGTCCCCAGAAGCCCAGGAACTGGTCAGAGAACCCTGGGGGCTCAGTGAATCCCATAGCAGCACCACCACCCTTGTCCCACAACCATGGTGGCAGTCGGTCACCGCACTCCCTAGAGGAGACATTTGCAGTTACTGTCTCTGGGTCCTCTTAGGACCTAAGGCTCTGAACGCCCTATTCAAAAAACACCCTAAATGACATCCAAAGGCCAAGGCTTATGGTATTCTTGATTATGACTTACAATGCACTTTTAACCTTCATTGTTTTTAATTTGCATTAATGATCCATTGGCTTTCAGTGACTAAAGCAAAGAAAATGGCACCAAAGTTTTTATTTTATTTTAGCTTTTATTTTATGCATTAAATAAAATGCACTTCCCTACAATTCTTACATTTATATAGTTTATTATTAGGGAGATTTTTGAGATCTGGGCATTGTTCTTTTTGTAAGGGAAATACTTAGAGCCATTGTAACTATACTATGATAAAAGATGTACCACGACGATTTTGATTTCTGCTAGAAAAAATTAGTGAGCCCCCAAAGCCTCCTGACTGTGGTTTCCATATTACTGCAGCCTGAAAGCTCAATGAAAATGTACACCTCCTCCTTCTACCTCCTCAAGTCATGGGAACAAAGGGAATACCATCCTAGATCAGACATTCCATTCATCTTCGGTAGACAGGGGTGTCAGAAGTTATTGCCATCCTCCTGAGCTCACAGAAGAAAATTAAAAAGACATTCTCAGGTAGCCCCACCTGCCCTTCAAAACCAACCAGAAATTGAAACCTTGTAATCCCATCTAAACTCTGAATAATCTGATTTTTCGAATATGTGAGGTAACAACGTTTTTAAGAATATAATGAAATCTGAACTCCTTTTTACTGGATCTAAAACTATTTTTCTCCATAGATCTGGCAATCTGAGTTTAGATAGATTGGTATTGGCACCTTTTATGATTTAACTTTGATCAGCTTTGATCTTTCCAGAGAGAAATGTGTTACTTTTACAGTCTAATCTCAGCAAAGAAACCCTTTAAAACCCAGGATCATTTTTCCATATTCCTCTATGGATGAATGTACAGTCCGTATTGTATTTCTTGAGATGCAGTGACCAGGATGGCATGTTGCACTCCAGGTGGGAATAAACTCTATTGTTGTACAAGGGTAACCTAACACTGCTGACAGCCTCCAGCTTCTCCCTGAACCTAAATAAGGTTATCCTTCACGTTTCTAATGAAAGTCACTTAAAAAAGAAAAAAAAAACAAACCCAGCTTCAGACCTCTGAAGATAAAACTTTGAGTCATATTCAAATTTTAAAAAGTCTTATATTCATATATTCCATTGAAATAGGCAGTAATTATTCAGTAATACTAGTTTTAATCAGTAATATGAGATATAGAGTAAATCTAGCATTTGTGAATTCTTTCCAGGGACATTTTTAAATTTTACTTATTAAAACCAAAAGATAGAATTTTCCAAAGTGTTAGACTTTGTTGAAGCGTGAATGCCGACAGAGTTTAATTTAATTGTATGTAAGCTCTAGGATTAGTTTGGGCCATATTACAAAGTACCTGATGATCTCTGTTTTCTTACTCAAAGCCTGGTACATGTGTTACTGGTTTCTGGTGCCAGGAAAGGTGACAGCAATCTGAGCTGGGGGCAGGAGGGGTATGTGCCTAGGTTGGGTTAATTCTGTATTGATGTGTTCAAGGGTGGGAGGGAAATAAAATTTCATCAGACAGGCACTGATGTGGCTCAAACTCCTCCTTCTACCCACTCCTTTCTCCAAGGCCACTGCCAGCTCACCCTGCATTTCTCATGTTGATTATAAGTGAAGCTTTGACAAGGGGGCATTCTGGGTATCAGACGACCGCATTATAATTCTACTGAAAAGTGTTCTTATTGTTTCTAAATTACTGGTTCCAGTGAGCAGCCCTGGTGACTTGAGAGGAGGAGGCATTTCAAACAAACACATTTAGCCTTGAAGCTGGTCTTTGTAAAAGGGGAAGAGTGACAGAGATCACCTGTGTACCTCAATATGCAAAGTGGCTCTGCCATGGAAGAAACGGGTCCCGTTAAGTTACTTAATTGCAGATATTATCCATGTCAGGAATAGCTGTGTTACCCAAACTGAATTTTCATCTCATAGAGATACATAGCACACTTTTACTACAGCCCAAAAAGCCAACAGAAGCCATCTCTTATTTTTTTGTTAGATTTTCTTCACCTAAAGGTCAAGGTATAGGCTCTATGTTTCCAATTGCTGGGGGCTCCATTATGGTACAGTTCCTCGGAGTAAAGGCAAGAAAAGAATTTTGTCCCTTTAAATATCCACCCTATCGTTGTTATTTTCCCAGAGAGAGTTTGGTGAATGCGACTCAGGGACTCAAGGATGTTAAGGTTGCACCAAGGTCCTCTACAGAGTGGATATTTCATATGCTACATGTGTGCTGCCCGAGAGCCCTGTATTCTGGATGAGTCTATGTAATCAACACCTCGCTTATTTTCTTCAATTTGCTTGCCTGGTTCCAAGACCTTCTTTAATCCCTCAGAATCTTTGAATTCTGTTTACTGAAGTGTAGACATAAATCACAAAGGCAAGTGATACCTCTTAGAAACAAGGGATGTTATCTGGATTACAGCAGGTTCTGAATAATAATGGATTTAAGCAGCAAAACCAGAATGTTGTCCGCTGTGGGTACCGTTCCCAGCAGGTCTGGCCTTGCCCCCCGGAAAAGACCAAAATGTCAGTTTCACTACACTATTGTGGTCGCTGTGTAATAAGAGAGGATAATAGCTAGGTTTTTTTGGTTTCAAACAACTGATTTATGATGCAAAACTGCTGAACATTTCTGGTAAGGGAATGCATTGTTCTTTTTTTAAATTTCTCTCTAAAGTCGAATATTTGACTAGAATATTTGACTAGAAATATTGAGGCCCATCTTGCATTCTAGATGGTATCGCTGCTTCATTCCTTAAAAAAAGCAGCAGATAACTCTTTGGTCTCTATTCCCCTCACCCTATTCCCCTTCACCATTCCCCAGTTTGTCCTACCACAATCTGAGCCAGTCATGTAACATCCTTTTTGTCAGTTTGGGTACCATAGATGAAAACAGAGAGCTTTTTCTATTTGCTCCCAACATGAAGAACGCTAAATCAGCTGTTTTGAATTAAAGGTTGAATTTCTTTCATGTTTGAGAGATCAGAGCATCGAGGATTATATGTATAAAAGCCTAAAGAACTAAGTAAGATTTGCCAGTGTTGGTCTGTGGTCATTATGTCACACATGTGTATATGTTGGGAGTGGGATGGAAGGAAACAGGGAAGAGTGTAGACCCTAGGGCAGAAGGCGAATGGCAATAAGGAAAACAGCTGCTTGGAGGGATGAATGAATGTATGTAAGGTATGCAGAACTAAGCGGCAGAGGTGGCTTGACAAACTGCAGCCACACCGGCCTGTCTCTAGCCAGGCTTTCAGTGAATAGCTTAATCCATTCATTATCATTAAAATAGGCTTCCATGGCCTCTCTCTGCAGAGGTCCAATTGGATTGTTAAGATGGTAAGGCTGCCCTGGAGCCATAGGAATGACACTGGGGTCTGATACCAAAGACCAGGTTCTGGTCCCCGCTCTTCCGCCAGCCAGTTGGAGGAATTCTCGGGTCTTTGGAGCTTTTGATTCTTCTTCTGGAAAAATGAGAATCTGGGCCCAAATAATGTCAAAAAATCTCACTCAGCTGTAAGAATCTAAGAGCTTCTGTATTTCTTGGCTGCTTCGAAGAGGCTGTACAAGCCAGAGAGAGGAAGACTCCTGGCAGCTGGAATTAAACAGGCCTGTAGCTGAACTCAATCCCAACATCTGAACGTTGACTGGGGCTGAGGCACAGAGGTGGAGCACAGGGATATTTTTCTGCCTCTTATGAGAATACTAGAGCCACAGGACAAGAATTTAAAAAGCACCTGTTCACATGTGAACATGCACACACATAGACATGTTCTCGTTGCCCATAGATCTTTAAACATGAGTTGTATTAGTCATGTTAATTTTTAAAAAAGCATTCTCAGAGAAATTAAAATTAGAGAGCAGTGTACCAAAAGAGGACCAAATTCAGCTTTAGAGTCCCCCAGCATCTACTGTTTTGGCCAAGTGATTGAATCTGGTTGACCTCAGTGTTCTCAACTAGAAAATGGAATCAATACCTATGTTGTAGGTGCTTTGTTAGAATTAAACAAGATTGTATATTCAAAAGTGCTTCATAAAGTATACCATTTACGCAGGACCTGTTGTCCAATCATTACACCCAGAGGGAGAGCTGACACCCAAAGGACTCCCTGGGAAGCATGGTCCTATGAAGCAAAAGCCCTCCCAAACCATTCTGGAAGCCACAGGTTCTATTAATTCAGCCAGAGGCTTTGCAAAGTTCTGAGAAAACTCTGAACCTCCACACACTGTCCCCTGTCCACCTAAAGTGACAAAACCATGCTGATAGGAGCAACAAACTAAAATGTCAACACTTACATTTTTCAGTTTAAGAAACCAACATCTCCACAGAGATTAAATGACACGATCAAGGTCACATAACCAGTTGGCAGCAGGACTCAGCTTAGATTCCTGGGCTCCTACTGACCAATCTTCTCTCTTTCTCTCACTCTCTCTTTTATTTTTTTTTAACTTTTCTGCACTAACATTATATTAACTAAACCTAGAAAACTTATGGGAGTTACCCTTAAGCTGAGTGACAGTAACATAGTTCTTGCTATTAATTATTTTAAATGTTTGGGAAAAAAATAAAATAGACAATGGAAAGCAAAGCATATCAGGTTAGAGCAAGGGGGAAAATCTTAGCATCTTTGTCTCCATAGTCTCTATATATTAGTCTATAATATAGAGTCTGTATTTCTTTACATCACTAAATACTACCTGGAATGCCCCAGGTAATGAGGGACACTGGAGACATGTTTACTCAGCAGTTACCAATGAATAAGTGAATTTTTTCCAAAATTTTACTTTTGGGGCCAAGATTTATCTAAATATGTGACTGTTTAGACCACTAAAAAATACGGTATAAAACTTTTGATTTTCATTTCACAATATGTTAATCTTTCTTTATTTATTCCTCCCAAATGTTTTTAAAACAATCTCTCTCTGGGACAATTGGATCTTGCATATCCTGTCAAATTTTAGTAGAAAGCAAATTTTTATAACCAAATTATAAAGCTTTCAACACCGAGGCATATTTATGATGGAAACATTGACAGCATGTTAACTGTAGTGGCTTTGGTGATACATGTGCCAGTGAGGTAGAGTTTCCAAAATGGGCAAATGCTGACATTATTTAGTAGCTACTTTAATGCTCCCACCCCATTTCAAAGGTTTCTGATCCATCCATTTAGATTTGACACTAACTCTACACCCCCCTTTTGAAAAAGAGACCTGAATGTTTACAGATTTTTTTTAAACTGTAAAACTTGTTCTTGTTTCCCCAGTAATTGATTAAAAAGCAAGACAAAGCAGGGCAGTATTCTATGGCATTCAGTGCTTGATCTTAAATACAGTTCTCATTGACTAGGATTAAATCTTCCAGAAGAAAGTAACATTTTGCTTTTACCTCTGAACCGCAATTGGGAGGGGAAGGAGAAACGTATATCCGATCCTCCCTTTAAAAATCACTCTCTGAGTTTAAATCTGGCTGGCTATGAACAAAATTTCTCTAAGAAGCCAGACAACTTTTCACCTATTCGAATAACAACAGAAATTCCTAACGCTTGTCTTTAGGCTTCACAGACCTATTAAGCTTTATAATAAATTTTTTTCCCAAAAATAAAAAGGTGACTGAGAAATTGAGCCTCTGATGAAAATAACAAACCCTTGCATAAAGCTCTGTGTAGCCTAGGGACCTGAGCGCAGGAATCCCAGATCACCAGGCCACCTCTCCTGATCTAAAAAGATAATCAAATGAGGATTCTATTTAGGTCTGGAATTGTTCACGCGCTTTGCAGCAGCCACAAACCCCTGGTCTTGTGTGGAATGAAAAAGGATATGGCACGAAGGAAGGAGCCTTCCTCAAAAGAAACAGAAAGCCTGTCCAACTGCTAACTCCCAGGTCAGGGGGACCCCAGGAGACCCCAGATGAAGACCATTTAATATGTATACGTATGTTTTCGAGAGCTTTTTCCTCTTTGGCTTCTGAAAGAGATGTTGATCCCAAATGGATGGAAAAGAAAACGGAGAAAGAGACATTAAATGTTCGCCTGTCAGGAGAAGGAGCAGAAGCAGCTGCATTGCTTGAGAAGAGAAGGAGCAGAAAAGGAGAAAGTGAAACTCACTAGTTGAGCCCCTCTCCCAGGCTGACAATCACCAAAAAAGGACAAAGGGGAAAAAAAGGGTAGAATTAAACGTGAACTCATGAGTGCTAGGAGATTTAGTGATCTGAGAAGTATCACCGTTTGATCTAGTAATAGTGTCTTTTTTGCAAGTATAATCCTTTGGCTAATGTGTGCTTTTTAAGGCATCAATCTCAGCTCCTTTTCTGTTATGTAAAGCTACCTCTCATTTATCAAATAATTTGTGCTGAAACAGATGAAGGAATAATGGAGAAGGAAAACAATACATCTTTGATGTGTTCCTTTATCAGAAATGTGTGTCAAAGGTCAAAAAAGCAGTGCTCCAGAGTCTCTTAAACATGACATTGTCATAATATAAAAACTGACTTACTAACTTAGATTATTTGGAGAGTTAAGTGCTTGTGTTATTGCAAATTAAACTAATTAGTATCATTTCCTGACAGCTGCAGCAAGTGTTAGCAATTCTATGATTTTTCTTCAGCCGCTCGTGTGGGACGCACAGAGGAGACAGATTTGTGATTTAATGGGATGGAATCGACTTATCATACTAAGGGCACATCATTCCACTCCCAGAAGAGAACAGCTTCCACCCCCATGCTTTCCCTATACATCCGTTATTGTTATACTATTAACTTACTGCATAGGAAGAAGCATACAGATGTGAAGTGTCAGTGGTTTCTGAAATAGCCAGGAGATGGAAATGTGTCAGAATTTGCCTGTAATGTTTCCCTTTTGGAATTGTTGAGATTACGTGCTCCTTCCTTTGAACCAAAATTGTAGCTGCCCATAAAACATGCTGGAACTAATTTCCTACCACAGCTAGCTTAATTGTTATAAAGCAGACTTACAAAGATGCCCTGACTGGAGCTTCCAGCATCTGTAAATGAACAACTAAAGCAAAGGGATACATATTTCATTAGCTTTCCTCTGGAGCTGAGGAGCTTCTAACCGTGAATGGCTATTGAAGAGTAATGATAGGTGCTTTGCAGCATTGAGCACAGGAAAACTTACACAATGACTTCATTCACCCTGTTAGACACAAAAATCAAGGAATTACTCAGACTGGATACTATCGGCCATAATTTGATCCTCATAGCAGTGAGTTTCTACATGGGTTAAAGAAGTCACAAACAGAAGAATGAAAAAGGAAAGGAGAAGGAGAGGGGAAGAGCAAAAGAGAGTAAAAGGAAAAAATATATGAAAAATGGAGAAAAACCAAGAATCTCTAAGAACTGTGTAGTAAGGAGTTCAGATCATGATGGACTCTCACACTTCACTCCCGATTTGGCTCCTGACCTATACTAATACAGATTTTTCAGCCCATATTTAATAAAGAAGCAGAGAACTCAGCAACATCTCTGGGGTTACTTAAGGTGAACAAGTTCAGAGGTGAAAGAGGGAGCTGAGGACAAAGACAAGGATGGAGGGATTTCTCCTCTGCCCCCGAAGGCATATAAATAATTTATATAGTTATCATATAAATAAGTGACCCTCATACAAATGATTCAACACTTTTTAAAAAATTTTTAATGTTTTTATTATTTATATTTTTTGAGAGAAAGATAGAGTGCAAGTGGGGGAGGGGCAGAGAGAGAGGGAGACACAGAAGCTGAAGTAGGTTCCAGGCTCTGAGCTGTCAGCTCAGAGCCCGACATAGGGCTCTCCAACTCACCAACTGTGAGAAATCATGACCTGAGCTGAAGTTGGACACTTAACATTAACCAACTGAGCCACCCAGGCACCCCAACACTTCTTCAATCATATCTGAAGAGTAATTTACTGTGTTTTCTTTATGGTTTAGGGTTATTTTCTGCCTAGGACATGCTGAAGGATGCCCAGAGAAGGAGGGGAAGTAGACTCACCAGCTGCATGTTAGAATCACTGATTAAAATAGAATCTCCGAGACTGGTATTGGCCTTTTTTTTTAAAGCTCATGGTGATTGTGATGGGCAACAGGATTGAGAATCTCTGGCATAGGGGCGCCTATGTCCGTGGCACTCGTGCCCAGGAGGGGCTCAGTTGGCTGTGTTGGATGATGGAATGATGCAGGCATGAATGAAAGAGAAGGATAAGGCGCAGAAACTTCGAAGATTAAGCAGTGGACACCGCAAGTCCATGCCAAAGTGTTTACCAGTCGAGAGCAAAAAGAATAATAAGGACATGAAGTGGGGTTTTTGAAAGCTAAGCTTATTCAATTTAAATATCTGTCCTCAGAGATTAGGACCTTCTATATTTGGTATGTTAGAAAGTCCTTTCTTTTATGAAATAAGGTGATAATAAAGAGTAATTTCTGATTTTTGTTTTTTAAAGCCCTCATCTGGTAAAATAAAAGTGACAAAACCTATGTTGAGCTCCCAAATTTTACTTCGTTTGGTGACAATGAGAGGCCACCTTATGGAGCAGTCAGAGTAGAATAACAATGGAAAAAAAGGCTTTCTGTCAATTGACTACTTTTTATTTCCTATCAGTTGTTCTATGCAAGATATTATTTCTAAAAGTACATAAAACAAGCCATTAGTATTAGTATATTCTCAATCTGACTTGCTTTTTAAAAGAATTATCTAAAACTTCTACCTTACTTTAAAATTTTTTTTCACTTGGGTATAGTAACTCTTTTCTAAAATAATGATTTTAATTAAGGGGCACATGGTTGGCTCAGTCAGTTAAGTGCCTGACTCTTGGTTTTGGCTCAGGTCATGATCTCACGGTTTGTGAAATTGAGCCCTGGGTCAGGCTCCTCACTGATGGCATGGAGCCTGCTTGGGATTCTCTCTCTCTCTCTCTCTGTCTCTCTGTCTCTCTGTCTCTCTGTCTCTCTCTGCCTCTCTCTCTCAAAATAAATAAATAAACTTTAATAAGTAAATAAAATAATGATTTTAATAAGATGGAAAACTAATTCTAAGATAGTAAACTAAAGCACCATGAGAAAAGTGCTTCCATTTGATTATAGCTATAACTAGGAAATATCAGCTCCCTTCATTCTCAGTGACCACTGGCACACTCACTCCCATGAAGGTCTGCTCAGTATTAACCAAAAGGAAAACAATATTAGAGCTCTGACATCAATTTCAATTTGTGCACCGACTATTGGCTATAGATTTTTTCCCCGCAAGGATTGATTTTTTGAGGCTTACCAGTCCACTGTAAATTTGTAAGGCTGCTTTGGAGGGAACACGTAAAAAGATGACCCAGTACACTAGGAATTAAATGGCTCTTTGGAATCCAGTTCAATTTAGGAGACATCTATTGAGTGTCTGTGGCAAGTCAAATACTATGCAGGGCAATCAGGATACAGAATGAATGATACCTGGCCCCTCTCTGACCTCAGACCACTTATAGTCTACCCATGATTCAATTATATATATGAATATATATTTATATAATTATATATGCATCTGTGTATGTATGTGTGTATATATATATACATATAATTAACCATAATCCATAATATTAAATCGGTGTTCTGCTAGAAATAAGATGAAGTACTATGGAAAGTAAAATGGTTTGAGAATGGGTAATTCTACCTTTGACAGGGAAGGTTTTGAAGGGTTTTATGAGATGGCTGCTTTTAAGTTATATCTTAAAGAATGAGTGGCAAAAGACATTCTTTGCCACTAATGGCAGTTATCACAAAGATTGGATTTACCTAGTTATGAGTGTTTTCCCTAGTAAAATGTGAGCACCTTAGGGCAAGGGCTCTGTCTTACTTTCCTTTGTGTCTCCCTAGCACTTAACACCAGGGCTACCACAGAGCAAGGGCTCAGTATGTGAATGAAGGAATTGGCCAAGCAAAAAATTCAGTTTTAAAAGGTGTAGTTTAAAATGTGAGATTATAGTCCCCCAATCTCTGACATACAATTATCCAGATGGACAACTCTGAAGAAACTCTAATATATAACACATATGCATGATTTCTCAACTACTTAAAAATGTCCTGGGTAAAGAGTTTAGAATCATGCTTTCTAAATTTGTACAGAAATTTATTTATCTTCTTCTTGTCCTTGGTGATGAGATGTCAAACTTTTGTGACATCTGAATTCTGGGGCCTAGCAGATGTGAGTTTTTGACCTTATCGAAGGCTAATGACAGCTTAAAAGAAGGCATAAAATAGATGTTCAATAAATGTGGTTGACTGATGATGGTGTTTCTGGCTTACGGAAGTTAAAGCACATCCCATTTAAATGAAAATTTTTGGGGCGCCTGGATGGCTCAGTCGGTTGAGTGTCTGACTTCAGCTCAGGCCATGATCTCATGGTTCGTGAGTTCAAGCCTTGCATGAGGTTCTTTGCTGTCAGTGCAGAGCCCACTTTGGATCCTCTGTCTCCCTCTCTCAGTCCCACCCCAGTGCACATGCTCTCTCTCTGTCTCAAAAATAAATAAACATTAAAAAAATAAAAGTAGAAGTTCATAAAAGAATAAAATAGAATTTTGTTATATCTTTCCACAGGAAAAGAGGAAAAAAGATCTCCTTTTCTTTCTCCTCTTCCTCTCCCTCCCCCGTCCATTCCATCTTCCTATCTTTCTTTTTCTCTTCCCCCTCCTCCTTCTTTCCTCTTCATTCTGTTTCTTCTTCTTTGTTTTCTTAACTTGGGAAAGATTATTCTTGCAGCCCTGGTTCATTTATTTTTAATCTCTACCCCGATGGGTCGTTCTGGAATCTCCCCAGTATACATGTTCATTTCCTACTGGATACTACTCACATATCTACCTTTCATCCAAGAAGGAAATGGAGATTGAACTTATTTCTTTTTCCCCCATCATTTTCTGCCATGGGTAGCACCCATAAATCCCTTGCGGTTTAGCGTTACTGTTGCATACACTTATTTGCCTGACTAAAACAGAAAACACAGCACCTTCTCAATGTTCCCACTCCCAAGCATTCCGAAGAAATACTGCCCAGGCAAAAAAGATCTGCCTGAGCTCATGATAGTACTTTCCAATCTGAGAGAGCATAGGGCTTCACAAACGGGTACCTTAAACAAAGAGGTGTTTAGTTATTGGTAATGTGATGAGGACGACTGTACTCTGATACTGGACCAAAATAAACTTCATTTTTTTAAATGAGGTCAGATCAGTTATAATTTTTGTGGCCATGTAGAATCATCACCTGAACTAATTTTCTCTACTACAGGCCCTGCAAAACCTTTTAATGTGATGTTTGGCTGCCCGATTGCAAGGTTAGAGAGGTGCCAATATCTATCTTTACACAGTAGAGCAGAGAAACTATTACTCTTTTCACCAGATGTCCATTTTTTAAAAAACCTGGGTAGAAATTTAAATGACACTCTGTAACAATTTAAAACTTACTCTGCTCTATAAGAGAACAGCATATAATTCTGGTACAGTCTTCTGCAGATTCAAAAGCAACAGTGGTGGCTTTAAAGGAGCACTAATGGCCATTGGGTAATCAGCATGTATGTTTTATTAACTGCCTAAATAAGCATTAGCGTTGGAGATTTCACTGCGGGCTATATACAGCCCTTCCTTCAGCACTCCAGACATGGAGCCAATTATTAATTCTTTCACAAAGTAATTTACCCAGGAAGGAACATGTTAAAAAATGATTCTTATGCCAACATTTCAGTCTTTCTGAAGAAGTTTCCCATTTAGACTAATGGAAATTTGGCATGAGTTACAGGAAGGTCTGGACAGCAGTGGTATATAATCAGAAAGTTTGTCATTTATTAATTTTACAATTGTTATTCATTTAAAAGGGAAACTAGGTAACACATCATACTTACAGAAACTTATTTTCTCATTTTTTGTGGCAATTCAGTAGATTAGCTAATAATACCATCCCCATTTCAAAATGGAGAGAGAACGGAAAGGAGCGAGATAGAAGTGAAGCCTGAGCTCTTCTGATGATTTAATATTTGCTTTTATTTATTTATTTTTATATATTTTTTAAAGCTTATTTTGAGAAAGAGAGAATGAGAGAGTGGGGGAGGAATGGAAAGGCAGAGAATCCCAAGGACTCTGCACTGCCAGTGTGGGCTCAATCCCACAAACCATGAGATCATGACTTGAGCCCAAACCAGGAGTGGACGCTTAAGCAAATGAACCCGCCAGGCACCCCTAAGATTTGCTTTTAAGGGTCAATCTTCTGAACAAATAAACAAAAACAATTCATGACGACCTACTATACGGCAAGCATCCTGATTGGTGCCTTCATTTTGCGTTCTAATATTCAATCTTTTTTCATTAAAAATGGTGTTTCTGTTTTTTATTACTACAAGGACGATACAGATTTCAAGCAAAATAAAAAGAAGAAAGAAAAGAAAAAAAGGCAAATAGGGAAAAAACATCTATAATCTCCCTTATCCACAGCAAATCCCTTGGTATGTATCTCCTTCTGGTCTCTTTCTTCCTTTCATTGTATATCCTTCTATACTTTTACTTGAATGGGTCACTATACACACACTGTTCTGTAACCTGCTTTTCTCATTTAAAAAGTCATGGATACTTTTTCATGAGAGGACATACAGATTTTGCTTTATTGTTAAATGATTCATGTGCACTATTGTTCTAATCAAGTAATCTGGAGAAAGTAAATCTGGAGAAAAAAATTACGTTATATAGAAATGATGGGTGTTAATACTAAGTGAACATAATTCTAGATATTCCTTCTTCTTATATAAATAGTCTTCATCATTCTCTTTAAAATGATTGTCCTATGTAGTTTAGGTAACCAGCTCTCTATGAATTATTACTTTGTCCCAGCTTTTGTTATTACCATGTGCAAATATATTTTATTGTGCATTTTTTCTTCTAATAATTTCTGTAGGTTAAATTTCTAGGAGTAAAATTACTGGATCAAATTATAATATATACTTCCAAATTGCCTTCAAGAAAGGCAAATTCTTTTATCTTTATAAAGTGTTGCCAATTATATTTCTCTAATTCTCAATGAATATGAGCATCTTTTCATGTGCGTATAGGTCATTTGTACTTCTTTTGTGCCTTGCCTATTCATGTTTTTGCCTATTTTTTCTGTCATAGTGTTCATCTTTTTCTTAAATAGTTGATCCATAAGAGGTCTTTATGTAGTTAGGAAAATCTTTGTCAAGTGTGGTTCAGTTATTTTCAGCTTTGTTTATGTCACCTGCATCGTAAAACAGTTTAGAAATTGTATGTTATCAAGTCTTTCCCATAGTTTCTTTTATGGCTTTTCGCATTGGTCACACCATTCAAGTATTATTTTAAAAATGTGTCGTATATACTCTTATTTTTTATTTTTTTAATATAATTTATTGTCAAATTGGCTTCCATACAACACTCAGTGCTCATCCCAGCAAGTGCCCTCCTCAATGCCCATCACCCATTTTCCCCTCTTCGCCACCTGGCCCATCTACCCTCAGTTTGTCCTCTGTATTTAAGAGTCTTTTGTGGTTTGCCTCCCTCCCTCTCTGTTTGTAACTATTTTTTCCCCTTCTCTTCCCCCATGATCTTCTGTTAAGTTTCTCAAGTTCCACATGTGAGTGGAAACATAATGATACCTGTCCTTCTCTGACTGACTTATTTCACTCAGCATAATACCCTCCAGTTCCATCCACATTGCTGCAATGGCATGGTTTCATTCTTTCTCATTGCCAAGTCACTCTTACTTTTGAGAGAGAGAGCAAAAGTGGATGAGGGGCAGAGAGACAGGGGGACTGAGGATTTGAAGTAGGCTCCATGAGGACAGCACTGAGCCCCATATTCAAACTCACAACCCATGAGATCATGACCTGAGCCAAAATCAGATGCTTAACTAACAGAGCCAATCAGGTGCTTCATGTACTCTTTTTTCTAACACCTAAAAATACTTAAAATAAGATACTTAAAATAATTATAATAATATTCTGTAATTAATTTTTATGTATGGTTTGAGAAATATATATGGTTTATATGTATTTTGTATATGACCAAACAGTTTTTCCAACACATTCTACCATTTGCCTCTAACTTACTGATCTCAAATACCACTTTTTCCAAAAAGTAAATTCCTACATATTTGGTAGTTTTTTTCTAGATTATTCTATTTCAGTGAGCTATCTCCTATTCCTGTATTGGTGCCTTACCATATCAATTACTGCAGTTTTAGAGTGTGTTTTACAGTGTGGAGGGGGACTTTTTACATCATTATTCTTCTTGTACAGAAACTTCCTTGGCTATTACCATGTATTTGTCTTCTATATGAATTTTGGAAACAATTTTTTTAAGGAGCTAGAAAAAAATCTTTGATATTGCTGACTAATCTGAAGAAGCTAAAGGATTTGTACATTTAAGCATTATTCTTATGGGTCAAAGTTTATATAAAATCTGGATACTCTGTTTCAATAAAAGCTCAAGAATTCTGTAAGATTCTTGATGTCAAACTAATTTAACAAGTATTTATATGCCTGGTGTAATGTTCTCCTTAATCGTGAGTTTTCTACCATAAATTGGTGTAAATAAGATTTGTGACACCAGAATGCACAAGTTTGTGTTATGTTTTGTAATGTTGCGTCTGAAATTAGAGCAAAATAATTCATAAAGTTTCTGCCTTTCTCTGACTTACCATCTAACCATATTGGTTCCCATGCTTTCGGGTATTGTCTGACTCAGAGAACACCCACTAAATGAATATAATGAGTAGCTGCAAGGAGAATCAGATAGGATTCTGCTCTGAATGCCTTTATATCACAACCAGAGTTGGGGGGGGCGGGGGGGGGAGCTCAAACTGTTTGCTTCAACATAACAGCACTGGTGGTAAGCCCTTGGTGCGCCTCAGCCTCTAAACAAGCTTCAGGATTCAGTTTATCAACTGTCAATAGGCAAATGCATGTTTTTCTTTTCCCATGATCTGATTAAAGTTGTGGTCTCTTGTAATTCATGGCATTCCATTGTATTTATTTCTGCTGGAATTTTCAGGCTGAATTACTGTAACTAATATACCACTAAGCCTGTACTGCAAAATCCCTGACCTTTTGAGTCTTCCTTTTTAGCAGAAAATTGGCATAAGAAATTTCAACACAATAAACGCTTTAATTTTTTTCTTAATCTTGATCCAGAATGCATATGGTTCAATTTAATTATGTCAGAGGCTCTTTGCCACCAGTATCAGTTTGGATTGAGAGGTTTGGAAGATTGTGGCGATAGGGGTAAGAGAGAGATGAGATAATTCTATTTGCAGCAGATTATTCAGGGGGAAACAAAAATATGAAATGTGAAATCCTTTGGTCTTTTCTAACATAAATTTGTGCCCGCAGTTCAATTTGAGTATATGAATTTGCTGGCCTCCCAAACCATGAGATTTGAAATTTTTTTAAATCTTTCATATGTGATTGAAGAATCTTTGTGCCCACTTATCAATAACAAAATAATGGACTATTTGTATTTATGGTCCTTCCGTGTAGAATTAGGGGTCGGTAAACTTGCTGTGAAGGGCCAGATAGTAAATTACTTTAGGTTCTGTGGATGGCATACGGTCTCTGTCACTGCTGTTGCTTCTTGTTGCTTTTGTTTTGTTTTGTTTTAACAAGCTCTTTAGAAATGTAAAAGCCATTCTTAGCTTACAGACTGTTCAAAAACAGGCCACAGGCTGGATCTGGCCCACTGGGCTTATTTTGCCAACCCCTTTATGGAATCACTGGAATATAGAGTCAGACATAAATCATGGGGCTGTGAGATGCTGCTGCTGATAATTACAATAATACCTCCCATTTTCACACTGCTTTATAGTGTACCCAGCATATCCTTGAACATTGTCCCATTTGATCCTCAAAATAACACTTATGGCAGACATCATTATTCCTATATTAGAGAAGAGAAAACAAGCTCAGAGAAGTACTGACTTGCCCAAAACTACACAGATGATAAGGGGGAAAGCCAGGAATGAATGTGTCTTGTGATTCAAGTTTGTTGCTCTTTCTATTAAATTCATATTGAGTCAGAGAAAGCATTGGTAGAAAGAAAAGATTTCTCAGATTGAGAAAGTGCCCAGCTCATGATTTTACTATATCTGTCCTCTAGGGCAGCTGGGACTCTCAGATTTAACATGAACAAAACCCAAGCACATATGTCCCCCACTTCTTCCACAGTGCTGTGGCCTTAAGGGTTAGATAAATTACCACATCAACTTGCAGCCAACCCAGGGTTTAGAAAATCTCTAGTTTGCTCATAATTCCCACCTACACTGATAAAAATGATGTGATGTGTGCTTTATTAATGCTTTAAAAGGCTGAGCAAGGAATTGACAGTTTAGCTCCCAGGAACATACTCCAAGATCCTATAGTTGGATTGAGGAAGTTGAGAGAACAGCTGTTCGTTTCATCAGCCAGCCAACAGGAGTCCAAGCAATGAGATATAACAGAATTGTTTGGAAAGACACGTTAACTCAACTTGTGTGGCCTAGAGGCTAATCAGAGTCTACATCATAAAGACTAGGCAAAGGTACATATGGGATTCATTCCTGCATTTTTATGAGTTAAAAATGAACTGTGTATCCTGTTACCAGCAGAATAACACTAGCATGGGAATGATAAGGTCCAAGAAACACAGTAACTTTATGGATTATTGTGATATCTTTTTCACTAAACATCATAGGCCCGAGTTGTTCAGTGATATTTCTTGATTTGAATTTTTATTTGCTGTTTCCTATATTCAAAAGTGCCTATCTGTAAGAAGCCTGTCACTCTATTACACTTACTAAATGAACACTACCGGAGTGCTGTGACCACTTGTGGGTTCTGCAACTTGAAAATGTGGAAACATTGGAGAAGTTTCAGAAAAGGCTATGAAAATAAAAGTACTGGAAAAATAAAGCCTGAGAGCCAAGATTAAAGGGATTTATTTTTTGCTAAGGTTTAAAAATACTTAAGAGTGACATGCTGTGATTAGTGATCACATTGAAGATTTTCATAGAGAGGATGCAGAGTAATCATTTTCTCTTTCTATTTAGAACAAGAGTGGCAAGAACAGAATCTAGAACTTGATTTCCAATTTGTGGTCTCCAGTTCTGGTGGGAAGGACAAGGAGGGAGGTTGCCACTGAATTATTTAAAGGGATCTTCAAGGGGCACCTGGGTGGCTCAGTTAAGTGTATGACTTTGGCTCAGGGCATGATCTCGTGGTTCATGGGTTTGAACCCCATGTCAGGCTCTGTGCTGACAGCTCAGAGCCTGAAGCTTGCTTTGGATTGTGTCTTCCTCTCTCTGTGCCCCTTCCCTCCTTTCTCTCTCTCTCTCTCTCTCTCAAAAACAAATAAGCATTAAAAAATAAATAAAGGGATCTTCCAATATATTTTATCAAATACTAAATACAAAAAGTATAACAATGATTTCTTTCTGGTATGATGTTTGACATTAAAAGGGGGACTTTGTCTTTGAAAAGGCTGAGTATCACTGATTTTGACTATAGCATTGGGATGTGAGTGTAGTATAAAGATGAATTTCCTAGCAATAAGAATTATTAACTGACAAGTATTGAAATGTACTTTGCTACACCAATGAAATAATTGAGACTAGTACTGTTTCAAGGTGACACAGGGATTTGTTCATTTATTTATGCCACAATTATTCACTGAACATCATCTACATTATCAGTGCCTCTAGCACTTTGCTAAGCCTGGAGCTACAAAAAGGGCCAAGACACATACAGTCTCTGGAATCATGTCACCTACAGTCTTTTAGTGACTAGAAGTACAATATATTAATTTATGCTCATCATGTGGGATCATTTCCATTCCTATAATTCTATTATCTTCAATATAAATGCAAGGGTAACAGATTTTGGAAAGGCTAGGTAAATATTTACTCGTGAGGCTTATTTCTGCATTTGACATAAACTTGCAACCAATAATGAATAAAGGAGCCTGCTTTAAAAATCCTGTTTTTTTTCCTCCCATTTGTGGAACAGCTAAGGAATATTCATTTTCCCTGCACAAATGTCACATGAATGCTTCCTGTAGTCAAAAGTTACCTCCTCTCCCTCCTCCCTCTGTTTGTTTCTTCTTCAGAGTAAAGGTGGAGATAGTTGTAGTTTTTTAGCAGTCAATTGGCCTTGTTCCATAAGATGATGATTTAATCTACAATTACTCATTGAGCTTTCAATTCACTTAGAAGTCTTTATGATGATAAATTTCCTTTAAAGAACATCATAAATTTATATCTTAATGGACTTGTTACATGAAGTCTATGATTACAGTGTAAATAAGAGATATTCACCTCTTTCATTTAAGGGCTGGATGCTAGTAATATAATCTTTTCTGCAAGTTTATCCTTCTTCCTGTTCCTTTTTGGTCCACTTAGCATTATCTTTAATGTTGCAGATGGTACAAGGAAGAGACGAGATTTGTCATCTCTTCTCCAGAAGTATTAGGAAGAATGCTTTTCTCATTAGCTCATTAACTGACACTTCTTAAAATATCTTCTTATATACACTTAAATCTACAGGAACATCTAGACTTCATTCCAAATCTCTCTTATAGTGGATCATGTTTACTGAGTGCTTAAATATGACCCAGACACTGTTTCAAACACTTTACATGTATTTGCTCATTTTATCATTGTAACAACTCTGTGAGATAGGTACCATTTTTGTTATCCTTACAATACAAATGAAGAAACTGAGGGTCAGAGAGGTAAGTAACAAATTGAAAGTCACACTGGTAAAGCCAAGGTGTGAGCCTTAGCCACATACCCTGCACCATTTCTCAAGAAGGAAAGGATTGGAGCTTTTTTCTAACTTGGACACAGTATATAATGCCTAGTGTGCTATATTCAACAATGAAGTACTCTACAGTAGTGAAAAATGAATGAACTACAGTTAACTGCATCAGCATAGGTGAATGTCACAAACTTAATGTGGAGTTAAGAAAACAAACGCATAATGATTCAGTATATACAAAGTTCACAAATATGCAAATGAAACAATATAATGTTTAGGGACATACTTATATGATAAAACTTAAGGGAATTCTATTCACAAAATTCAGGATTGGGTTGTCATGAGGAGAAAGAAGAATGTAATTTGGGAAAGCTACACAAGGGTTTCAAAGCCTTGGTAGTTGGTATACAGGTGGTTTTATTTATTATGATTTTAGCCATTTATATATTTTTATATGCATTATTTTCAGAATTACATATTTTAAGGAAATGGTATTGTACCAAGGCAAGGAGATATTTTATTACAAAACAGATTTCACCAAGATTTCAGTCTAGCATCTTATATATAACTAACACTTCTTTAGAATTTTTATATACTCCAATGACTTTTAGTCATTGTTAAGAAATGAAAAATCTTTTGAATTATAAAAGAACAAATTATGCCTAATGTATCATAATTGTGGATATACTCTCTGGTGTTCATGTTCTTTAAAAGTTGCTTATCAGCATAAGAAAAATATGGTGACTATTAACAAACCTGTATGAATCGTCCTCACTCATCATTTTTAGTGCCAGTGGATACCAGCATTGACTGGGTAACACTAGTATTCTGCCATCCTTAGGAAGGATAAGCATTATTGTGTTATTCTTTGTGGCACCTATCCTGAATCAGGGCAGAGATATCTATTTTTAACCGATAGGTTAGGGATCATGCAACTGATCCATGATATCAACCCCAGTCACTCATGCCATCCCTTCTGGTTTGGGTTGATGTTCTTCTGACCAAAGTGATCACCTTTGCTCCATTGGTGGTTTTCCAGCTATTCCTGTGATCTTGGCTGGTTGTTTTTCGTTTTTGAATTTGAATTTTTATATTCTAGGCAATGAACTCAGGTTGATTTACTTTTTTTTCATGCATGCTTACTTTGCTCTGTAAAGAGAATTCTGTAAATTCTAATACTATATTCCAAACTACCATTTTACTTTATCTACAGATGTGACAAAATTTTGTCATTTACTGGGGATTTCTGGGAAGCAAACTGAGCAACATAAGATGGGAATAGATTGGCTCTAGCAGGTAAGCTAGCCCAAGGGCTTGGCTATTGACATGGCTAGCATCATAACGTTAGTATTATTTAATTGGATTTTTTAAAAAATGTCTTTTGTTACTGAAAAGCAAATATAAATACTATAGAAATATTTATTATAGAAAATTAAGATCACAGAACACAAATTACCTATAATTAATACTATCAGTGTGTTAAAATTTTCTATTATATACTTCCAGTCTTTTTCTTGTCTTCCATTTTAATGAGTGGTTAAATATAAAAATTATGTCCATCTACTGATGAAAAAAAGAACAAAAGTAGTAGTATTATCCTATACAATACAGTTGCACTGTATATAAGATACCCTAGCTCTTCTGGACTTCTAAAGTCCTTTTCAGTACCCAAGACAAGAATAGTTTTTTTTTTATTTTTTTTTACATTTATTTATTTTTGAGGGACAGAGAGAGACAGAGTGTGAACAGGGGAGGGGCAGAGAGAGAAAGAGACACAGAATCTGAAGCAAGCTCCAGGCTCTGAGCTAGCGGTCAGCACAGAGCCCGATGCGGGGCTCGAACCCACGAACCATGAGATCATGACCTGAGCCAAAGTCAGACGCTCAACCGACTGAGCCACCCAGGTGTCCCAAAAATAGTTTTAAATGCCATTAATTTGTGACTGTTACTTTTCAAGCATGAGTATAAATTCAATAGACTTCAACTAACAATAGTGATCTAATCTTGCAAATGCCAATTCTTATGTTCATAGCTGAGACCTGGGTTCTCCACATCCAATTGATCTGCATGCATAGGTGACCTGACCCCAAGATATGAGTGCACTCAGTGGCAGCCTTTCCTAGAACCCAGTTTACTTGCCCCACCTCTGAATTTCAGCCCCTCCCATTCTTTCTCCATTGGCTATTTTCATGCTTGGAAACAAGACAAGACTTTGAGGCAGAAAAGATAGAAAAGTGTAATTTTTAATACTTTTTCCATTACTCTCAAAAGTCCAATCCTGAAATCATCAGTGTTGAGGGACACTGAGAAACAGGAACTAGTTTATTCAATCGGTCCATCTCAGTCAATGAGTGTTTTTATTAAGCACCTGCTGGTGAGATTCTGGGCCTTGGTAGCTATCTATTGTACTAGGTGCTGAGAGGAGCATAGAAAGTAGATTGAACGTGACTCCTGCTAAAAGATGTATAATTTAATTGGAGAAGCAATACTAAATAAGTTCTATTATTAAAAACAATATATACAGGGGGACCTGGGTTGGCCCACTTGGTTAAGTGTCCAGCTCTTGGTTTCAGCTCAGGTCATGATCTCACAGTTCATGAGATCTGGCTCTGCGCTGACAGCGTTAACCTGCTTGGGATTCTCTCTCTCTCCCTCTCTTTCTCTGCTCTTCCATACCCCTCCCCCTGCACACATGCACGCTCCTTGTCTCTGTCTCAAAATAAGTAAATAAACTTAAAAAACCCAATACATACAGTGTACAACTACTTAATGTGTGTGGTGCAAATAATAAATGTTATAGTTCAACATCAGCCTTTATTTTAAAAGAAATTTTTTTCTGTAAAAATTCTATGGATCCTATAGATTTTTTGTTCTGAACCATTCAAGAATTAACCAGGGTTCAAATGTTAAGATATTCACTGTATTTTAACAAATTTAACAAACATTATTTAAAGTAACACTGTATTGGGGCACCTGACTGGCTCAGTCAGTGGAGCATGGGACTCTTGATCTTGGAGTCATGAGTTTAAGCCCCACATTGAGCATAGAGGTTACTTAACAAAAATTAACTTTGTATTTTTTTTTTGGATAAACAAAATGTGGTATATTTACTTAATGCATTCCAAGATCAATGAAAACAATCCCTAGTTACATGTATGAGTGTGGATAAATCTGAAAATCATAGCTTTGAGTAAGAAGGAACACTTGCAGGATACCACCATGTAATACAAACACGCAGTTTAGAAACATACAATAACTGATACATTAGTTAGAGATATATCAAGATTGAAAAGCATAGGAATAGTAAACATAAAACCAGAAAAGTAGTTATCCTTGGGAGGAAGAGAGTAACACTCAGAGGAGTGCCCAGACTTATGTATGATCATGCTTTATTTCCTGATGTAGTGGTGGGTACATGGGTGCTCATTTTTATCTTATGTAATATGTGTTATATTCTTTTATATTCATGAAAGACTTTATGATAATTTTGTTGTGATAAAATACAGATAAACCAAAATTTAGCATTTTAACCATCTTTAAAGGGTAAAATTCAGTGGTTTAAGGACATTCACATTGCTGTACAACTATCCACCACTATCTATGTCCAGAACTTTTTTAGTAGTTTATTTCTTAGAGCAGCTTTAGGTTCACAACAAAATTGAGTGGAAGATACATAACTATCTCTGTATCCCGCACACATGTATAACTCCCCCCATTATCAACAACCCCCACAAAAATACTACATTTGCTTTAATTGATGAACCTACATTAATACAATTACTGAGAGTCCATGGTTTACATTAGGGTTCCCTCTTGGTGTTGTACTTTCTGTGGGTTTGCACAAACGTGTAATGACCTGTGTCCATCATGATAGTACTACAGAGAGAAGACTGACTGTCCTAAAAATTCTCTGCACTCTGCCTGTAACACTATATTTTAAACAAACGTTTATCAAATCAAATCCAACAATGTGTAAAATGGGTAATACCATGACCATGTGGAGTTTATCCCAGGAGTGCAAGGTTGGTTTGACATTTGAAAATAAAACAAACTGTAAAAGAATAACTATATGATCATCTCAATAAATGCAAAACGAGAATTGCCAAAATCCAACATCTATTCCGATCAAGACTCTCAGAAAACTAGGAGTAAAAAGGAACTTCCTCAACCTGATAAAGGACATCTTTGAAAAACCTTTAACTATCATCATTCTTAATGGTGAAAGACTGAAAACCTCTGTAAAATCAGGAACAAGACAAGGAAGCTCACTGTCACCACTTCTGTTCGACATTATGTTGGAGATTCCAGCCAGTGCACTCAAACAAAAAGAAAAGGCAGAAAGCCATGTTGGAAAGGAAGAATTAAAACTATCTTTATTCCACAGACTACATACTCATATATGAAGAAAATCTAATGGAATCTACAAAGAGCTAGGATAAGTGAATTCATCAAGGTTGCTGGCTACAAGATTGATCTACAAAAATCAATTGTATTTCTATATATTAGCAACAAACAATCACAAATTGAAATTAAGTAATATTATTTACGATAACATCAAAAATGTGAAATACTTAGAAATAAGTTTGGCAACAGATTTGAAAGACCTGTGTACTGAAACTATACAACATTACTGAGAGGAATTAAAGAGAATCTAAGTAAATGAAGAGATAAGTCATGTTCATAAGTCAGAAGACTCAATACTGGTGTAACAATAAATAGATCAAGAGAACAGAATACAGTCCATAAATAGACGTATACATATGTGAACAACTGATATTTTACCACAGTGCAAAGGCAATTCAGTAGAGAAAATAAAGGGTTTTTTTTTTTTCAACAAATCATACTGGAACAAATGAAAATTCATATGCAAAATAATGAACTTACATCCATACTTATATACAAAAATTAACTCAAAATGGACCTCAGACTTGAATGTAAAACATAAAATTATAAAAATTCTAGAAGAAATCATAAAAGAAAGTCTTTGTGCCCTTAAGTAGACAAAGATTTCTTAGGTAGAACATGAGGTACTCTCTCAAAACTAATAAGAAAAAAACACAAAACCCTATTTTTTAAAAATCGGCAAAAGTATTAAACAGCCACCTCACATATATATATATATATGGATGGCAAAGAATCATGTGAAAAGATGCTCATCGTTAGTCATTAGAGAAATGCAAATTAAAACCAGAATGAGAAAAGTCCTCAACAAGATATTAGGAAACTGAGTCCAATAATACATTTAAAAAATCATTCAACACAGTCAAGTGGGATTTATTGCTGGGATACAAGGGTGGTTCAGTATTTACAAATCAATCAATTGATATCACACTAAGAAAAGAAAGGATTAAAATCATATGATAATTTCAACAGATGCAGAAAAAGCATTTGACAAAGTACAACATCCATTCATGATAAAAGTCTCAACAAAGTAGGTTTAGAGGGAACATACCTCAACATAATAAAAGCCATACATGATAAACTCACAGTGAACATCATACTCAATGGTGTAAAACTGACAATTTTTCCCCTAAGATCAGGAACAAAACATGGATATTCACTCTCACCAGTTTTATTCAACATAGTACTGGAAGTCCTAGCCATAGCAATCAGACAACAAAAAAGAAATAAAAAGTATCCAAATCAGCAAGGATGAAGTAAAACTTTTACTATTTTCAGATGATATGATGCTATATATATAGAAAACCCTAAAGACTCCACCATAAAACTACTAGAACTGATAAGTGAATTCAGTTAGGTCTCAGGATACAAAATCAATATACACAAATCCATTGCATTTTAATCCCCTAATAATGAAGTAACAGGAAGAGAAATTAAGAAAACAATCCATTTACAATTGCACCAAAAATATTAAGGTACCTAGGAATAAACCTAACCAAAGAAGTAAATGACCTATACTCTGAAAACTATAAAGCACTGATCGAAGAAACTGAAGATGACACAACAAAATTGAAAGACATTCTATGCTCGTGAGTTGGCAGAATATTGTTAAAATGTCTATACTATCCAAAGAAATCTACACATTTAATGCAATCCCAATGAAAATACCAACAGCATTTTTCACAAATCTAGAACAAATAATTCTAAAATTTGTATGGAACCACAAAAGACCCCAAATAGCCAAAGCAATCTTGAAAAACAAGAACAAAACTGGAGGTACTGCAATCCCAGATTTCAAGATCTACTACAAAGCTGCAGTAATCAGAACAGTATGGTCCTGGCACAGAAATTGACATAGATCAATGGAGCAGAATAGAAAGCGCAGAAATGAATCCACAATTATATAGTCAATTAATCTTCAACCAAGGAGGTAAGAATATCAATGGGAAAAAGACAGTCTCCTCAACAAATGGTTTTGGGAAAACTGGACAGCAACATGCAAAAGAATGAAACTGGACCACTTTCTTACACCGTACACAAAAATAAACTCAAAATGAATTAAGGACCTATATGTGAGATCTGAAACCATAAAAATACTAAAAAAGAAGAACATGGGCAGTAATTTCTCTGACATTGGCCTTAGCAACATTTTTCTAGATATGTCTCCTGAGGTAAGGGAAACAAAAGCAAAAATAAACTAGTGGGACTACATCAAAATAAAAAGCTTCTGCATAGCAAAGGAAACAATCAACAAAACTAAAACGCAACCTACTGAATGGAAGAAGATATTTGCAAATGACATATCTGGTAAGGAGTTAGTATGCAAAATATGTAAAGAACTACAACTCAACACCAAAAAGCAAATAAGACAATTAAAAAATGGCCAAAAGACATAAACAGACATTTCTCCAAAGAAGACCTAGAAATGGCCAACAGACACATGAAAAGATGCCCAACATCACTCATCATCAGGGAAATGCAAATCAAAACCACAATGGAATATCCCCTCACACCTGTCAGAATGTCTAAAATCAACAACACAAGAGACAGCAAGTGCTGGTGAGGATATGGAGAAAAAGGAACCCTCTTGCACTGTTGGTGGGAATTCAAACTACTGTAGCCACTCTGGAAAACAGTATGGAGTTTCCTGAAAAAAATTAAAAATAGAATTACCATACGATCCAGCAATTCCACTACTGTATATTTACCCAAAGAATACCAAAATACTAATTCAAAAGATATATGTACCTTATGTTAATTGAGACATTATTTACAATAGCTAAGATATAGAAGCAACCCTAGTGTCCATTGATAGATAAATAAATAAGGAAGTGGTAAACACAGAGAGAGAGAGAGAGAGACAGAGACAGAGACAGAGAGACACAGAGAGAGACAGAGAGAGAGATGGGGGGAATATTACTTAGTCATGAAAAATAATGAAATCTGGCCACTTGCAGCAACATGGGTGGATCTAGAAGGTATAATGCTAAGTGATGGGACTAGAAGGTATTATGCTAAGAGAAATAAGTCAGTCAGAGAAAGACAAATACCATATGATTTTACTCCTATGTGAAATTTAAGAAAACAAATGAACAAAGAAAAGAGACAAACCAAAAAACATTGTTTTAACTATAGTAAACAAACTGATGGCAGAGGAGGTAGATGGGGGGTGGATGGTGTAATACATGAAGAGGACTAAGAGTACACTTATTGTGATGAGGACTGAGTAATATATAGAATTATTGAATCATATATTGAATTTCTGAAACTAATAAGCCTGGATGGTAACTCTATTGGAATGAAAAAAAAAAAGTAAACCAGAATGAGAGATCACAATAAAGCTATAAAATGTCTCAAATTTAAAAGACTGGCCATACCAAATACTGATGAGGATGAGGAGCAACCTGAACTCTCACAGATTGCAGTGGGAATAGAAGATGGTACAACCACTTTGGAAAACAGTTTTCCAGTTTCTTAGTGAAGAAATACGAATCAGCTATGACATTCTTAAGTATTTATTCCAAAGAAAAGAATATTTATGTCTATACAGTGATTTGTACATGAATGTCTAGAGCAGCTTTATTTGTAACAGCCAAAAAATGGACACAATGCAAATGTCCAACAACAGGTGAACGGGTACACAAATTGCAGTATATCCATACAGTGGAATAGCAATAAAAAGGGATAAGCTATTGATACATGCAATAACATGAATGTATTTCAAAATAACTATGCTGAATGAATGAAGCCAGAAAAAGAGTATATTACTATGTGATTCCATTTAAGTAAAATTGTAGAAAATGCAAACTAAACTATAGTGATGGCTGGTTAATTGTTACCTAGGGCAGAGGGTAGGGAGGGGTGCAAGGGAGGGATTACAAAGGAAGGAGCACAAGAAAATTTGGGGGGAGTTATGACTATGTTCACTATCTTTATTGTCATTATGATAGTTTCATTAGAGTGTGTTTATACACACATATATATATCATATGTATGTATCTATCACATATATATCAATAGTTATAAAAATGTGCAGTTTAAATACATGCAGTTTACTGCATGTCAGTTATACACCAGTAAAACTGCTAAAATTTATATAGTTTCTAGGGCTTTGTGCCATTAATAATTCCAGTTAACCAAAGTCTCCAATTGTGTATAAAATGCTCACATTTTCATCCCAATGACACTAACCGTAATTGGAAACTTGGAAATTCATTAACTGCATTGTGAATTATTTTTAAGTACAGAGTACAAAATGACCAATTATTTATTAAAGTAATGCCTTTAAAAACACTGAAATTTTATATATCCAGACTATAAAAATATAATAAGAATAACAGTTATACAAAATGCAAACTGGAATATAAAATGAAAATTATGTACCTGTCCAAACAAAAATGTACATTGAGGCTCTGTATAAAATCCTGAAGGGATTTTTTTTTCTTGGTGTGATTCTAACCCTATGATAAAAAATATCTTTCCCTAAAGTGTATAATTACCCTCTGTCACTCTTAAATCTCCTCTGGTGTCTAAGCTTGCTTAATAATGGTGAACAGATGAGCAGAAATTAAAAATAAAGGCCTTCTACCAATTTAGCACCCTGCACATAATGTACCTATAATGATAGTTTGATTGCCAGTGCCCATTATTTTGTTGCTGCCTCTTTTTTTTTCTATTACTGCACCAGAGCCCCGAGTTTCAAAAAGAATGCAGCATCCTGTTCTATAAAACCAGAGCAATTTACATGAACACCAGCTTTAGCCTGTATTAGAAAGATGCATAGAACAAAACAGGAAACATAATGTAATGCCACGTGGACCATTTAATGTCAGTTGTAGTCTTCACTTAAATATCATATTACATTTTGGTTAATTTATTTTCCAAAAAGAAAAAGTAAAAAGCATGAATTTCTTGCACAATAGGGAAGAAAATTGAAGTGTTTATGGATATTAAAATGAATTAGAAAAATCTGTTGAAATGAGACTAGCAAGCACCCTACTATAGTCCCCTCCATGCGTATGGAGCAGTGAAAAAAAAAAAAAGATCTTAAACGTAAAACCAAAAGAGATATAATTCAGCTTTGACATAGAGTAGAAGAATCTCGAAATACAGTTAAAATTTTTCTTCTTTTTTTTGAGTCTGAGAAATTCTTGCTTTAAAACTGTTGTCTTTAATTACACATATCCAATCACTTATGGCATTTTATTCATATTTATGTTTTGCCCAGGTTTCTATATGATCATAATACCTGTTAGTAAACATTCAGGAGAGAAGCCTTCACGGCATACAGTTAACTAATTAGTGTAGTAAAAATAATAAGCTGGATTTTTTAAATGGCCGAGGTGACCTCCCTCACTTTTTAAAACTAAATTGGTCAGTTAAAAGGTTGACAGAGCCTTAAATTCCAGTACCTCAGTTCCCCGTCGGGAGAACATTCCTCTCCAGAACAACATGTTCCTAAGATGCAGTGTGGGAAGGACTTTAAGGCTTTGGGGTATACTGTGTACCGGCAGCAGATGTGGATGAGGGAGTGAGGAGGCCGGTGACTTGACTTAATTAAAATTCAGCATATTCAAAGTTCTGTGAGAAGATCTATATGTAAAACCACACTCACTACTAGACACAGTGTCTGAGTGCAGAGCTGAGGACTCAGTGATCACCGCGTCTGCCTGGCGGCCCTGAAGGATGTAAACAGCTTGTGGTAATATTAGGGCCCTATCTAGCCCCAGTAAAAGATCTCCGTCTCCACAGACCTATGAAATTGCCCGGGAGAATTGTGGACGGTTTTCAGTTACCTTAAAAACATCCCGTATAGGCCCTTCTTGTACGTGGACAAGCAGACTGTATGGATCATTTGTCTTTCCTTGTACGCTTATTCCTACCCTGCGCCACCTGTACAAGCAACCGTAGCACTCAGTGTGAATATCTTCAATCATTATAACCTTTTCCTCAGTCACTTCCTTGATTTTATAGCAAGTTTTGCTCCATTTTCCCCTTACATGTGCTGGGGCTTGGATAGAAATTTGAAACAATTCTTCCTGGCTATTTTCGGAGACCAATACCATGTGGGGCCCTTGAGCTCCTTCTCAGTGTGTGCCGGCCATTCTGAGGAGAAGGAAGCCCCCTTGGCCCTGCACGCCCTGGCCATACAGGGACGGGTGGGGACGGCACAGAGCACTATTTTACACGTATTAAATGCCTCTGTGCACCGAGTCCTGTAGAGAACCAGCCCTGGACTTCCGCATGGAACAAGGGCACACAGACGGGAGCTGGTGGGGGGTTGAGGAGAGCCGTTTATCTGGGAGGCCCAGCACAGGGGGCAGCGCAGTCTCTATGGCTCTGAAGAGACCATCTTGAGGCTGCTAAGTGCCTCCCTGGTCTCTTTAGGACAGTTTCAATGTTAGCAAGCTGGAAATCATGCAGAAAAAAAACAGCAGAAAGGAAGAAGGCTCGGAGGAGTGCCTTGACTCGGCAAACCAAGAGAGAGAACCAGCTCTCTCCTTGGCTGAGTAACAGCCAGTGGGGCATGCAGGCCCCTCAGCACAGATCTGCTGAGCGCCAGGGCAGAGGAGCCAGGCCTTGCCCAAGGAAAAGAGATGAGCACAGGATGAAACCCATCTGGGAATAACTTCCCAGCCTTAAATATGGCCTCATGAGTCTGTCATAAACAAACAGTAGGTGAGACATCAAGGATGGATTGGACTTCAACCTTCTGAAACCAAATCGGACAACTTCCCGTATTAATAGTTGGTCTGTGGCTGGGAGACAGGACTTGCTGTGGCTGGGTTATATCTTGCTGTCTTCTTTTTTTCTCCTCCTTGGCATTCACAAACCCAGCAAAGATCAAGAAAGAACGAATAACCTGCTTTTCAGGTGCTGGGAGACAGGGATGGGCCAGGTTGTTGTGAGAGCTATGTCTTCCCGGCCCAGCGGGGAGCCGGCCTACATAGTGGGAAGGATGGTCGAGCTGACCTAATAAATATTTTCCATCCCTAACCTCAGTAATTATTTTCATGTGTCACAGCTCAGCAAGGAATGGTGAAAAGTAAAGTTTCCCTGATTAGACAAGACCCGCAGATTACTGAGAGTAGAATCTGAAACTGTTCTCTGGGTTGCTCAAGACGTCACTGTCCCCACTCTTCAGGGTGCTGATGTCTTCACCCCACCTCTGCTCAGTTACAGAAAGTAAGTGACTTTGTTTCTTTCCTGATTACACTGATATCCTTTGTCATTTCAGACCCTCCCCTGCGACCCACTCAAAAATCTGTCCTGGAGTTTTTCTCTGCTCCTTTCTCCCTCCACCATGTGAAAATATACCTATTTCAATCTGAGAATTTCAGATCTAATTCTGCTCACAGCCACAGTACTTCTCTGTGGGGTGGGAAATGTGGTCAGATGAGTGGTAGGAAAATGCCTTTTGGAAAATTGTTTGATTTGCTACACTCTACTGAGTCCTAGTGGGAAGTCAGCATCCCCTTGCTATTTTGGAAATTTCTCGGAAATTATACACAAAAAATGTCAGCAAAACATTTTCCATCCTAATAGGTTTTCTAGGTTGTCCCAAGGTAAGAAGAGAGGGCCCAGGGAGAGGGGTCTGATGAAATGGGCCTCTCCTCCTCCCCGTGTGGGGCATGGCGGGGGTGGGGGGGTGGGGAGGGAAGCCATCTCAAAGCAGAGATCCCAATTTAGAGAAGCTTTTGGCCCAGCTGAAGGACATGGTTAGCATAATAAGGCCTCATTTAAACTATCTGCATTTAATTTCAGTTCAGACCTCCTCATTAGAATTTAGTTGGCAAGGGGCTGTTGATAATCCCAGTTGGTTAGGAGGTCAAATGCAACAGGTAATCACAAATCCAGTGCTGCATTTGGCAGCTTCAAGACCATACCCAACCCCCCACCCCCACCCCAACAGCTTCCTTAATGTCGTTAGGTTGGTTACCTCAAGTGTAATTATTGCTTTAACCCTTCTCACTTCTATTAGGATTAAGGATGAATTCTCTCTGGGGATTATTGCTTAATGAGATCCAACATTGAAGGGATACAGGCTACCAGAGGAAAAAAAAAATATTTTTCTAGAAATCTATTCTAATGTAGTTTTCTTAAAAAGATTTTTTTAATGTTTTATTTATTTTTGAGAGAGAGACAATGTGAGCAGGGGAGGGTTGGAAAGAGAGGGAGACACAGAATCCGAAGACAGGCTCCAGGCTCTGAGCTAGCTGTCAGCACAGAGCCCGATGTGGGGCTCGAACCCACTAATGGTGAGATCATGACCTGAGCCAAAGTCAGACGCTCAACCGACTGAGCCACCCAGGTGCCCCTCTAATGTAGTTTTCTATCAGACTGCCCAAGAATCTATCTGAGGAGGAAGTGGGCTGCAGCTCTGGGAGAACATTAGAGACTGCAATCTTCCTGTTAACCAGCTAAGGCAGGCAACAAGTTTGGTGGTTAAGTGTACTTGTTCTGAGGCCACTATGCCCACGGTAAAGCCAGGAGAATCTTAGGGACCTCTAGTGACATCCTTCCTCTTTTAGAAGAGAAAAATGAGGCCAAGAGAGAACCAGGGATTTGTTTAGATACTTTAAGCGGAACTCAGGTGTGCTGATCTTGCTTCTAATGTCCCTTCTCAGAGAACTGGCTCAATTAGCAAAGCATCTCTCCAAACTGTGGGCCACATTTTAGTCTTTGCACAAGAGACAATTCTGTTTTATTGTATAAAATTTATTGGTGTATGACATAGATGGACACAAAAGTGCACAAATCATAAGTTTACACTGAGTGCATTTTCACAAAGAGATTGCACCTGTATAACCAAACATCTGTGTCAAGAAACAAAATGTTTCCAAGCCCTCTTTCACCTTGGGCCCTTTCCAGTTACTATCCTACCAAGTCACTGTTCTGACTTCCAACATCATAAATTCATTTTGCCTTGTTTTGAACTTTAGGTAAGATGGAACATATGGCGTGTACCCTTTGGTATCTGACTTCTTTCATTCAACATTATGTTCATGAAATTCATCTATTGTGTTGTGGGTAACAATACTTTATTTAACTTTTTGGCATGTAGTGTTTCATTGTATGGATATCAACTTTTATGTATCCATTCTTCTGTTGATGGACATTTGAGTTAGTTTCAGTTTGTATCTATTACACCTCAAGGGAACATTTTGTACTTGGTTTTAGTGGGCATATGTATGCCTTACTGTTGGGAGTGTCATTGCTGTGTCAAGGAGTATGTACAGTTCACCCTTATTAGTAACTGCCCAATGACTTCCCAAAGTGATTGTACCAATTTACACCTCTACGCCCACTATATGAGAGTTCCACTTGTTCCACATCCTGACAATACTTGCCACTAGTAATGACTGTCTTAAGAAATGAATTTAGTAAATTTTCTTCCTTTGTAGAAGAGTTGGAGGGAGAAGAAAGAAGAGAGCTTTTGTCCCCAATTTCTTTTATATTTTTAGTTGTCGCTGAGACTTCTCAAGCCCCATCCCCTACAGATTTTCCATTTGCCCCAGGATTGCCAGGTAGATGACTACAGGAGTTTAATGTCTCCTTGGTCACGCATTGGCTAAAATGTTGCAAGTGAAGATGACTCTGTTACCTCCTGAAGTCTGTGGCTAATCAAGTGTCCTCTGGTGAGAAACAAAGATCATTGTTAGTCAACACCATAGCCGACAGTTCTGGGACAACTTGATTGTTAAGACCCTGACTTTGATTCCAAAGAGAGATTCAGGAAGAATATCAGGAGTAGGGATGAGGAAGAAGAACAGCATCATCTCACCCCTGGGCCAAAAGCCAGTCTATAGCCTCAACATTTTATACTTTACTTTTTCCTAGAATGTTTACTTGGCCTGTGGAAGTATGGTAAAACCAGAAAGAAAGTAAATTGTCAGAGAACTTAACCTTGACATCGACATTTAAAACTCAGAGTAGAAAAACTAATAGGCAACCGACAGAATGGAAAAAGATAGTTGCAAATGACATATCGGATAAAGGGCTAGTATCCAAAATCTACAAAGTACTCACCAAACTCCACACCCGAAAAACAAACAATCCAGTGAAGAAATGGGCAGAAGAC
>CM053578.1:72410655-72541203 GCA_028646485.1 Cryptoprocta ferox | reverse complement strand
TACTGAAAACAAACTGAGGGCGGAAGGGGAAGGGGGAAAGGTAAAGGGGGGGTGATGGTTATGGTGGAGGTCACTTGTGGGGAAGAGCACTGGGTGTTATATGGAAACCAACCTGACAATAAAGTTAAAAAAAAATAAAAATAAATAAATAAAATAAGACATTTTGATAGTCTAAAAAAAAAACAAACAAACTCAGAGTAGATTTCCTTGAAAGTAAAACCATTAGCTGTTACTAGGTCCAAAATTAAGGTTGTACTCCAAGCAGAAACCAGTCGATCTGATGTTTATGTGCTATGTTAACAGCACAATCTGGTGAGCTACATCTCGGAGTTCACCAAAATCAGTAGCGTTGAGGCTAGCCATTCTATAAAAACAATTTAATTTATATCTCCAATATCTTATATAGTGATAAACTCAATTAACTTATATTTAATAATATAAAATTATTTATTGAGGCCAGACACCGTGTCAATATCAGTTGCAAAATGGTCTCCTTAAATACATTACCTCATGTGGTCTTAATACTATTCCTCTGGGAAAATTATATTGTCCCTGTTTATGCATCAGGAAACTGAATTGCAGAGAATTAACTTGTATAACTGACAGAACAGGGATTCAAGATAAAGTCTGCTGGACTTCAGGTCCCTGATATTAGCCACTATCCTGTACCAAACTAGAGCAGGGCTTCAAGTTGGAAAGACTTCAAAGTTGTCATATTAGCCCTATGTTTATCCCCATCTTCTCTCTCTGTCTCTACCCCTCTCCCTGTCTCTCTCCCATTATCTCTCTATATCTTATCTCTGTCTCTTTGAGGACCTGTCTACTCACCTAGTGACTTGCCATGGGAGGTGTGCCTAGTACAATTGCTTCTCCTGCTAAGTCTCCAACAGGGAAGGCCTTGCAAACATGTTTCAGTTTGAGCAGACTGCCGCAGCACCATCTGCCAGCCAGATAAAGACAATCCTCCTTTAATTAGGAACGTTGAAATGTTGGAAATCCAGGCCAACTTCTAGCATTACAGAGAAAACTTAGGGTATAGAATCCTCAGAGGAGGAAACCGAGAGTCGGGCTAAGATTTTCAGGGAAAACACATGACTTGCCTGTGAGTTCAGGAGAACTGGGGCCTTGTGCCCTGTCTTTAGGCGGCATCCCGCACCCTCCAGTGTGGCCTCTGCGATCTCTGTGCCAGGGGCCAGATGCACTGGGAAATTTTCTCAGTTGTGTTCACATGCCTCCAGCTTGTTTTCATTCCTACATATAGTGGGGTTTTTTTTTCTTAATAAATGCTTGGTCGAAACCGGGATCTCCTTTTTTGAATGCACAGTTACTGAGAAGATACTAACCATTTTTTACCTCTCCCACCAAACTTAAATAGTCCAGAAATGCACTTTACCCTGAAGAAGGTTTTACTTCAGACCAGTGATGTATTCTTGGTAAAAGTCAGATATCAAAATTGGTTATACCTAAGAACAGTTGCATACCTAGTACAGATAATATTTTAATTTGGCATCCATTATGGACTTAAGATAATGCCATTTTCAGTCATTAAAAGAGAATGTTTGCTTGAATGCAGTGTGTTCCCTGTAGCCAAATTGAAAATTGTTTTCACTGTGTTGAATAGACTTCAATATATTCAGGCTTTCTTGAAGAGAAAACAATTTGGGACATTAAAATAATAGATATACTTTATTTCAGCTTTTAATATTCCTCACTGGTTAAGTTTTTTTAATGTTGCTCCTAAATTTTGCCCATCTTTTATTAATTTAGGGAGTAATGTAATCTCTTATTAGAACCATTTTGTAGATGAAATGTCTCTCTTTTTTTAAAGATTTTTATAACACAATTGATAGTAAATGCTACTCGATTTTAAAAAGATGGGTGTCTTGGAATTTAAAGATAATGCTAATCGTGGTATAATAATCAGAGGGTAAATACATGGCAAGTTATACCTTAGGGATATTATATAATATCTCAGTCCCCAGACAAAATTCTATAAAAGGAAATCTGACAAGAAGCTTAATTTCAGCATTGCCACGTACCATTATTGCTTAATATAAGATACAGTCTTTCATGTCTCTTTAACTAAAATCACTGAAAAGCTAAAAATAAGTTGAACAAACACAATCAATTTCACTTTGATGGTAATATACAATGTCACAAACACACTCACAGACGTTCTCTCCTGGATGGGCTCAAAAATGGAAGGAATGAGAATATAGTCCTCAACAGATATAATGCAGGTAGTATTAGGTTTAGTCAGAATGTTGAGATAGAATTTTATTGACTTTTTTTTGTTTCCCACATACTGCAGCCACAAGTACAAATACCAGATCCTAATCCTAAAGGATTCAAATTCATGCTAGGAATAAACCACAGTGAAAGAAAACACCCATAAATGGCATGTCTCCTTAAATTTTAGTCAAAGCTGACATTTTTGTTTTCATGAAAAGTGCTATGTTATACATAATGACCAACTAAGACCTTTGACCCTAATTACTTCTTGCTAATAACAGTATTCAGTTGTACCTGATAGAATCCATAATTCACTGATTTGTCGGTGGCAGGCATTCATGGGAAATTGGTGAAGTCATAAGCCAATTAGTCACCAGCACTGGACCTCCATATACCAGTCTAATATCCTCGTTACCAAAATTTATCTGGCTTTTAAACAAATTATTTCACAACTTCAAGTGATAGCAACATAAAAACTTTGGCATACAAATAAATCATAAAACACTAATCTGTAGATTCTTCACAACAGAGATATTGGGGGAAAGATTATAGTACAGTCCAGGCAATAAATAGCAAGCTTTTTTATATGTGCCTCTGGGTTACTAGCCCAAGTTATAAACTGTTTGTAAGAATAACATCAAATTTTTGCATATCTTGTTAAAACTCAATCCTATGATAATTCCTACCTTTCCCTGCTTCATTCTTTTTATCTCAGTAATCATTAGCTCTTTCAATTCCACCACCCACATTTTTCTCTCTGAAGTTTCTCCTTTGCATCTCCACAGCCTCCATTTGATTACAAACCTTTGCAACTCTATCCAAACGTTTCTTCCTCCTTCACCACGTCTAAGCTACAACAGTCATTCTAAACCACAACGTTGTCCAAGCAATAATGTTCACACTCTTTCCTTTAATTTTCTAAAAATCAACCATTAGTATCTTATAGAAGAGTCAAGAGTGACAGAAATTACAATTTCAGTACTGAAATGCTGCAGGCAAAACTTGCGCTCCAGTTCAGTCAATGAGAGCATGCCTCTGTGCAAGTGAGAGATATGAGACGTGACTCTGTGTCCCCTTCCTTCAAGAAGTTTCTCTGTGCCTTTCTTGGGGGTGGATATCTCACCACACTGAATGGGATGACAATGCTTAAAAATCTGTATTTCTTATACAATGTGAATTCAAAATGGATGACATTTTTTAAAAAATCTGGTACTCAACAGGAAAAGCAGCTCTCTCTATGAAGATGGGAGGAAAACCTGTCCAGGATTAATTTATTGAGAGATGGCACATGGGCACCAATATGGTAGCTTCATAGAAGATATCAAGGATGATGACATTTTTTGAGAGTCTTGCCTTGCTCTCTGCCTTTTGGCCTTAACCACTTGTCTTTTGTCTAAGTTGAGATTCTAGTACAATGCTTTTGAGTTCCTTCCTCTTGTGCCATTTTCTTCTAGCACTCACTGTCTAGCTTTTGTGAACTATTTTTACTGCCCCACTTGCATGCCCTTTTCATATATCTGTTTGAGTCAGTACAAAGCCCGGCATGAAGTAGATATTTAATAAACATGTGAAAGAGTGGAGAAGACCAGTTTTAGTTAGATTGCAAGGTCAATAATTTTTACTTAGCATTATGATAATTATAGGCACATGCAATTGGAACTAAAAAAAAAAAATCACTCAATTGGCACCAAAGCATAGCTTATATAATTTAGGGAGAAATTGCCCTTGATTTCTCCACATACCATGTGGACGGCCCAGAGTTCCTGACTGGTCCAAAGGACAACTGTAGTCCCAAGGAAAGGAGAATTTAGTATGGGGGCCTATAGGAGTCCCTTTACCAGGTACAAATGAGATTTCCCTGACTCTGTTCTTTGTTATGAAGCTTTCTGCTCCCATATTAACAAAAGTAGAAGCATCTCCATTTCAGAAATACAAGTGCAAACAATCTGTCTGTATAACATTCCTTTAAAGTCAGATGAGTTTATTTAAAGCATGGTAGCCCTGGGAGGGGATGAAGACTGGCCAACCCTACCGCAGAGCCTGCAGAAAACCAGTGGCCTGGCTGACTTTCCAGCAAAGTCTATGTCAAGGTTTGTGGGGGCAGGGTAATGTTTCATACCAAATAACTCAGACAGAGGATTAAACACATTTCTATGCAACTGTGGCAGATTTGGGTTTTATTTTTACCCTACAGTCCTTAAATTACAATACCTCTTTTGATGTGGCATATGCACATTGTGTATTCTTAACTGCTTATTTAGATACATTTGGGACTTTCAGAAGCCTTTTTTTTTTTTCAGTGTGGATGCCAATAAATATGTCTTTATGGGGAAGGGGACAAACTGTACTTTTATATTCCTGGTTTGGGAATTCTAATAAGGTTTTTAAAATTTATAACCTAATAATGAACCACGTCTATGACCGCATCATACCAAAGGGTTTTTATTTTCCTTAAAAGGAAAGATGCAAGATTTTTTAGTCTAAAAATGACCTGCTATAGTTTCCCATCTGGAAATTCTAACTACTCTCATTGTCTGGTGTCTCCCTATTGCCTCTGAAAATTAAAATTATGGAGAAGCTTCATTGAATGAGAGCAAGAGAGTCCTAGTTAAAGTATTTTCCTTTTTCACTAACAGGTAACTTCACCCTAGCCCACTATATCCTTGTTCCTTCTGTTTCATGACTTGTGGATACAGTATTCCTGTATTGCCATCACAATTATTCCTGAAAATGCTTTATAATGACTGAATAGGAATCAAGAAGATCCAGAAAGGACTAGGAAACCACCAAGATGAAACATGGTGCACAGCACCTTAGAACAGTGCACCTGTCCTGGTTGGGAGACTAAGGAAACACAGAACTCAGGAGAACCTGGAATCCATTATACCCATGCAATGGGATTTGACCTTTCTGGCTTCAGACCAGGAGCCCTGTGCTCTGAAAGCCTACATCTTAATCGTGTTTGAATCCACAGGGTCTATGAGAGAACATAAACAAATGGGTAAGGGGATCGATACCTATTGTGAACCAGTGACCAAGATCCCACCAGCCTAGAATTCAAAATTCTGACCTTTGAGTTCATTGACTAGTGCTTTCAATTCTTCATTCATTTGGATTCCTACTGTCATTTAAGTTAATTGGTGACACTTTAATGACTTGGCATATGTTTAGCCTCTGGAGCCCTGTGTGTGAGGGCAGAGGAGGGAGATTGGAATTGTGGTTGGACTTCACTGCCAAGCATAGCATTGTGTGTTATCCTGACCTTTTTCCGGAGTTCCTGAGACCCTAATTGAGTAATCCTATTAGTGGTGTATTTTAGGAGAAAAGATTGTAGAAGAAAGAACAAATACTGTTCCATAATCATGTAGAGTAAACATAGTAAACTATTGTTAATCATCATGCAAAAATGATATATCGTGTTGATTTAGAAAACAAGTCATTTGAAAGCCTTATTCTTTTCATTTTTTGCTATTTGCAATTTTCTATTTCATGCATTTTAGTCATCCATTGGATCATGTCGAATTTGAAATTTTTTATAAAGGAGAAGTTACTGTCTTTGGGGGTTCTTTTTAACTGATTTTCTGCTCTCTCAGATTTTATAGGGATCATAGTAATAATGGGTAGGGAGATCTTCCTTCAGATCTTACTTGATTCAACTAATTAGTCAGTTCCTGAATAAGAGAGTAAATTTCTGTTGATAACTTTAGGAACACAATTTGCCCTTTGTTCAAAACCCTTTCACATTTTCAGACAAGTTATGTCTTAATCCTAGAATAAGTAGAAATTTTAAAAAAATAAAATAGGGGAGTGTATGGATTTATGGAAACAGGAGAAATGCAATTTCCTAATTAACATTTGAGTGTATTGAATTCCAGAGGAGGAAAGTCTACTTTGAATATTACTGTGTAGACAGAATGATTATATGCAAATTGCTTAGTATATTTCTCTGTTTATACGCATGTATGTGTATGGAATCTGTGGGCTTTTTTGTGTGGGTGGATATGTGGTCAAATTATGTGGATGGGCTTGTTTGTTGGGAAGTATGGGGTGTATACAGGAAATTAGGAATTAGAAGACCTTATGGTTTTACTTTAACAGAGGTAAGGATGGATTGGAGTGGCTTTCATTTTTCATATGAAATCATTTAGGCTGGCATTATTCTCATAATATACATCAAACATAATTCAGTTTTCAGAAATGAAATTTTCACAGAGAAGGTAGGCTTACAAAACTACAAAATTAGTAGGCATATTTTTAAAACTGGAACTACCTGACTCAGCATGGAATAATTTTATTTCTATAAAACTCACTTCCAGGTCACTGAAGAAACAACTCTTCCACTATACCTTAAGTTCTTGAAAAACAACCTGAATAATTTAGCCCATTTAAGACAAATAGTTATATAGCCATCTGCCTAGCTATGCTTTAACCCTAAGCCAATGAGTGTGATAACCGTGGAGAGCTCCAAAAAGAGTACCGTCTGCACGTAGTGTAGAACTGAAAAAGGACACCAGCACCCACAGATGGATTTGCCTACCACATTGAAATCAACATGGCAAAGATGAGAGGAACTGAAAAGTGTTTATTTCCTCAGGAAATCTCATATATTCATTCTGATGGGAACACATCCTTCAACAAACATTTAGTGAGAGCCTACTATGTGCCAGGCCCTGCTCTGGATGCCAGAGAAGATTCATAAGAGAGCCCCTCCTGGTGTGTCAGGGTCGCCATATACATGATACAGCTTCAACAGTCCAGGCGGAACCAGATGATCCCTCCTTGGGGAAGGTGAACCTCACCAGGGAAGGTGACATTTGGGATGGGTCCTGAAGGATGAGTAGGAGTTTCCAAGTGGAGTTTGAGGAGGGCATTCCTGGCAGCAAGATCAATGCGGAAGAGGAGTGCAAAACACATGGCATATTTGGGGAATGGCAGGAAGTGTAGTGTGGATGGAGCACAGGGCTAGGTAAATAGTGAACACTTTCTGGCTCTTACCAAAGAGGTCACAGTCTCAGCTGGCAGACTCCTTTTTTTTTTTTTTTTTTCTTTTTGGCCCATACAGTGTTTTAAAAATATTTTGAATTAGTTGCCAAGATTTAAAAATTGGAAGATTTCTCATAAAATTCCAGATTTCTGGCTTCTCTTGAAAAAAAAAATCAGAAGATCTGGCAACACTGGGCCTACATTCCCACATGGCAACAAACGACTGGAGCTGGGTAGCAGCTCCTGTACCTCCTCCCTCTTGGAAAGAGGCATGTGCTTGCCAGTTCACCCCAGTCTCCACCCTGCTGTCTTCTCTCCATGTCCTGTGCTGGCCACCTTTGAACCTGTGGGAAAATGGTGAACAAAACCGGCCATGATTCTGTTGGCGTGTAGCACACAGAGCCGAAGACTTCCCGGAGAAAGTCCCTTGCATGTCTTCCCGAGGAATTAGGGTTTCATTCTTAGACCTAGAAGGAGACAATAAATACTACTTTTTTAAGTTTATTTATTTATTTTTAGAGAGAGAGAGAGTATGCATGGCAGAGAGAGAGAGAATCCCAAGCAGGCTCTGCACTGTCACCACGGAACCCCATGAGGGACTCGAACTCACGAACCCTGAGATCATGACCTGAGCAGAAATCAAGAGTTTGAAGCTTAACTGTGTAAGTGACTGAGCCACTCAGGCACCCTGATGATAAATATTCTTAAGGCAGAGATGTGATTAAATTTGTCCTTCAGGAGGCACCTGGGTGGCTCAGTCGGTTGAGCCTCTGACTCTGTGCTGACAGCTCAGAGCCTGGAGCCTGCTTCAGATTCTGTGTCTCCCTCTCTCTCTGCCCCTCCCCCTCTCATGCTCTGTCTCTCTCTGTATCAAAAATAAATAAAGCATTAAAAAAAAATTTGTCCTTCAGAACTCTGATGACAGAATGAAAGTTGACATAGAGAGTCCAGGGCGAGAAAATAAGTAAAAAGCCACAAGGCAGCTGAGAGAAACCCAAACTAGGCGATGGTATCCTGCTTATGACCCTAAAAAAACATATTCAAAATCTGAACTCTTTTTAAGCATTTTTTCTAAAGAGAGATCTCATAAGACTTCAAATATAGTAAAATATCAATTTATGTATTTTAAGTATTAATATATAGAAAGCGAAAAGAAACTTCACCAGAGTAACAGAGTAAAGAAATGGCAACCTTGGAACATTTTGTACTGAGTAGCAAGTATTAAGCCTCAGGCCTTCAGACTACACAGTTTCCAGGCTGTTCCCATCAATTCATAATTCACAATATACTGTGATCTGGCCCTGCATAGAGGAATTTATACCTTAGATCAAGTTGACCCATTTGCAAAGAAGAGTTTAAAAATAATAAATGTATTTCCTGTCCTTGTTCTAGCTTTCCCTCAACAAGAGAATATGTATTCCTTAAATTAGCTACTTATTTAGAGGCCAGAATTCTCCTCACCTCAGAAACTCTTTAGAACATGAGTTGTTAAATTTAAACACCAGGAAAAATGTGCTCAGGTTTAGTCATCTTGTGTGGATGAAGGCTGTGATAGGATTCCATCTATTCACCTTACCTGGAGTTGAGCTTTTGTCCTTCTTCTCATTATGTCCTTTTTCTCAGACTTCCCTGGAACAGGAAAGGAGAAGAGTGAAGTTCAGAAAGGGCAAGGAATATCATGATGCCAGTGGAGTTTTACACAAATGTACAGTGGTGTAATTAAAAGGAAAAACAGATTGCTGAAGGTCTTCTTATAATAACTAAAAATTCTTCAAATCCCTAATGTTTATACTCCAAGGGATTCATTGTCAAATAAAGCTGCTTATAAATGCCTAAATCCTCCATCCAAACTGCCAAGCATTTCTCTCCTTTTCACAGTCAGAAACTTGCTTCTGTCGTTCCTGTCAAGGGCAAATACTCAGATACACAGAGAAATGAGTTCTATGTCTTCTGGACAGGTACATGGATCCACATTGGGTGATTGAGGTCTCAGAATACACAGCTACCCTGAATTGGGGAGGAAAAGTACCTTTTAAGATGCCTTTGACATTGTCAAAACTCAAAACTCTGGGTGTTCCTTTAACAAGAGAGTAAATACTTAAAGCTTTTTATTACTGAATAGGTATGAGGTCAACAGTTCTTGAATGACATGATGAACAACAGGGCATATTGCAAATCAGTGATCACATTGTTTTTCTGAACTCTTGTGTGAAAACAATTACATGAGATAATTCAAAGTAGAAACCTAGATCATAATAATAGCAAATGCCACTTGTGCCTGACATTGATCTCAGCAATATGTATGTATTAATTACTTAAGCCTCACAACAACCCTATCAGGTGGGTGCTATTAATATCATTATCCCCATTCAGCAGATGAGAAAACTGAGGCACAAGAAATTTTCACTTATTTTCCCAAAATCTCGTAGCTGGGAGAGCTGAGGTTTGAATTCTTGCAGTTTGACAGTAAGTCTGGCCTCGACCACCATACTTCCCTTTCATGCTATATGGATGCACCTGCTTAAACATCCAAGGATATTGATGATACACAAATGCAGACCCCCACCAGGTCTCCAAATCTCACCATTTTCCTTAATCCAGAGACTATTTCAAAGCCCCTAACATCTGTCATGTAAAGCTAAGGTGCAAGACAGCCAAATTTCTTACAAAAACATAAAAAATGTACCTCAAGTATATCTGACATTGTCGCATTTGGTACAATGGGAAATAGCTTTTGCAGTTAGTTTTACTTAATGTAAAAGATTGTGATGATTAACTTCCTCTTCATTTTGCCACGGTCAAATTAAGTGCTCAATAGGTATTCGCTGGATGTTATACATAGTCAAGAAGTAAAGGTGATTATCCCAATCCTATAGCTAAGCTGAGAATGGCTTCACAGAGAGATCTGTTATCATATGGAAAATCTTAGTGAAAGCAATGAAAGAGGAGAGAAGAGAAGAAAAGAAAAGAAAAAAGAAAAGGGTTTTGACAACCTGACAATAAACTATAAAGTTTAATAAAAAAAATAAATAAAACCAAAAAAAAAAAAAAAGAAAAGGGTTTTGAAATTCAGATCCCTAATTAATTACTCAGGTTTTTTAATATAACAAATGAGAATAACAATGCCTATTTCATAGAAATGCTTTAAGACTGGAGACACTGCAGTGTGCTAAGGAGTCACTGAGTAGAGATGATAATGATCTTTTTGAACTATCTGAGAAGTGTTTCATTCTATTTCTAGTATAAAATCATTAATTGTGTTAAACCACTCTCTAAAAATGAGTATTCTGTCTTTGGCTGCCCATTGGAATCATCTAGGAAACTTTAAAACACATTAACACCAGGGTCTCACTTTCAAAAATTCTGAATTATTTGATGGACATTTGGAATGTTAAAAATCTCCTCAAGTTATTATAAAGTACAATCAAGATTGAGAATCAGTGCTCTAAAATAACTCAACTAAAAATCAACATACAGAAATAAGCTGCATTTCTATATACTAACAACAAAATATCTGAAAAATAAATAAAACACTGCCATTTATAATAGCATAAAAACATAAAATACTTAGGAATAAATTTAACTGCTGAGGTGCAAGATCTGTGTACTGAAAACTATAAAACATCAATGAAAGAAATTGAGTAAGACACTGATAAATGGAAAGATAGTCTGTGTTTATGGATTGGAAGAATTGATATTGTTAAAATGTTTGTACTATTCAAAGCCATCCATAGATTTAGTAGAATCCCTATCAATATTCCAATGGCATTTTCACAGAAAGAGAAAAAACAATCCTAGACTGTGTGTGGAGCCATAAAAGACCCCAAAAGCAATGCTGAGAAAGAAGAACAAAGCTTGAAGTATCACACTTTCTGGCTTCAAAATGTATTGCAAAACTACAGTAATCAAAACAGTTTGGTAATGGCATAAAAACAGAAACCTAGACCAATGGAACAGACTTAGGAGCCCAGAAATAAACCCTTGCATAAACAGTAACAAGTATTTGACAAGGTAGCCAAAAATACTCAGTGAGGGAAAGGATAATTTCTTCAAAAAATGGTGCTGGGAAAACTGGATAACCATAAGTAGAAAATGAAACTGAACCCCTATCTTTCACAATTCACAAAAAATAAACTCAAAAGGGATTAAAGACAACCACAAGACCTGAAACTGTAAAACTCTTAGAAGAAAACATAGAGAAAAAACTTCGTGACTTTGGTCTTGGAAGTAATTTCCTGCCTAAGACACAAAAAGCTCAAGCAATAAAAGCAAAAATAAATAAGTGGGACTATATCAAAATAAACAGCTTCTGCACAGCAAAAGAAATAATAAACAAAATGAAAAGGCAACATATGGAATGGGAGAAAATATTTGTAAGCCATCTATCTGATGAAAGGTTAATATCCAAAATATACGTGGAACTCCTACAACTCAAGAGCGAAGAAACGAAAGGAAGGAAGGAAGGAAGGAAGGAAGGAAGGAAGGAAAGAGAGAGAGAGAGAGAAAGAAAGAAAGAAAGAAAGAGAAAGAAAGAAAGAGAAAATCAATTAAAAATGGGCAGAAGTCCTGAATGGACATATTTTTCCAAAGAAGACCCACAAACGGTCAACAGGTACATGAAAAGATGCTCAACATCACTGTCCAACAGAACTACGTCTGATGATGGAAATGGTTTGTAATCTGCCCTGTCGGGCACAATAGCTACTAGCCATGTGTTACCATTTGGTACTTGAAGTATGGCTAGAATGACTGAGAAACTGAAGTTTTAATTTTGTATAATTTTAATTAATTTAAATCTAAATAGTCATGTGTGACTAGAGCTCAACATACTGGACAGAATATATTATATATATAATGGCATATTATTCAGTCATGAGAAAGAAGGAATCCTGCCATTTGTGTTAACATGGATGAATCTTGAGGACATTATACTAAGTGAAATAAGTCAAACAGAGAAAGACAAATACTGTATGATCTCACATATATGTGGAATTGAAAAAAGCCAGACTCGTAGTAACAGAAAGTAGTGGGTGGTTGCCCGGGGCTAGGGGGTGGGGAAAATGAGTGATATCAAAGGATACAAATTTCCATTTATAAGATGAATAAATTCTGGAGATCTGATGTACAGCATGATGACTATAGTTAACAATACCATGTAGTATACTTGAAAGCTTTTACGGGAGTAAAATCTTAAATGTGCTCTAAGATAACATTCCTCAATAAAATCCAAAATATTACAGATATTTCAGGGAATAGTAATAATACCTATTCCATAAGATTTTTAAAGCCTACCATGCAGAGACTACCAGGAACATATCTGAAGCCAATGTTGGTTTAATTTGGTGCATAAGGAAAAAGGTACTCCAGAGGGACCCTAATGTGTTTCAAGACAGAGTGGTTTAGACAGGGGGCTTATAGCATATGGGAGGTTAGATTCATCAAACAATGGCCTTAACAGGGCATGTTGCGGGGATAGTCCATGGTCATTAAACATGAGTCTATGCAGTTACTGCTAGATCATTTTTTTCCATAGTCTTACCTCAGAGTATATGGGTCTGAATGAGCTCGTGTTGCAGAAGTTTGAGCCTGTATATTCTATGATGCACAAGATGGTTAGTTAGGCTTGATGCAGTTTATCTGTTTTGCATTTTTGAAAATTGCACCTTCTGTTTCAGTTATCAGTATCTCCTCCACTGCAGCCTAACTACCAGTATGGCCTTTTTTACTTTCGTGGTGATAGATTATTTTCTTTGGGAATGTGATCAATTTAGTTATGCACCTTTGTTGAAAGCATAGTACTTAAGAAATTCTTAGTTATAAGATAAATAAGTTCTGAGGATTTAATGTATGGTGTGGTGACTATAGTTAATAATACTGAATTGAAATTTGCTGGAACTAAGAGAGTAGATCTTTAGCATTCTCTCACACACACACAAAAGGTAATTATGCGAAGTGATGGATGTGTTAATTAATTTGATTGTGGTAATCATTTCACAATGTATATTTATATCAAATCATCACATTGCACACTTTAAATATATACAACTTTGTCAATCATATCTTAGTTTTTAAAAAAGAAAGTGTAGTCTTTGAATCTACTTAAAAGGATTGAATATTTGTAACGGTAGCTGTTTTGGTAAGTATAGGCATTATTTTTTGGGGGGTAATTACTGATTAAATCATCTAGTATGATAGTGACTATATAGCAGTATTTAAGATTCTGGAGATTATGCATTTGGTGACTATAACAGAGACAAACATGGACACAAGGATTATTATTAATGGTTGAAACAACCTAAATGCCCCACAAACTATTTGAATCTTCCTTTTATACCTGTTTTTTCCTCTTTAATTTGGATACGGGTTCTTTAGCTTTGCCAGTGTCTGAAGAACTGGCTCAGTATTTAGATGTTACCAAAGCTGAGCGTACTGGCATGAATGAGGAACAGAGGTGTCTACTAACCATTTAGAGAAGAGAACCAGCAAGGGAGAATGAGATGGCTTAGAAGGAAAGAATCCCAAATAGGCTCTGCTCAGCACAGAACCCAGGTGGGGCTCAATTTCAAGATCCTGGGATCACGACCTGAGCCGAAATCAAGAGTCAGATGCTCAACCAACTGAGCTACCCAGGCACCCCACTAACTTTATTTTTAATATGGTGGTGTAAAATCAGGGGCAGAACATAGAGCAGTTTTAAGCCTAAAATTATTAAATTAGCTATTTGTCCAAGGAATCATTTCAATAGGACTTTTACATGAAAGTTTTACAAATATAATTCACAAATGTGTGTTTTTGTAAACCAAAAATTTAAATACTATCAATCATATTTAAAAGCTCTTGGCATTTCTTTTTCCTTCTTGTCTTGTAACCCAGTAACTTAGACCACACGGTTTTGGATTTTTTTTTTTAAAAGCTAACTAAGTCAATCTTGTTTATAAAAGTCAATTGAGGCAAGAGCTTGTTACATTAAACCTAATTTCTGATATCTTTTCCTGTGGTTAGATCTGGCTATCTGAACTAGACATTCCTAGAGTGACACATTGACAACTTTTGTAATTAATTAATTTCTATAGTTTCCAAAGAGATGGGGTAGGGGGAAATTAAATGAGAGAAAGCCAGCTACAGACCAGCTACAGACAAATATAGAAGTTACAGTTACAGATTGGGTGAGAGAGAAAGTCTGAGGTGGTGTTAAACCCCCCTCACATAAGTAATCTTCTAACTCCAGGGACTTCTCATTGAAAAAGCAGTGGCTACACCCATTAAAAATGGTGATGTTCTTATCATAAGAGACAATTTTTGCTTGTTTAAGCAGTTCATTGGAAATTGGGTGCCGATGTCTGGCTTGAAGCCTCTTCATTGTTCCACAGAGGCTTCTAGTTCTTTTTTTATTTTTGGTGGAGTTCAGGGAGTCCTGAGGTGAATGTGATCATAAGGATGAGATTTTTTTTTTTTTTGTAAGAAAGAGAGAGAGTAGCACACAGGAGAGGGGCATTTATTTATTTTTGAGAGACAGAGATAGACAGAAGTTGAACAGGGGAGGGGCAGAGACAGAAAGAGACACAGAATCTGAAGCAGGCTCCAGGCTCTGAGCTAGCAGTCAGCACAGAGCCCAATGTGGGGCTCGAACCCACAAATTGTGAGATCATGACCTGAGCCGAAGTCGGACACTCAACCAACTGAGCCATTCAGGCGCCACCCCCCCTTTTTTAAATCTTTTTTTAACATTTATTTATTTTTGAGAGACAGAGAGAGACAGAGCGTGAACAGAGGAGGGGCAGAGAGAGAAAGAGACACAGAATCTGAAGCACAGAGAGAGAATCTTAAGCAGGCTCCACGCTCATTACAGAGCCTGACCCTGAGATCATGACCCGAGCCAAAATCAAGAATTGTACACCTAACTGACTGAGCCATCCATGCACTCAAAGTCTGAACTTATAAGTAAACTTTTCCTTTAAAATTATGGTTATTGGCAGTGGCACCTGGGTGGCTCAGTCAGTTAAGTGTCCAACTTCCACTCAGGTCATGATTTCACGGTTTGTGGGTTCGAGCCCCACATCAGGCTCTGTGCTGATAGCTCAGAGCCTGGAGCCTACTTCAGATTCTGTGTGTCCCTCTTTCTCTCTGCCCTTCCTCCACTCGTGCTCTCTCTCTCTCTCTCTCTTTGTATCTCAAAAATAAATAAATGCTAAAGTAAATAAATAAAATTACGGTTATTGGCAAATCTTTTAGGGAGGCAATTTTAGAATTCAAATTTCATTTGAAAGTTTTCCTATGTCAATTAAACTATAAAGACCAAAGGATAGTTAAGATTTTGTTTCCTTTTCTGTTCATGTTCAAAGTTCTCCAAAATGGCCACTGTTAATTTCAAATTGCCCTTGATTAAATTATGCCATTTTGAAAGTTGCACATGAATTAAAAGTATAATTCAAAAAATATTTAAAAATTAGATGTTTGACCCAGAGACACCATAGATTTAGATGACGACCACCCCATGGGCACTGCAAGAGTCAGTAAGAATGGTGTTTCTATAGTCTCAGATTTCTGAAAGAAGAAAAAAGGCCCACCATCAATAAGGAGGGGCTGACAAACCTGAATAAAGTAGTTCTCAGGGAGTACAGAGAAAAGACTCAATGCTTTAATACGGTTTTAAAGGATGACTCCAGGCAAAGTTTGTTCAAAGCGCACCAACCTGATGAGAACTTCTAAACTCCTCAGCTTTGGAACCATCTCAAATAGGAATCCATGGGGCCTATGTTTGTGGTAATGGCTGGGCCTTATGTGACTGGCCCAATCCTAATAAATCAAAGACCTTTCTTTCTGGATGGTTAGAAAAGATCCATTCAGGAAAAAGCAGACCCCAAAGATTGAATTTCTGCTCAGGAATATTGACGTTGGAGATTTGCCACATAGGTTTATACTCTAAATGTCCAATATTTGAATTGCAATGTGACAACAGAGAAGAAATCTATTTGGTCAAAGAGTGAATTATATCCATAAATGGATATAAAAATCAAAGTCTACACATTTTGCTTTTTAGGATACCTGAATAGCAGTCACTGTGTCTTCTTGTTTTGGATTTGTCTTTTAGTCTTGGGTGGAATAAGATTCATTGTGCTTGACATGAGGAAAAAAAAGAATTTGAGTGAATCTTAGTATTTCAACCCAAAGATGTGTGGAATAATTATTTTTAGAATCTGAGAGCTATTGAAATTTACTCTTGGAAGAGCTGTTTTTATGTGTCTGTGATCTACTTGGACCCTGGGCTGCATGTGCTTGTCTCTGACTCACATGCTGGGGGTCTGGACACCACAGGCTTCCCAGGGTAGGAATGGGAAGGTTAACTGAAACACTCTCCTAACAGCATACATGTGGCAATCACTACCTTTGCCATTGGTGTGTTGTAAGTCTGAGGTGGCAGTCTTTGAGAGCAGAGTTCTTGGCATCTTTGACCAAGAAGGCTGACCAGCACTACCTCTGCACTGCTGCATTGAGGGGGGGGGGTGGCCAGGGATTCCAGTCCTCCCTCATTTCGCTTTCACTTTCTGTGACCTTAAACTTACCAACAAGAAGACAAAATAACCACCTGCCTTCATTAAGCCCCCACTGAGTAACCATGGGTTTGCTAGTTTCCCAGCCTAGATAGGCAAATTCTTCCTATGGCTTCTTGGGATGTTTAATTGGCAAGAATGAGACCAGCTGCCTCATTGGCTATTACATTTCTGCAAAGGAGGAAATAGTCTATTGATTAGGAGGAATTATTAACCTATTGTCATAGAAGCTCTTAGGGGCAAAGAGAGAAATGAAAGTGTCAAAAACCAAAGATATGCTTTGCTCTGAAGCCAGTGGCTCCCACAGTAATCCCCACTGTGGCCTCTGTCCCACGTGCAGGTGTGGAGACCTACACTGGAGGGTACCCGTGGGTGTTCTCCTCTCTGCCACGAAGGAAGGAGCACAGCCTTATCATGGCAGATGAGTGAAAGGCCCTGGAGTCAGGGAGCTTGAACTTGGAGCCATCTCCACCTTTTAGAATTCTAGATTAAGTATTTGATCTTAGAGACTCCATTTCCTCATCCTTAAAATGGGGATAAAAATAGTGTCAAACTCATAGATGTAGTCTAGGACAATAATGAAGCAACCCATGTTTCCATTCCCTGCATATAGAAAGTGTTTATCAAAAGTGTTTAGGCTTTCCAGGCCAGATGGTCTCTGTTGCAACTCCCACCTCTGCCCTGGTAGTGTGAAAGCAGCCATCTGTAATACATAAAGGAATGGGTGTGGCTCTGTTCTAAGAAAACCTTATTTATAAAAATGCCGCTTGCCAAATTTGATCCCGGGCTCAATTTTGCAGACCCCTAATCTAGGTCAGTCATTATCACATGAGTATTGTAGACTTGCCTGATGTACAAACATTGACAGAGGAAAAGGAGTTCCCTGACTTAATGCAGAAACATAAGTAGGCCAGAATTTAGGAGTGTGTGGTTATCAGCCTTTAATTCACTGTGTCAGAATGAGACGAAACTCAGGTTATGTGAGTTTAAAGAATGACTAAGACAAATGTGCCAAAACCATTCTTTTGACCCACTTCTGTGCGCTGCCCCTTGCTGCAAATTCCATGCAAAGCACCTGGAAAATCCCTGAGGTTCTGGCTAGGCTTGCATAAGAGAATGGAGTATTTCACAGCTGGAGTTTTTCGTTGTGACACAAAATGGTTTGGGATCTTCTGATTATAGGACAGCATATTTGAAGCTGTATCTATATCATGCAAAGTAAGGTGGGTAATTTATTTGGTCACCATAATAAGCCTCATCACATATTACAACTACTTCTATTTTTCTATCTTATATCCTTTTTCCTTTCTTCTTCCTTACTGATGGGGAGCTGATTTTATTGGGGGAAGCAAAGTAGCCAAACAAAAAAGAATTTGAATTCCCAGGCTGCCCTTTCAACTGGAGATGACCCATGTGAGACAGTTCTGCCATTGAGATATAGGCAGAGTTCTGGCAGAGCTTATAGGAATGCTGTGTTTTCCTTGTTAAAAAGGGACAGAGTTAGATGACATGCACACTGGTGCTATGCATGTCCTCCTTCTTCCAGCTAAGAACACAGATATGATGCCTAGAGAGGGAGGGACTGTCTAATAATCATGAGAATCAAAACTGTGGATTATGGGACAGATAACAGAAATGAACCTTAATCTTTGATGACTTCTTTGCCTGTAATGCTTCCTTCTGGACTTCTAATTTTTTTGAGAAACAAAAAACTTTATTGCTTAAGCCACTCTTGGTGAGTTTCTGTTAAATTTAGCCAAATTGGATTAACTGACTTCAAAATTTTCAAAGCCACGAAAATTAGTCCATTGTCAATATTGAAATGCTATCAAGGACAAAGTATAAAATCTTGACCTTGCTTTGTGTAGTGTAGACAGTGGAGTTAAAAGCAGGACAGTGATAGATTGATCAATGCTGTGGTTCAGGTCCTGTTACTGCACATCATCTCATTTGCGACAGTTTCAGGGTTCCTGGTGGCTACTAGAAAGGTATTTATGATGGTGGATGTGGGTTTATGAAGGAAACTGGTAGGCTAAACACAATCCAGGCTTTACATGTTTATTATAAGCAGTTTCACAAAGACTTGGCCAAAAAATAGAAAATCTCAGTGTTTGTGACTAGTACATAACCCCCAAGAGTGTTCCCACATTTTTGCTGTTATCTATGAAGTTCCTTAAGTTAACCATTTTATATAAAAGGAAAACATTGTTTTAAAGTTTTAATTATCCATTCCTGGTTCTCTACCCAGCTTTATAAATTCTATTGAAACCATGTTTATGATGAGTAATTCTTTAAAAATTTTCTCTTAAAAGCCTTTTGCCATTAATATTTCAGTTAATTAAAAATGCATTATGCCTTAATCCTTTGTTAAATGCACAAAAGCATAAAACAGCATATAATATTGAAGTTGGAAGTTTCTTTGGAATTGGGTGTTTGGGCTCACAATTGATGGTTTATTAATGTAAACCTAGTGGAGGGTAAGCCAAAGAACATTTCGTGTCCTGATGTTTGCAAAAGAGATCAAATTTACAAGGGCATTGTTTTTTTCCTACTGAATTCCTAAACGTTACTATTAAAAGACAAAGAATATGTGTAATACAAACATGTGTATCCCAAAGGACAGTTCAAAAAGATTGCTAAACATGGAAAGTTTATGGAAGAATCCAAAGTCAAATTAATATGCCAGAGCATGGATACTAACTTGGATTTTGGAAATGTTTTCCCAGATTAAAAAGGAGTTTTGGTGTGGGGCCCCATATGGAAAACATGCATAATTTATTTAAAAGACCAAAGCAAAAGTGAATTCACAGTTTGAAATCTGGATAATTATGCTATAATTAAAGGACTAGTTTGTTTTTGTTTTAAAATTATTGTCTTCAGAGTTTCCACCCACCCCCGCCCCCCCAGTGCTATTCAGGGATTCAAAAGTTTAGGGAGTATTTTCTTCATAGTCCTGAAAGTTTTTATCTTCTCTTTATGTGCCATATAATACAATGAAATATTTTATATTATCTTTTTACCACAATACAACAATAGGAACCTTTATATCACTTCCCTCATTATGACTGTCTACTTTATAGACCATAGCTAAATAAGGCCATAATATCAATGCAGTTGAGTAAACTGGTTTGGCTGGCAACTTAAGTAAATGAGTCAGTTCTTTAGGTATTACATAGACTCAATCATTCAAGAAATATTTCCTGAACCACTTTACATGTTGGGTCCAGTGGCAATGCACTGAGGATCCAATACCTGACCTCAGGAACTTAAGAGCCATAGTTCTATAAAAATTCCAAAAAATTTTATCAATCATACGAGATGTGTTTAGAAAAACTGTAGATCTTCAGCAGAGACTAAACCCTCAACTCATCCCCTCCCCACATTTTATTAAACGATAAGCAAACAAAAATTACAGCTCTATGAAGGAGGAATAGGAAATTTTTTTTTGCAATATCTAAAAATTCTGGGTAATAGATTCCAATGAATAAATATATATTTTTAACTTCTTCTACAACCCATAAAGAAATTGAAGTAATTACATATTCAAATTTTAAAACTAGTTTTGAGGATAAAATACCCAAGATGCAAAAAACTTTAGGACATATACAGTTGTGGTAGCAACTGAATTTTAGTTTCCACACTCCCACACTCCTTTTTCTCTTCCATATATATATATATATATATACATTGTATAATTATATATGCTCAAATCATACAGTGATTCTTTATCTATGAGACTAGGCATTCTATTAAATGCCCACATAAGTAAATTATACTTAGAAGGAATAGTTTATATATTCATTCTTTTGACATAAATCCTGGTAGAGTTAATTTTCAGATGATCAAGCCAAGAATATAAAATATATTATTCTGTGCTTACTGTTTCTGAAATCTATTTGATCTAACACACTATAGACTAATGTCACCTTTAGTTGTTCAAACCTGAGTATATGAGCATGCTACATAAGAAAAACTGTAATAAGAAAATATAGTGGAGAGATGAAATCCAATATAACTTACAAACAGTGCTAGTCTGACATATATGTAAAGGTAGCCATAATCATCCTGTTAGATACTAACATACTAGTTAGATTTAAATGCATAAGTAGTTCATGTAAAGGATGGTAATTGTAATACTTTAAAAAGTCATACCTAGCATTTCTCCCTGAGACTAAGGAGGAAGAGATGGAACTAAGTGGTGCTGGAAGCTTTCCTGAGGTTCCTTTGAAGACTTCTAGATTCAGTCCTTATACAGAGCTCACATTCTCCCTTCTCTTGGCTGAGAGCATCCAGAGAGATGTGTTTCCACCATTGCTAGTCTGAAGGCTCCATTCTCTCCACCAAGCTAATTACATTGAACTGAGGGAGGAGATCTCATTCTCTCTCTAGATCAAACAGAGGGACCCTGAGAACCACTCAAAGGACTCCTCAGTTATCCTGTACAACCCCAACAGCTCTGCTCAGTTCACAGTGGGCACGATAGATTTTTGCTAAAGCTGTGGATGAATGCAGAATGGCCATCTTGTCATGGAGAAGCAGATCATACTGGAAAATCCAGTCAAGTTCCAGACAGGAACCTAAGGAGATAAAGAAAATGGAGCAATGAACCATCCCTTTACATCCATGAGAGAGAGGCTTGGTACTAAAACCTCTGCTTCTTCTTTCCCATTCACGATACCCATGTGAAGATTGAAAAGGTCGTCTGCCTAAATGCTTCATCCTATGGTGCCAAAAAGTCCTCTCACTAAGTGAACAAACCACCTGCCTTTAAGTCCTAATAAGGGAAATGGATTGCTGGGTGGTGGGGCTCAGGACTCTGAAATAAGAGCCCAGAATTAGGTTGAGTTTGCATTAAAGGTCAGAACAAAGGCTCTGTCTACCACGAAAAACAAAGATAAGAGGAAGCCAGGGAGTGGGTGAGGGGCCCATCAGGTGAAAATGGAGAGGAGAACAAAGGGAAGAAGGAGGAAAATGTAAGAAAGTCAGGAGGGAAGCCACACAAACAAAGTACAAAGAGGGACAAAGCAAAGAGTGAAGAAATGAATGTGGGGAAGGCACTGAGACAAAAGGAGGTGAAATTGGAGCAAGAGAAGGACAGAAAATAGGAGAGATACTGAAATATCCCAGTGTTGGATTCTTTAGAGTAGGAAGAGAAGGTGTTCTCAGAGTCTACATACTAGCTATCTGCTTCAATGAAATTATTATTGCACTTGACTTTATCCCTTTTATCTGACTACTATTTTCTCCCATTATATTACTTTAATAATAAAAAATAATCAGAACTTAAAGCATTTTTATTTTTTAATAGTTTTGTTTTAAAAGTTTAATTTTTTACATCTGTTTCTTTATTTTGTGTGTGTGTGTGTGAGAGAGAGAGAGAGAGAGAGAGAGAAGGGACAGAAAGGGAGAGAGAGAATCCCAAAGTGGGGATGGATGGGGTGGGGGGGGCTGGAACTCTTAAATCGTGAGATCATGACCTGAGCTGATATCAAGAGTCAGACACTTAACCGACAGAGCCACTCAGGCACCCATAAATGTTTATTTTATTTTGAGAGAGAGAGAGAAAGAGAGAGTAAATATGCAAGTGAGGGGAGGGGCAGAAAGTGGGGGAGAGAAAGAATCCTAAGCAGGCTCCGCACCACCAGCACAGAGCCCGACTCAGGGCTCAATCCCATGACCTGAGATCATGACCTGAACCCAATCCAGAGTTGGATACTTAAGTGACTGAGCCACCCAGGTGCCCCCTTAAATAATCTTTAAAGCTGATCTTTAACTTCCTTACAAAGTTTTTTGAATGGTGTTTCTTTCCTATCAGTTGCAGACTAGATCTTGAAAGCTGTGTAAACTAGTCTTTTAAGTTGTGCCAAAATTAAAACAAACTAACTAACTAAACTAAAAACCCAACCCAAATATTTCACACTGTATGTTGGTGGATCTAATTACATTTCTCAGAAATATAAATGTTTAATAAGTGTGTGTTGACAGAATGAAATAATTTTTGCCATTAATCAAGCTTTGTTTAAAAACAACACTGGTGGGGCCCCTGGTTGCTTCAGTTGGTTGAGCATCTGACTTCAGCTCAGGTCATGATCTCACAATTTGTGAGTTCAAGCCCCACACTGAGCTCTCAGCTGTTAACCTGTCAGTGCAGAGTATGCTCATATCCTCTGTCCCCCACTCTCTGCACCTCCCCCACTGGCACTCTCTCAAAAATAAATAAATATTAAAAATAAATAAATAAAAACAACACTGACGATATTATACTATAGTATTTATGTATAAATGCAGCATCACAAAGTGATTCCAAATTGAAATTAAGAATAAGAAACCTTTTGCACAGCAAAAGAAGCCATCAACAAATGAAAAGGCATCCTACTGAAAAGGGGAAGATATTTACAAATGATATATCTGATAAGGGGTTAATATGCAAAATATATAAAAAATGTATACAGCTCAACAGCAAAAAAAACAAATAATCTGTTTTAAAACTGGGTAGAGGACCTGAATAAACATTTTTCCAAAGAAGATAACAGATGGCGAACAGACACATGAAACAATGCTCACTGTCACTAATCAGCAGCAAATGCAAATCAAAACCACAGTAAGATATCACCTTGTACCTGTCAGGATGTCTAGTGTCAAAAAGACAAGAAATAACAAGTGTTGGTGAGGGTGTGGAGAAAAGGGAATCCTGATACACTGTTGATGAGAATGTAAATTGCTACAGCCACTTTGGAAAACAGTATGGCATTTCCTCAAAAAGTTAAAAATAGAAATACTATACAATCCACTAATTCCACGACTGGGTATTTCCTCAAAAAGCAAACACTGATTCGAAAAGACATATACACTCCCCTGTCTATTTCAGCATTATTTACAATAGCCAGGATAGGGAAGCAACCTTAGTGCCCATGGATAGATGAATTGCTAAAAAAGATATGAGATAGATAGATAGAAGGGAGAGAGAGAGAGAGAGAGAAAGAGATCACTCAGCCATTACAAAAGAATATTTTGCCATTTGTGACAATATGGATGCACCCTAGAGGGTATCATACCAAGTGAACTAAGTTGGACAGAAGAAGACAAATACCATATGATTTCATTTATATATAGAATCCAAAAAATAAAACAAATGAACAAACAAAAACAATAGAGACAGAATCATAAATACAAAGAAAAAACTGGTGGTTGCCAGAGGGAAGAGAGTTGGAGGGATAGCAAAATAAGGGAATGGTGTTAAGAGCTACAAACTTCCAGTTATAAAATAAATAGGTCATGGGGATGAAAAGTACAGCGTAGGGAATATAGTGAATAATATTGTAATAACATTGTATGGTGAAAGACAGTAACTGCACTTATGGTGAACATAGGGTAATGTATAGAATTGTCTAACCACTATGTTGTATATCCGAAACTAGTTAACATTGTATGTCAGCTATACTTCAATTAAAAAAAAAAGAGTAAGAACACTTTCAGTTTGAAATTAAGAAGGATCGAATTGTAAAAGATGAGATGTGTCACCGATAACACAGTCCCAAAACAAATCAGTCAATATGTGATTGAAAAGCATGCAAAATATAACCAAGGTGACGGCAAAAAGGGCAGGGCTCAAGTATAATTATAACTAAGAAAGATTAAGTGAAACTAATTGCATTGCATTCCATCTAAGAATAAGTTAATGTGGCATTTTAAAGGGATTTCAGGGAGTCTGAATTAGGCAGTACACTGAACCCTGTTTATCTCTGTGTCCTAATAAAGGTGAACTTCCTGCAAAGCTTCTCCAGGAGGTTTCTCTCAGTTCCATTAGGCATTTCCAAAAATAATTTTTGTTGGAAAGATATGTTCACAGGTACCCTTTCCATTTGGCATTTTAATTTTTTTAATGTTTATTTATTTTTGAGAGAGAGAGACAGAGAGACAGAGCGTGAACAGGGGAGGGGCAGAGAGAGAGAGAGAGAGAGAGAATCTGAAACAGGCTCCAGGCTCTGAGCTGTCAGCACAGAGCCCAACATGAGGCTCGAACCCATGAACTATGAGATCATGACCCTAGCAGAAGTTGGATCCTTAACTGACTGAGTCACCCAGGTACCCCTCCATTTGGTATTTTAAAAAGTTCCTGGCTGAAGATCAGGACCTGGGCTCCAGGCACATGTCTGAAGACGGACCCTCCATGCATTCTGGACTTCATCTCTCCATTTGTAAAATGAGGGTGTGGAGCTAAAAACACAAAGACAACCTCCAGGGGTGTTGCCTCTTCCTCCTTTTTTTTCATTTTTGGACTCTTGGTACCACCTTCCTTTCTTTACTGCCAACTTTTCTTTTATCCTAGTATCTGTCTGTTACGAATGCATCTCATTAATTCCTAATAAAAGTGGCTGTTAAATATCGGAGGAGGACTCGCAGTGTGCCAAGGAACACTTTATCTGCTCTATTTCATTTAATCTTCCCAACAGACCAATGACATTGTTTCATAACAATAAATATTCATCTAAATCATTACCTACATTGTATCACAACAGTATATTATATTTTTAAATGTTTTAATGTTGGAAAGTTAAACTGTTTTCAATATTATAAAATTAGAAGGATAAGTAATAACATATATATGTGTTTATTATGTGCTATAATAAACATGTTATATATATCTCATTCATTCATTCAATAAACATTTGTTGAGTGCCTGTTATGTGCCAGGTATTAGAGCTATGAAGATGAACAAGGAAATCCTATTCCTTGGCTTCAAGGAGCTTACAGTGTGTTGTAAAATGTCAAGTAAGTAAACAGGCAATTAACATACAGAGTGAGTACATAACTGGAGTAAAAAGGAGGAGTGATCAGGAGAAGTTTCCTGGAGTAGAGTCCTGACAGATAAAAGACTACTGGTAGAGATATGTGGCAGAGGGTTCCTGGAGAGGAGAAATGGAAGGTTTTATGGAAACTGAATGATGTACAATAAGGCTAATATATTTCACAAAGTGCTAGTAGCAACCCATTTAGTCAGTGATGAAACCAGTTTTGTTGGTCATGCCAATATTTCACTTAAAACAGAAGGGGAAATGTCAGAGTGCATCACTGCAGAAAGGTTAAATCTTGTGTGTGTTTTTTTTATTTAACTTTTTTATATAATTTATTGTCAGATTGGTTTCCATACAACACCCAGTGCTCATCCCAACAAGTGCCCTCCTCAATGCCTATCACCCAGTTTCCCCTCTCCCCTACCCCCCACCAACCCTCAGTTTGGTCTCAGTAAGGTTAAATCTTGTGTTAAAAAACTTTTGTTTCATTATTGTGCACGAACCAAGTTAAACATATTTGAAAAACACTGAGCTAGAATGTCAAGGATGTGGGGGGAGGCAGCCTAGGGAGTGTTAAAAATGAAATCTGAAATGAATTTGTACTATATCCTGAGGACAGTAGGAGTCATTGAAGAGTAATTCAGGGAATAAGGTGATCAGTTTTGTGTTTTACAAAGATCCCGCCAAAGAAAAGATTAAAGAAGTGCCAGGAGATAGCACAGGTAGCTTTTGCAGAAATGCACAAGAGATGAAGATGGTCTGGACTAGCAATAGGGATGGAGAGAGAGCTCACTGAAAGTTGGCCCTCAATATATAGAGGTACCAATTTGTACTGTTGCATAATTCCTTCCAGTGGGAACAGTAGGTGTGTAAGGAAGAGAAGGCAGAATGATTGATCTGTACTTGGGATGTTGACAAATAAGTACAGTGGGATGACATTGGGACTTGGGACTGTTGAGAGAGTGATGGACATGTTAGGCTGTTTAACCTCATCTGGATTTTAAAAGAAATTAAATCCAGAAACTGATTTTATTTTTTTAATTTTTTAAGAGACAGAGAGAGACAGATCATGAGCAGGGGAGGGGCAGAGAGAGAGGGACACACAGAATCGGAAGCAAGCTCCAGGCTCTGAGCTGTCAGCACAGAGACCAATGCGGGGCTTGAACCCACAAACTGTAAGATCATGACCAGAGCTGAAGTCGGATGCTCAGCCGACTGAGCCACCCAGGCGCCCCTGGAAACTGATTTTAAACAAACAAAAAAAATGAGAACAAGACATCTGTACCAGACTGGCCAAAATGAAAGATTGGCAAGTCCCAAGTGTTGGAGAAGATGTGAGCAACTGGGTCTTCATATACCATTGGTGGAAATACAAATTGGTACAATTACTTTGGAAAATGAGTTGGCAGTATCTAAGAAAGCTGATCATATACAAATGTTATGATCCAACTATAACTCTTCTAAGGATTCTTCTTCTCCAAAGAGAAAAACATGCATGTGTCCCAAAAGACATGGACAAAAATGTTCATTGCAACGCTATCCCTAAAAACCAAAAATTGAGAACAAAGCATTCATCAATAGTAGAATGAATCAACTGTGATATATTTATACCTCAAAATAGTATACAGTCCTTTGCAAAAATCATTGACTTATCTTACAAACAGAACAGAGAATGAAGAAGCAGACACAGACAATACATTCTGCATCATTCCACTTACAGAAAGATCAAAAACTGATGATCTATGGTGTGAGAAATCAGAATGGCAGTTACCTTTGATGAAGGCCAGTAATGGATTGGTAGGGCTCAAAGGACCTTCTGGGAGTTGAAAGTATTGTTATCTCTTCAACTGGGAGGTGATTACATGAGTGTGTTCACTGTGTGAAAAATCATCAGGCTTTCTGTTTATGATATTTTTATTGTGAGATTTATTGCACGTCAGTTTTTTGAAAAGTAGAAATTCAGCAGAGAATTTTAAATTATTTTCTTAGAGTAAATTCTAAATTACAACTGCTGATTCCATAGAGATGCACCTTATCTACCCAAATTTGAGTTTCTCATGGACTTTACTTCATGGCCCTGTAGTCACGGCAAGACTGCTCTCATATTTTGTTTCATGTTATTTTTATTCTCCTCATTCCTCAACTTCTTCCCTCCCACATGTCCATCTTAGTGTATTTGCTCTCTACCCTTTCAACGCATTGTCCATTTTCCTTTGTAGAAATACATATATCCTTGAGTAATTTCTGGTGGTGGTGTGTTTATGTGCTTTTAATATGCATAGATGACACTGCGCCAAAAAAATCTCATTTTGTTTCCTACATATTAGACTTAAATAATGTGATTTTGAGATATATCCATGTACTGTGAAAATACAACTAATTTATTATCATTAGTGCATGACATTCCTGTGTATGCACGTGTTTACTTACTCATTGCCAGGGTAATGGACCTCTAGGTTGCCTCCTGCCCCTTGCGGCCACAAACTATGCGGGTGTCTTCATGGATCTGGGGATAGCAGATTACACACATGTTATAGACTTTTCATCTTCATCATCCAATTTTTTTTTCCAGGAAGATTCAGTCACATTCCCATCAGGTTTTTGAACTCTTTTACATTTTTTCCCAATCTGATAAGCAAAACACTCTTGATACAATCTTCATTTGCGTTTTAAAATATGAGTATGATTAAATAATTAAAAATGTTTTTAATATTTATTTTTGAGAGAGAGAGACAGAGTGCAAGTGGGGGAGGAGCAAAGAGAGAGGGAGACACAGAATCTGAAACAGGCTCCAGGCTCCAAGCTGTCAGCACAGAGCCCGATGTGGGGCTTGAACTCAGAGACTGTGAGATTATGACCTGAGCCTAAGTCAGACGATTAACCAACTGAGCCACCCAGGCACCCCTTAAAAATATTTTTTATGCCTTTTTTATTCATTTGTATTTCTTCTTGGTCAACTGTTTGTTCATGCCCTTAATTCACTTTTCTTCCAGGATTTTTTTTTTCACTCTTAAGAGGTATTCCTATATTAACAAAACTGATGTGTGGTCATTGTATTACAGATATTTTCCCCATTTGATTACTTGTGTTTTAATTTTGTTTATTATGGTACTGCTGGTGAGGATAGGGGAGTTGCTTTTGGGTTTTTGTTTGTTTGCTGTTTGGTTTGCTTTTTGGACTTATAGCTTCTTTTCATGATTTTGGCTTTGGAGGTAATGCTTAAGAAGAGATTAAAAAATCAGAAAAATTCTATTATATGTTAAGAGGTAGGGAAGTGTGGGAAAGGGAGAGTGGGGTTAAAAGGAACGTTAATCATATCAAGGCAACCAAAGAAGACAGTAACCAATCAACCAAAGGGAACCATATTTGCAAAATACATTTTTGATGTTAGGGCATTTCCAAGAAAGACTCCACAAATATATGGTTTATTTTACCGACTGATCTCTAATTTATAATTTTCACACTTGAAAAGTAATGTACTAAATCCCCCTCTTTTGCCTTTAACCTATCTAATAACAATTATGATTGACATTTCAATAAATGTGGTCAAATTTTTTAATTACCCAAGGCTTTAACATCTATAGTTTTTTAAAATTTTTTAATGTTTATTTATTTTTGAGAGAGAGAAACAGAGTGTGAGCGGGGGAGGGGCAGAGAGAGAGGGAGACACCGAATCTGAAGCAGGCTTCAGGTTCTGCATTGTCAGCACAGAGCCTAGTGCGGGGCTCATACCCACAAACTGCAAGATCATGACCCGAGATGAAGTCAGACGATTAACCCATTAAGCTACCCAGGTGCCCCTTTAATATCTATAGTTTTAAACATACATAGTATTTTACTTTCATAACATATTTTGCTAATGTTCTATCTTAGATTTGCTCTCTTGGTATTTGGGATTTTGCTTGTTTCTTTGTTTGCTTTGCTTTTTTTTGATGATATTTTATTTGGTAGAGACTATGAAAGGTTATTTCAGTTTCCAAGGGAAATGAGTCCTCCTGTCACTTGTGTTTTCTCTTTGGTACAGTAGAAGTAAACAAACAAACAAACAACAATTAAAAACTCCCCACTTCATCCTTAACAAAATATTAACAATGTAAATCAAAGCAAAATGTAAAAAGGATAATATACCATGACCAACAGGGGTTTATCTCAGGAATGCAAGGCTAGCTTAGATTTCCAAAATCACTCAATAGATTTTTCTACATTAGCAGATAAACGAAAAAAGCCAAATTATGATTTCAACAAATTTAGAAAACTCATTGAACAAAATTCAATGCTTCTTCATGATAAAATCTCTCAAAACACTACAGATTGAAGAAAATATCCAGGCTTAACTAATATCCTTCTTGTGATGAAGTACCGTGATGGGGGACAGTGAGCAAAACACAAATTTATAATCCCAAATTTATTATGGTGATAGGCAGAGCACAGAGGAGCACATAAGAAACTATGCTTATTATACTACAATGGTTGGTGCATGTCATTATAAATTTGTCCAAACTCATACAATGGACATCACTACAGGGAACCTTAATTTTTTTTAACTTTTTACATGTTTATTTATTTTTGAGAGAGACAGAGCGTGAGCGGGGGAGAGGCAGAGAAAGAGGGAGACCCAGAATCTGAAGCAGGCTCCAGTTTCTGAGCCATCAGCACAGAGCCCGATATGGGGTTCCAACCCATGAACCATGAGATCATGACCCAAGCCGAAGTCAGGCACTTAACCAACTGAGCCACCCAGGTGCTCCTAGGGAACGCTAGTGTTAACTATGGACTTTGAGTGATAATGTTGTGTCAATGTAGGTTCATCAGTTGTAACAAATTTTCCATCTGGTGGGGATAATGGGGTAGACTATGCATATGTGGGGGTAAAGGGTCTATAGGAAATATTTTTCCTTTCTCCTCAGTTATGGTGTGAATCTAAAACTACTCTAAAAAGTAAAATCTATTTAAAAATAATGTCATAATATAAATAATATACAATCATAAATTACACAATAGGCTATGAGGTAACATATAGCATATAATGAGAATGCAAAACAGAAGTCAAAACTTCACTTGGTTGTGTCTCTTTGAGTTTGCTTCATTTTATTTTATTTTATTTAAAAATATGTTTGTAGTTTATATATTTTGAGAGGGAGAGAAAGAGAGAGAGAGAAAATGAGTGGGGGAGAAGCAGAGAATCCCAGGTGGCTTCCATGCTGTCAGGTCTATATGGGGTTTGATCCCATGAACCCATGAGATCATGACCTGAGCTGAGATTAAGAGTTGCACTGAGCTTAGCTGACTGAGCCATATAGGCGCCCCTAGGATGCATCATTATATTTTAAAATAGCCATGACAAAATGGTAAAAATTTCAAAAATTATTAGGGCACATACATTTGTATCTATAAGAATGGCCTGGTTGTCCCAACACCACAGATAAATAAACCATTTTCCTCCTCACTTATAGTAAATGTCAACTTTATCAGTCACTAAATCTTTATGTAATCTAAGTAGTATTGGACCTTCTCTTTTACCTTGCAGTTAATTTCATCACATTATCATCCACAACAAACAAAAACTCAACAAATACTCTTTTCCAAAAGCATTGAAGAGCATGGTGGATTTGAGGGATGCTGACAAAGGCATTGCACATCTCTGCATGCAGTAAAACTTGCAGAAAATTCTTTTTCACTAACCCTCTTGCCCTCTACCATAGTTTCATCCAAGTCTCTCCCACTCAACACCCCAAAGCTACGAGTATAAGTCGACTTTTTCCTCTGCCTCATCTTAGTCACTACAGCATGGCCACCTCTTCTAGAAGCAGCTACTCCTGCCCAGTGATACTTCCCACTAACAGACTCCTTAAACAAGGGGCCCATCTCTTATTTCAATGGTGCAGCTCCCCAGGGATTCAGGCCTATGGACTTCATATTCTTAACTGTCCTTTGTATGACTCTGCACCTTTATTACCTTAGCTGATAGGGTAAATAATAAATAATCTTTCTCAGTCTTCTTCTTTTTAAAATATTTTCTTGGTTGATCTTGTACCAGATAAACTTCAGAATCTTTTTTTTAATTTAATTTATTTTTTAAATTTACATCCAAGTTAGTTAGCATATAGTGCAACAATGATTTCAAGAGTAGATTCCTTAATGCCCCTTACCCATTTAGCCCATCCCCCCTCCCACAATCCCTCCAGTAACCCTCTGTTTGTTCTCTATATTTAAAAGTCTCTTATGTTTTGTCCCTCTCCCTGTTTTTATATTATTTTTGCTTCCCTTTTGTTCATCCGTTTTGTATCTTAAAATCCTCATATGAAGTAAAGTCACATGATATTTGTCTTTCTCTGACTAATTTCGCTTACCATAATACCCTCTAGTTTCATCCATGTAGTTGCAAATGGCAAGATTTCGTTCTTTTTGATTGTCGAGTAATACTCCATTGTGTATATACATAGCACATCTTCTTTATCCACAGAATAATTTTTACCCTGACATTTTACTTGCTCGTAGTTTTTAAAAATTTGTTTTGAGGAGCATCTATGGTTAATTCATCAATTTTCCAGCTTTATTGAGGTATAATTGACAAATAAAATTGTAATATATTCAAAGTGTGCAACATGATATATACATACATATGATTTGATGTATACATTGTGAAATGATTCCCCCAATCAAGCTAATTAACATACCCATCGCCTTACATGGTTATTTCAAATTAATTAATTAATATATTTACTTATGAAAATCTTTAAGATCTACACTCTTAGAGGGGCACCTGAATGACTCAGTCAGTTAAGTGTCAGACTTTGACTTAGGTCATGATCTTAGGACTCATGGATTTGAGCCGTGTATCGGCTGTGCTGACAGCTCAGAGCCTACTTCGGATTCTATGTCTCCCTTGCTCTTTGCCCTTCCCACTCTCTCTCTCTCTCTCTCTCTCTCTCTCTCTCTCTCAAAAATAAATATTTTTTAAAAATTTTAAAAAAAGATCTACTCTCTTAGCAAATTCCAAGTATACAATACAGTATTATTATGTATAGTCACCATGCTATACATTAGATCCTTGGATTTATTCATCTTATAACTAAAAGTTTGTACCCTTTGACCAACCTCTCCCTATTTCCCTGCCCACCCCCAGCCCATGGCAACCACCATTCTACTGTGTTTCTAAATTTAACTTATTTATATTTTATGATTCCACATATAAGTGATTCCATACAGTGTTTATCTTTCTCTGATTTATTTCATTTCACATAATGCCCTCCAATTTTATCCATGTTGATATAAATGGCAAGATTTCCTTCTTTTTTATGGTTGAATAATGCTTCAGTGTGGGGTGTGTGTATGTGTGTGTGTGCATCATATTTTCTGTTTCTATTCATCCACTGATAGACACTTAGTTTGTTTCTATATCTTGGCTATAGTGAATAATGCTGCAATGAACATGGGAACACAGATAATTCTTTGAGACAGTGATTTTATTTCCTTTGGATTTATACCCAGAAGTGGGATTTCTGGATCATGTGGTAGTTCTATTTATAATTTCTTGAGGAATCTCCATACTACTTTCCACAGTGGCTGGACCAACTTACATTCCCAACAACAGTATACAAGCATTCCCTTTTCTCTACATCCTTGCCAACATTTTTTTAATCTCTTGCCTTTTTTAGGATAGACATTTTACAAGTGTGAGGTGAGATTCCATTATCATTGTGCTTTATTTGCATTTCCCTGATGACTAGTGATATTGTGTACTTTTTCATGTACCTATTGGCCATTTTCTTCTTTGGAAACATGTCTTTTCAGATCCTTTGCCCGATTTTTAATCAGGTTATTTGTTTTTTTGCTATTGAGTTGTGAGAGTTCCTTATATATTTTGGATATTAACCCCTTATCAGATTTGTGCTTTACAGATATTTTCCATAGGTTGCCTTCCTTTCTCGTTTTAATTGAGATTTTAATTAGTATGGCATTAAATTTGTCAATTATTTGGAAAAACAACTTTTTTTTCCACAAAATTATCTTCCTATCTAGAAACATGGTTTATATTCCTATTTAAAGTCTTCTTTCACATACTTTGCACAATGCTGTCTTTTTCTTCTTATAGGTCTTTGTGAAGTGTGGTAAGTTTATCAGCAAACTAGAAGAGGATACTTTCTAAACATTGCAGATTACCCAGCATCATACTTAATGTAAAACAGTAAAAACTCCCTTAAAGGAAAAAACACAACAAAAATATCCATAGTCTTCTACTGTTCAGTGTTATTGTAGAAATTTGAACCGATACAATAAGGAAATAAAAATAAGATGAAGTTATCATTCTTTACAGATAGTAAGTTTGTACACCTTAAAATTGTACACCTTAAAATCAAAAAAATTCAACTGGAAAACTATTAGAACATATATAACCTTTAATCATTGTATTGTTTACAACATTATTGTGTGCTAAAAATTTGTAGCTTTCTATAGACAGCAATATCCAGTTTGGAATGGGAAGCGTTAAAATCTGGACAAATGATACCACAGATCATATTGACTTTTCAGGCCCCACCAAAGGAATTTTCCTGTGGATACCTTCTCAAAGGAGCCTAAGTGCCCCTGGTTTTATTATTATTTTTTAAAATGTTTATTTATTTTTGAAAGAGAGAGAGTACACATGCATACAAGTGGGGAGGGGCAGAGAGTGGGGACAGAGGATCAGAAGCAGGCTCCACCCTGACAGCAGAGAGCCTGAGGCAGGGCTCAAACTCACAAGCCTTGAGATCAAGACCTGAGCTGAAGTCAGATACTCAACTGAGTGAACCACCCAGGCGTCCCCTAAGTGCCCCTCGTTTTAACTCCCATACTCACTGTGACAATTTCAGCTCTGCACTTGCATGAATTGCCAGGTACCATATTGTCTGACCATTTGTCTCAGTGAGATTTAAGTGGTTTGTGGACATGAATCTCATCTGTGTTGTCCTCATTCCTGCCGAACAAAAGACCTTATTGGATCTCTGACACCAATATGTTACTTGGTATTCAGTGTGATGTGTGCAGCCTTCAGCATAGGGGTAAAAGCATGGACAGTTGAGACGTGGGTGGGTTCAGATTCCAGGTCCACTAATCTAACACATGATCATGGGGGAAGTTCTTAAACTCTTCCTTGTCCCACATTCCTTCAACCTTGAAAAGGCAAAATAGTAGTAGAATAGAAGTAGAATCCTACTTCATAGGATTTTTTGAGGGTTAAATGAAGTGATGTGCACTTAGTATACTTGGACATCTCCTAAATATTAACAAGTTGGTTAACTGCCAGCTGATGATGGTACAAATAAATTACCAAGCTGGTAATAGTAGGAGTAAAAGTCAGCATTTTAGTGTGTTGAGGTAATTTATTATCATTACCCAAACCTACTAGGAATGTTGAAGATGAAACAAAATATATCCAGAATGTTGGGTTGACGATCTCTACCCTCCATTCACCTGTACTGCATGATAAAGTCTTTGTTAGGCGCCAAAGCCAGGATGGGTTCCAACTGCTGTGACATAGGTCATGGGGCCTCTGTCATGCAGTGTCAAGAAAACGGATGTGGCAGCCTGTCAGCCATGTTGACCACCTAGCAGTGGTGCGAATTTCAGACCACCAGGCTGATATCTTCTGAAATGCATGACACCGTGAAGAAAGTCATAGCTCTTCTCTGGTTGGCATAACTCCTGCAGAAATACAGTTACTTCTTTTTCGAGACACTTTATTTAGAAATCTAAACCATGCCTTTTTCCAAAAAGGGATGTGAAATTGCTTACATGCAAAAACATAGTGCAAGATGAAAAAAGTAAGTGAAGAAATTGTGGAAAGGGGGAAATTAGAGTAGGACATGAAGCTAAAACTGGGGATAACATTATCATGCAAAATACGTATCTAAAAGTTTAGTACAAATTGTGAAGTAAGGGCAAAATGTTGACTCAGCTTCCTAGCATCAGAAGCAAAAAGAGTGAAATCTTTTCATGAAAGTTGTTCCAGGAAATGACAATCATTCCTGATGCTGAGTTCTGAGAGAAATTTCTCCACGGAGTAATCATACATTAGAGAATAATGCCCCATAACCTAGGTGACAAGACCCTCAGCAACTTATAAACAGTGAACAACATAAGCACCTAAGGGAAGTACTTGATATTTTAACACCCATTGATTCTCATACAAAAAGGATTGAAAAGGTCTCCTGTTTTTTGATTGGCAAACTGTTAGATAAAGGAAGACAGATGTTATGAACGGCCATAACACGTGGTTCAAAATCCATGAGGCAAATTTGGGTTCCTTTGAATTCCTGCTGTTAAATGTTTGACGTAGCTGGGAGGGCTTGGATAAGAATTTTGTAGCAAAAAAAGGACTTTCACATTGAACTCTGTGAATTCTTTGCTGGCTTTTTATTCCTACCCAATACAAACCATCCTTTTTATAACTCTGCATGGTACTTAATGAACAATATTTTATTGTAATAATAATACAAGCTACACAGTTGATTTACTATCCACATGACTACTGTTCTCTTCCTTCTATTAAGACTGGTTTTGTGTGTGTTTTCAAATATGTAGATTGAGCAATAAGAATGATGAGGGTAGCTTAGAGGAAAAGACCTAGAAACAAAGAGAAGGAGGTGGCACACATTTTTATGGTCTCTGATTTTCGTGCCGGTGCTCTTACGGACACAGAAGTGGAGCAAATGTGCACTTTATGGAACACAATCAGCCTGGGTAAAGACTGACTGTCCTGTATTTGGAATTAGTTTTGGAAGCAGAACAGAGGTGTGTTTTTCATTATGCCACATTGGATTTTCGCATTCGAGAGTATAATTACCAAACCCAGCCCTCAAACCACTGCAAAAACATCACATGCTTCTTACACACATTTTTTCCCTTCCAACTAGCATTCAAGTGCCCACGAAGGGCCCTGCCCACAGTAGGGTTAGTTTAAAATTCTTTTCAAACACAGTTGTAACATGGCTGTCATCCACAAAACAAGTATTATCAGCAGTTAAATTACAGGATTATTCTTACATTATAGATAACTAGGTGCATTGAATGGATAGTAGTTATTACAGGAAGACCCTGGGTCAGACTCCCTCTGTTTAAAATGACTCTCCAGGAGTCAGGCTTTCAGCACATGACAGTATCTCTTTCAAGCCTATAATGAACCCATGCTACAGACTTGAAGTCTAGAAGGCCAATTCAGTTTGGGGTTTAACTTCCATTAAAGTTTAGAAATGGTGCTCTGGAGAAACAAAGACCAAAAGTGGTACACATTTTATGCATCTTCTCTGCCTGAGAGCCCATTTGGGGTCAGTGAGAAATCCAGGTCTTCTTACATTCCCCCTTCCTCACTGCAAACCCACGATTCTCCCACTCATCCCTGTGGGCTGGGGGATGGCAGTAACTGAGGCTTCCTGGGCAGAAGTGGTTTCTCACTGAATTGTATTCTAGCAGCTTAAATGATTTAATGCACTTCTTGTAGAACCGCAGTCAAGGGGAGCAGCGGTGGGGGGAAGGGAATAATTGATCACCTGGATTAGTTAGTGTAGAATATACAATCACTCATAAAATGCAAGATGATTTTTGATGACGTATCAACACACATTTATCATTTTAACAGTTAAGTGTTTACAATAATAACTTACATTTACATAACATTTTATTTATCATCCCTTGTTATAGTTGAGGAAACTAAGGCACCGAGAGTGCAAGTGATTTGTCCTTGGTTGTTTAGGAAGTTACTGTTACTGTTTGAGGGTAACAATATCTGAGCCAGCAATTTGCACTGTTTAGGCATTTATCCCAGAAAAATGAAACATGTTCGCACAAAAACCCAAATGTAAATATCCCAAACACTGGAAATAACTCAAATGTTCTTCAACAGGTGAGTAGTTAAACAAATAGTGGTAAATCCATATCAGGGAATACTACTCGGCAATAAAAGGTACAAACTATTGATACATGCAGCAGCTTGGATGGATCTCAAGGGAATTATGCCAATCCCAAAGGTAATGTGATTTCATTTCTGTAACATTCTCAAAATGTCAAAGTTATAGGGAAATAGAACAGATAAGTGGGTGCCACGATTTAGGGAGGGTTGAGGAGAAAGGTGGCTGTGGCTATAAAAGGGTAGCACGAGAGATCTATGTGATGGAGCTGTTTTGTTTCTTGATGTGATGTAGACCCCTAAATCTACACAGGTGAGTAAAATTACATAGGACTAAAGATACATAAAATGAGCATATGCAAACTGATGGATGACACCAATGTCAGTTTCCTGTGGTGATATTATTCTATAGTTATGCAAGATGTTATCATTGGGGGAGACTGGATGAAGGGCATCTAGCATTTCTCTGTATTGTTTCTTACAGCTGCATCCTTTAAATTAAAAATACAGTTGGGGTGCCTGGGTGGCTCAGTCAGTTGAGTGTCTGACTTCAGCTCAGGTCATGATCTCATGGTCTATGGGTTCGAGCCCCACATCAGGCTCTGTGCTGACAGCTCAGAGCCTGGAGCCTGCTTCAGATTCTGTGTCTCTGTCTCTCTCTGCCCCTTCCACACTCACACTCTGTCTCTCAATAATAAATAAAAACATTAAACAAAAAAATTAAAAATACAATAGCCAATCTTATTTTTAAAAGTCTGTAGAAGGCATAGGGTGAGTATACTCTGAGAATATCTACAGAAAGTAGTAGAGATGCAAAATAAAAATGGGTGGAGAATGGGCAGTGGCTATTAATTATTATGTGATTTCTTTTTAGGGGGGTGAAAATGTTCTAAACTTAGTTTATGGCGATGGTTGCAGAATTCTGTGAATATACTAAAAACCATTGAATTGTACACTTTAAATAGGTAAATTTTATGGTGTGTGATGCTTAAGAAAAACAAAAAGAAGAAAAAAAATCAATCCAGGAGTGATATTACCCAAAGTACAAAGAAAGAACATGAAAAACATTGGAGTGGATATTTTCAAAGAAATATTTCAAGAAAATTTCCTAGAATTGAAAGATATCTATTTATAGATTTAAAAGACCCATGTAGGGCTTACACAGTGAAAATAATATTCATACTAGTGTACAACAATGTAACATTCTAGAACATTTGGGACAAAGAAAATTCTAAAAGTTTCGAAAAAAGAAAAAAAAATTCACATACAATGGATAGGGAATAAGAACATTACCAGATTTGTTTGACTTCATTTTTAAATTCACATGCAGCACAATTGGCTTTTTTTTTTTTTTTTGGTGCATAGTCCAGTGAGTGTCAACAAATACAGAGTCATGTAGCCACTGCCACAAATGAGATACAGACCAGTTCTGTCACCTCAGAGATTTCGCTGTGCTGCTTCATTGAAGTCATACCCTCCTTCACCAGTATCCTCTCACAATCACTGTTATGCTCTCCATCCCTATGGTTTTGCCTTTAGCAGAGTGTTGGATAGATGAAGTAATGCAGCATTTACCCTCTTGAGTTTCAGCCACACTGGTGTATGTATCGATAGTTCATTCCTTTGGGTGTCTGAGTAGTATTCCATTACATAGATGTACCACAGTTGGCTTGTCCATTCACCAGTTGAAGGACGTGTGGGTTCTTTTACACTTTGGCAAGTATGAATAAAGCTACTAAACCCATTTACATATGTGTTTTTGTGAGAATGTATGTTTTCATTTATCTTGAGTAAATAAATACCTGCAAGTGGTAAGTGATTGCTTACAAGGCACTGACAACCAGTTTTCCCAAGTGGTATCGTGTGGTACTTCTGTCCGTGATTTAAGAGAGTTCCAGTTGGTCCACATTAACTCCATCGCTGGTTGTTCTCTCTGTGTTTTCAGTTAGTCATTCCAGAAGGTACTGGTTTCTCAGTGTGGTTTCCATTTGCAGTTCCCTAATGACTAATGATGATGAGCATCTTTTTAAGTGTTTATTTGCCATCTTTATGTCTTCTTTGAGGAAACGTCTCTGAAAATATTGCCCATTTTTTACTAGGTGTTTTTTTATGATTGAACATTAAGAGTTCTTTATATATTCTGGGCACAAATTCTTTGTCAGGTATGTGATTTGCAAATACTTTATTTCAGTCAGGGAGTTGTCTTTTCATTCTGTTGTACATAGTATGAAATAAGGATGCAAGTGTCTGTTTTGCTTGTGGAGATTCAACTGTTTTTGTACAATGTATTGAAAAGGCTGTCATTTTGCCAAGCTACTGCTTTGGCACCTTTATTGAAAATCAACTGATCGTGGGAAGCCTGGGTGACTCTGTCAGTTGAGCATACAACTTTAGCTCAAGTCAAGATCTCGTGGTTCATGAGTTCAAGCCCCGCATCGGGCTCACTGCTGTTAGCGCAAAGCCCACTTGAGATACTCTGTCCCCCTCCCTCTCTCTCTGCCCCTCTGCCCCTCATGCTCTTTTGAAAATAAAAAAAATTTTTTTTAAGAAAATAAACTGATCATAAATGTAAGCATTTATTTCTAGACTTTTTATTTCATTCCATTGATTTATACTTTTATCCTTATGCACTATCTTGAATATTGTGGTTTCATAGTAAGTTTTAAAATTAGGTAGTGTACATCATACAACTTTATTCTTTTTCCAAATTGTTTTGGTTATTTCAAATTTTGCATTTCAAGTAAATTATGGGATAAGATTACCAATTCCTAAAAAAAAACCTTCTTGGGATTGTATTAAATCTATACATCAATTTGGGAAGAACTGACATCTTTTTTTTTATAGTTTATTGTCAAGTTGGTTTCCATATAACACCCAGTGCTCTTCCCCACAAGTGCCCTCCTCCATGACCATCACCCCCCTTCTCCTTTCCTCCTCCCCCTTCAGCCCTCAGTTTGTTTTCAGTATTCAAAGAACTGACATCTTAACAGGGAACATCCCTACGGTTATTCAAATCTTCTTTGATTTCTCTCTGCAAAGTTTTGTAGTTTTTAGAATACAGGGCCTATACTTTGTTAAACTTATTCCTAAATATTTTATTCTTTTTGATGCCATTGTGAATAAAACTGTTTTCTTATTTTCACTTTCACAAACACAATTGATTATTTATACTAATTTATACATCATGACCTTGCTTGTCTTGTTTATTGGCTATAGTAGTTTTTGTAGATTCTGTAGGATTTTCTACACAAAGGATCATATCATCTGTGAATGAGAATGACTTTTCTTTCTTTCATCTGCATGCCTTTAACTTCTTTTTTTTCTATCTTCTTATACTGGCTAGAACCTATAGTAGAATATTGAATTGAGGCAGTGAGATTGGAAATCCCTGCCTTATGCTTGTTATCAGGAGAAAGCTTTTGATCTTCTACCAGTAAATATAATGTTAAGGTTTTTCATAGATGTCTTTGATCTGATTGAGGGAGTTGTCTTCTAGTCCTTGTTTGCTTATAATTAAGAGAACTCTGTGTATGAGAGCTCTTCTCTTTCTCTGTCCTGTATTCAGCACCTTTTTTTCTGCCTGCTATCATTAACTGTCAGTAACTCATGTGAATTCAACCAGAAATATAAAATCCAAAGAAACAGTCAAGGCGTTTTCACTCCCTACACCGCGGACAGCATGGGCTTCCAAAGCAAGTACAATCTGTTGTTCTGCAGCCTTTATTTTTTTGAGTAAGAATTGGCTCATATGCTATTAGTAGTTAGGGTAAGGGTATATAATGCGGAAGTTGCGTTCACTCAAATGTAATTTTTCCTAGCATTTTAACATTTTGTACCAGCAAATAACAGCAACAGAAAGTAAAGCACCTAATACGCCTGGAGACCACAAAGCCATGCATGTGAGTACAGTCCCCACAACAGTCTTCTGCTTGTTTCCATATATGTGATTGGCTGTTCCTGCCCATCACTGTGTATTTTGCATTGTTTGCTATAGTTCAGCAACCTTAACGCTTCCTTTCGAGTCTGTTCATTTATCTGTTGCTGTATAGCAAGCCACAACTTAGTGGTTTAAAACAACAAAAATATTTAATTGTATACTGTCAATTTTGGTGAGGCTTGGGAGGCACATCTCTCTGTTTCACAGCCTCTGGGGCTTCACTTTGGATGACTACAGTGCACAGTGTACTCAGCTTGGGGCTGGCTGAGTATCTCTGTCTTGTGTGTGTGTGTCTCTGTCTCTGTCTCTGTCTCTCTCTCCCCTCCCATGTGAATAGCTCAGGCTTCCTCACTGCACGCTGATCAAAGGTGGTTGGACTTCTCACACAGCAGCTGACTTTGCCCAATGCCAGCATTCTCAGACTCTGTGATGGAAGCTTCTTGTGTTCTTACGATCGAAATCAGAAGTCCTAGCATGTTACTTTTGCTGCATTCTATTGGCCAAGCAAGTCACTAGGGCTAGCTCAGATTCAAGGAGAAGGAACCAGACTCTGCTTCTCAATGGAAGGAATAGCCAAAAAAAAAGTTGTAACCGTCTTTTATCTATCAAAAAACTCTTTCATCAAAACAATTTGATTTTTAATGCTTAAATTCCATATTTATTATAGTACTTTTTCTTGGGAATTTATTTTATTTTACTTTATTTTATTTTACTTTAAATGTTGATTTATTTCTGAGAGAGAGAGAGAGAGAGAGAGAGAGAGAGCACAGGAGGGGCAGAGAGAGAGGGAGACAGAGAGAGAATCCCAAGCAGTCTCCACACTGTCAGTTGCAGAGCCTGATATGGGGCTCCAACTCATGAACTGTGAGATCATGACCTAAGCCCAAATCAGAGCCAACATTAAGCCAGACGCTTAACCAACTGAGCCACCTAGGTACCCCGGGAATTTATATCATTTTAAATCATGCTGGTATATTCATTTTAAATTGTGCTACTTATTGATTTAAGTAGTGCTCTAATTATTAAGTTCCATAGATCTTGAGTGGTTTGGGCCAACTGCATTTTCTCCACAAACTTTGTGATTTTGAGTGCAAGATTTCACAGAACTCAATATTTTCAGGCCTATTTCACGGCACATACACCATTACAGCTTATGGTCCTGGGGTCTTCACTCAGTGGTTCAGGCCTCTGTTTAAACCCAGCATGTCTTAAGGAGCCCCCGGGTCTTATTTTACTCCTTGATCCCAACGCAGAACACATCGTTACATCAGACAATCCTCATTCCTTCAAGTAGAAGCTGCAACAAAGAGACAGTGATAAAAGTGATCTTCTGTGATGAAGATAGAGATTGATTTCTAGGTGAAATTAGAAAAGTGAGGTTTTTTTCCAGATAATTGTTGTTTTTGTTTTAGTAATTCGGCACACTGTCACACATGTGGCATGACACAGAACCTCATGTAAGGTTAGCTGAGGACAGGGAAGGCATTTCAGCCAGAGGAAGAGGTGGGGGGTGTGAGAGAGAGAGAGGTGATTAGGGCAAGAAAGGCTGATCTGTCGTTAAGAGGCTTTGCTGACTTCTTCCCATGCCTGCCTTGGACCCTCCTCACCCCACTGTTAAGTACTTTTCAAAACAGAAGAAACCATAAAGAAACCAAATACCTTTCTTTTCAAATCGAAGCTAAGATACTGACTTTTCTTCTGGCCCACATGCTCCGTGAGAATAAATGCATGTGCGTGGACACACACAGGGTTTAACACTGAGAACGTGAACACCGCCACTGAAGGGTGAGTCTTAAGCACCAGATTTCTGACTTAAAATTCCATATCAAGATCATTCATAAAAATCCTAAGACTGCCTACATTAGTTTCGCTGTGGAGATGAAAGTCATGACACCTTGTAGTCACAGAGCAAATTTCAGCAAATATTTCTTGAAAACCTGCTGTATTGTCAGCACCCTATGAGAAGGATGTATGGAAAGACATAAGGTAATTCGCTTCCTATCACTTAGTTGCTTGAGCCAAAAACCTAAACTCTGAACCCTTTGGCTTCTCCCTCCTGGCACCTCCCAGGCTCCCTTTCTAGTCTGGCCACCACTCTCTTCCATGGACGACAGCAGCAGCCCCCTAACTGTCCTCTCTTTTTTACCTACTCCCATCCCATCCCCTCTGTTCTCCACACAGCAGCCAGAATGACCTTTCTAAAATTTAAATCAGGGGCACCTGGGTGGCTCATTCGGTTAAGTGTCAGACTCTCGGTTTCAGCTCAGGTCATGATCTCACAGTTCGTGAGTTTCAGCCCTGCATCAGGCTCTGTGATGTCAGTGCAGAGCGTGCTTTGGATTCTCTCTCTCTCTACCTCTCTCTCTCTGCCCCTCCCCTGCTTGCTCTGTCTCTCTCTCAAAATAAATAAATAAACTTTAAAAAATAAAATAATTTAAAAATTAAATCAGATCACCCCATCAACATTCAGAATAAAATCCAAACTCCTTACTAGAAACTTCAAAGCCCTTGCCCCTCTCCCCCTTATCTTCTGTGCTTTCCCCTTGCTCATTCCACTCCAGCCATGCCCGCTTGCTGTCTGTACTCTGAACACACCTCATTCATGTCCAGCCAGGGCCTTTGCACTAGCTGTTTCTTCTGCTTGGACTCATCCTCCCCTTGCCCTGACTCCTGCCTCCAGATAGTCACTTGATTTGGGTCTCTGCTCAACAGAGGCTCCCAACTCTTCACCCTTCCTGTACCCTAATTTTTGTTATCTTCATACCCTTTTCAGTATTCATCTTTATTTTTGTTTTTCTTCCTCACTAAAACGAAGTTCTAAGAGCTTTGTTCACCTTGTTAACCTCTACAATCCCTGCATCCAAAACAGTGCCTGTCACATAGTAAATAATAAATATTTGTTGCACGAATGAAACCTATCCTGGAAGAGCTCTGATCTATATTGGAAAGCAACCTTGGAAACAGCCCAGGCCACACATTGTGACCATGCTGTGATAGATGCATGCACACGGTATGTGGGGGAGCACAGAGGATAGAGTCACTGATCTGCATAGGGAAGGAAGGGGAGGAGTTTTTTCACCTAGATCTTGAAGGATGAGTAAGAGTTTGCCAAATGGAGAAGTCTGCAGAGGACATTTCAAGCAGAAGAAAGTGTGTGTGAAGGCTTGGCTGTAAAAACCTCAGGCACCAGGGAAGCTAATCATTTTGCTGTGCCCGGAGAACAGGAGGCACAAACAGGGCACAGAGGAGAGGAGAGGAAAGACTGGCCGAATGAGCTGCTCAGCTCAGAGACAGAAGTGACTTTCCTAGGAACTTGGAAGAGCCATTGGATTTGAAGAAGGGAAAATAATTTCAGGGTTTCAGAAAGATTTTACTGGCAGCTGTGTGGCAGATAGTTTGAGGCAGGAAGATTTTGCTGTTCTCCTGGCCAGAACAAAGTCATCACAGAGGGAACGGAGAGAAGGTGATGGATGGGAGATGCATGTTGATAGAGGATTGAGAAGGCTATGCAACCTAGGTGTGGGGGACAATAGAATGGGAGGAACAGGCTGCATATTTTTAAACCTGAGTGGCTTCATGACATTTATCCTGGTAAGGAGGGCAGAAGGAAACACAAGTTCAGGGAGTAAGGAAGAAGAATATCTTTCCTCCATCTGTCTGGCGTCCTTCCTCTCCGAGCTCCTGAATGGCCATTTCCTAGTTTCCAGCCATCAGTTAAGGGGGGAGCCCACCTGCCCATGTTCTGCAGTAAATTGGACATGGCTGGGCTCACACCTGCTCTTCCCTTCCACCCACCGGACCCCAGTTATTAGGCCACACATGTGAGCCTGCCTCTCTCTTCCCTTGGGACCAAATGTCTCTCAGGTGGCTCTTTGTCTATCTCAAAAATAGATTCCAAGCAGTTCTGCCCCACAGGACATGCTCAGGCACACCAAATCCCGAAAGGAGACAAGACTTAAGCTCTACCCTGGGCCTACCTTAACTATGTGTACAGTATTATCAGATTTTTGTTATTATTTGCATGTCATTTTTAAATTACACAAGTCATACATGAATACTTTTCCATTATTAAAAAAATGCAAACAATACAGAAATATGTAAAGACTTGAGAAGTTCCTTTCATACCTCTTCCTTGAAAAGCAAAAAAAGTCCACTCCCCCTCCTCCAAGTAAGATGTATCTCTCTTCAGTCCTTCAGTGTATGCATGTACACACACACACACACACACACACACATACACACACACAGAAACAACACATGGTTTTATGTGTTATCTTTGGACTCAGATTATTCTGAAGCCCCTTTTCCCTTACAAATCTGTCTTTAGAGGATCCAGGGTGGCTCAGTTGGTTGAACTTCCAGCTCTTGATTTCAGCTCAGGTCATGATCCCAGGTCCTGGGATCGAGCCCTGCATTGGGCTCCATGCTGAGCATGGAGCCTGCCTAAGATTTCTCTCTCTCTCCCTCTACTGCTCACGCTCAGGTTCTCTCTCTCTCCCTAAAAAAAATAAAAATAAAAATCTGTATTCAAAGGTTTTCGCATCATTAAATATAAATATAAATCCACTTCTTTTTTTTTTTTTTTTTGAACGGCTGAATCATCTTCCATGGCCAATATGTATGTGTGTCATTTAATCATTCCCCTTCTTAAGGATGCTTGGGTTGCTTCCAAATTTCCAAAATTATAAACAGTGAATACCTCTGTACTCTCTTTTCTGTATATGTTTGCAAGTGTTTCTCTACAGTGGATCTCCAGAAGTAGAATTAGTGGGCAGTCCTAAAAGTATTCCATTTTTTCTGGAATGGAAAAATGCCATTCCAGTTTTTCTGTTCCATCATACTATGTGCTTCTAGTGGTTGGTACTGAAACAAACAAAAAACAAAAAACAAAAAAACCTTTTCCTGAAATTGTAAAGCCAGTTGAGTCTTGACAAGATCTACTCTAAGGCTAACATAAGTCCAAGGACAAGCCCAAAACTCAGCCCAGAAGGCTAGGAAGAGTTGGCAAACAGGCATAATTCTGAGGGCTCTATAGCTTTTCTGGGGACTACTAAAAGGCTTGAGATCTGACAAAAATGCTTGTTTCAATAGATGAAAATAAAACCATAACATTGAAGTTAACAAAGATTTATTAAATAATTACAAAATGTGGCATGTGTCAACTTCATTGATAGTAAATTTAGTATTCATAAATGTTCTGTTATTGAACAACCTGGAATTCTCCTGAGTCTCTGACCTCCTCTACCTCCTAGGTTGAGGGACCAACACCAGCTCTCTTGGTTTGTCCTCCTCATGTTCAAGGAAGAGTTTCACCCAGAAAATAATTTCAAGGCATCCTTTTTCCCTTCCCTGGTTTGGGCTTCTTTCCAAGGGGATTTCTTTCTGCTCCTGTTCAGGAATGGGGCAAGTTTAACTAGGACAGCCTTTCAGGAAGAGATCTCCTTTCTCCAGGAGGGGGCAGTATTGGGGAAGGAACTGCATTTGTTAGGTGGCAAACGCTGGAGAAAAATTCTTTGGTCATCTGGAGAAGGAGAGAAAAGGCAGTGTGGGCCTGGAAGGAACAGCCCCAAGCCCACAGTGGGGCAGGGGGGCAGGGGGGAAGGGGCCCTGGGTCACAGACTCTGCTGTGAGGGTGAGGGACAGGTGATAGATGAAATTTCCCTCTGACCTCACCTTTTAGTCTAAATATCGAGTTTTTTTGCAGTACATTTATTTTACTCTAGTGCTTAATTCCTAATGTGGCAATGACATAACACCCCACTGTTTTCCACTGTAAAGGTATCATATTTCAGCAGCACCGTGGGTTCAACAGTCCTTTTGGGATGGGCTGAGGCCCTAGTCAACAACAATGTGTCTGTGGGAAAAGGCATTCGGGTTGCTAACAGTGGACTTACAGATGAAGCTTTGTGCATAATCCTTTCCTGATTGAGCTCTGTTCACGTGGACCACAGATGACAAGATGGTTCTGTTTTCCAAAAAAAAAGTTCCCATTGCGATTCCCTGGGAGGTGTCCCAGGCCAGGGAGTTTTTTGTTCCAGATTCCTGTGTAGCAAGCTATAACGTGCTGTGTAGGATGCTTTATGGATTGGCCTGGCCGCTTCATACTTTACGCTGATGATTTTGTAGTTTACAAAATAATCCATAAAGTTTGGCAGCTTGCAAGGATTGAAAGCCTGAGATGCATTTCTAAGAGTACAGGTATCTTCCTGCCCACTCGTGTCATAAAACCCAGTAGATTCCCCTGCATAGGGATTGTTGGGTCTTCCTTTTCTCCTTTTCTCCAATTCCCTCTTCCCCACAGCCCAGCCTGGAGTTCTGTCTGTGCTCTTTAAAGATGAAGTGGACTAAACTCTGTTACAATTGTAGCAATTGTCCAACTACTCCCCACCCTTCTTCTCCCATGAAAAGTACCCGATTATAAAAATCTCTTTATAGATTTATTCAAGGTCTGGTGACCTTGGTTCCCTCCTTTGCCAGACAATGGAGACTGAATCATGGTCTTCACCCTGGAGTTCCCTCCTATACACACCCAGGAGAGCTCTAGGTAGACATGAAACTCCACCAGTGGAATTTAGTGTTTAAGAAAGCCTCCCAAATGTTTACTCGTCTGAAATAAAGCTGCACAGGAAAATGAAAACATCAAATGTCTTTTGCTTTTGGCTGAAATTGTATAAACTCACCAGTTGAGACACTGGCCATACGGAGATGAGGAAGAGATGGTCCTATTTTCAGAGTTTTCACTGTCTAGCAGGGTACTTGGTAAGTACTCAACACATGCTTGTTGAATTAAATTGAGAGCCAACAAACACTGGAGGTGATTACATTCACGAACTCTGCTGTCCTTAAATCGCCAGAATCCTCAGTGAGCCCTTGTCTTGGCCGCTGCACTGGATAGGGCCTGCCCCTACTCAAAAGGTAGGTAGCCACCCACACCTTTGTTTTGAGGAACCCTACAAGGGCTTCCCATACCCCCGGCACATCTGCCACTCTCTCTCTACAACTGACCGGAAATTCTCACCTCAGCAACATGCTTTTAGGTTAAGTCACTCTTCTCCTTCAAATGCCTACATTATTAGGAGAAGAGGGGGGAACCTGTGTGGTTCATGTGTGTATATAGGTGTGTGTGTGTGTGTGTGTATGTGTGTGTGTGTGTGTGTGTGTGTGTGGTGGTTATTAAAGGAAGAGTTGAGAGGCAGGATGCTTCTAATTTCCTCTTATTACCATGGAGCCACAGATAGCTTCCATCAGGTTATTTATTGGCACTTTGGAAGCCTAGGAAACTTGACTTTGAGGACATAGGACATGAAATGGCACTGGGTGATACACTTTAGTGCTACGTGTCTAATCTGATATCACCAGCCACCTGTGGCTTTTGAGCCCTTGGAATTTGGCTAGGCCGAACTGAAGAAGGGCTATAAACATAAAATATACACTGGTATTCAAAGACTTATTATGAAAAAAAAAAGGACATAAGATATCTCATTAGTAAATTTTTATATTGATCACCTGTAGAAATGAAAATATTCTGGATATACTGAGATAACTAAAATCTATTATTAAAACTTTATACCTATTTCCTTATATTTTTTAAAAAGATGGCTACTAGAAAAAATTCAATTATGTATATGACATTATATTGCTATTGAACAGCTCTTCTCTGGTAGCTAGGAGGACACACTTTACCCTAGAGGGCGCTGTAGCCCAGTGCATGGGCAGAGGGGCCAAAGGAATGGGACTGCAAAGGCTGCAATGTCACTGGAAGAGTTTAGCCTCAGTGCAGGGGGGAGTAACAAAGACTGTCCTGTGTTATCTGGCTGGCAGCCTGGCTAAGTGTACGGGGACTCCCACTCTCTCTTCCCATCCCCGGCATTTTGAGTCGGTTGGTGAAGTCCCCTCCTGTTGACTCCCATGGCAGAGGAATGGAGTAGGGACCAGATGCAGATCTCTTTGGCTCTAACTACATTTGGCTTGGGATTCACTTCTGGGGTGATCCTTACACCTTCCAATCCCAGGTTCTACATGCAGAATGTACGACATGGTAGGTGGTAATGTTCCATATGAGCTCGATGTCCCACTAAGGCTTGGGAAGGCTAATAAGTCTATTGATTTGGTTGACTGCAAAGTTTCAGATAATACATTTTATTTGTGGGAATTTGTTTTATTGTTTTTCTAAATGGACTTTGCAGATCAGTGCATAGACATTGATATCAAAGCAGGAATAACTGGATTTTGCATAGTAGTTTACAGTTTTCAATGTCCTTTTCAGCAAATTATCACTTTTTATTGTCACAACATCTTGTGAGGCAGGCGAAGCATGTATAGATTTTTATCCATATGTTATAGCTAGGAAACCCAAAAAAAAATGGCCTTGACCAGCATTTGAAAGCTGTTAAATGACAGAATTAGGGATGGATCATGAACAGTATAATGGAAACATTGGCTTCAGGTCTTTGGTGGCTTCTACTGGTGTACAGAGAGGTCACCGAGGCAGCCCACAGCTTCCTGAATTCAAATGGTTATGCCTCCTTAAAGTTCAGGAAAGTAGTATATGGGCCCAGATGTCAAGATTTGGAAAGCTGCCAGTTGAAGATCCAGGGAAGGAGCAAAATTGGAGCACTGCCTTCTACTCAGCAGGAATGCACTTGTCCACGCATCTCTGCTTGATTCCCTCTGGAGACCTCCCTGGTCCAAGTCTGAAAGGCCCAGCCGATTCCTCTGCAGAGAGAGGTTCTGAGCTGCAGGCGGAGCCCAGCAGAGGGTGCTGAAAGCCCACTACTTCAGGGTGGAACAGGGCAAGAAGGCTCCCCCTTGCAGAGGTGGACCAGCGGAAGAGGAGGAAACCTAACAAAACAAGAGCTTGCCTATCAGAGCTATGACAATATGACAATGAGGATATGAATAAAAGCCAAGATACGTGTGGTGGGTATGGTGTCATTTGGAAATATTAGAAGACCTGGAACAAGTCTTCAGTGTCCACCATGTGTTTGTGTTCAGGCTGTTAGTTGTGAGATGGTGGCCAATGACAAGCAGGAGGTGTGAGGCAGAGAAGAGTTAGGGAATGAGAGGGCTGGGGAAAGTAGTAGGAATGACCTCTGGGTCAGGGCCACAGATTATTTTGTTGGACTTGACCACTCTTTTGTGATGTATTAACAGATCACTATGATCACTGACAAGGTGCATGTTAGAAAAATAGGTTCAGCTACTTATCTGGATGCCCTTGATCCCAGCAAACCATTGCACAGCCAAACTTAGAACCACAATCATTCAACACAGTGATGGGATTAAAGTAGGCACAACTGATGGTCAATGCCCTCATTTTATAATTAAGGGAAATGAGAGCCAGAAATTGAAAATTATTTGCTGAATGTCACATAGCTAGTAGTGACCTAGTATAAGAACTAAAGACAGTGACCTATCAATGTCATGGTCAGAGGTACAGGGAATGGGATCAGATTTGGCTCCCAATCTGGACTCTGACAATTATTTGTCTGTGACTTTAGGCAAGTTATTTAACTTTTCTGATCTTAGTTTCCTCTCCTGTACAATAAGGATTTAAAAAAAGTATCTACCTCAAGGGTATCAAGTCATATAATACATGGGGGCTTTTACATCATATCTGCTCATTGTAACTATTCAATAAATCATAACTGATGTAATTAGAATTCAGCTTTTCTTACCTTCAGGCCAGAATTCATTCTTTATACTATGCAGCCATTCCCAATCCTCCTCAAGCCTTTTGCATGACTTGCCATTCCCTATTTATTTGTTCTGTTGGGATATCTTCATAGAACATTGTATGAATGGTATTAAGGGAGTTATTTGCTTTGCGGCTTCCTTACTGATAAAATAGGATAACACTAGTTGGGCTCCAGGCTGGCTGATACAACAAAATGACTCTTAAGTAGAGGGCTTAAGCATGATAGAAGCTTGATTCTCTTTCATGTAACAGTCCAGAAGTAGGCAATACTAGCGGGATAGTCTGCTATCCTCAACATTCAAATCTCACATCTAGGTTCAAAGTGACTTCTCCAGTTCTTATATTTTTTCAGGTAGACAAATGGAAACAGAAGGTACATGACTGATCCTTTCAAAATTAAGATCAGGAGTAGCACCCATCATTTCTCTCCTTTAATTGGTCAAAAATTAGTCACCTAGTCACCCCTAAAGGCAAAGAGGAGCTGGGAAACCTAGGCTTCAGATGGACAGTCATGTGACAATAAAATGAACAATATTAGATGAAAACCTGACATTTGTCACAAGCTCTTTACTGTTAAATCCAAGGGAGCTGCAATTAATATGAGTGCTAATATTTCTGAAGATTTATCCACCTCACTTTTCACAGAGGACCCTAGAAAAATCTCCACTCTCAAAACAGTTTGGTTCTTGGTTTGTGATTCAAAAGTAATTTAGAGGTAAGGGGGTTGCTGGTGGTTACAGAAAGAGTAATAAGGGATTACTAAAGTAAAACAGAGCTGGAATATGAGTGAAGAACCATAATGCAACTGAAAAAGTGACTTGCTGGTGGAGAGGAGAAAACAAACAAGGAAGTGGTGTGCCGTGTTACGAAATATAGATGCTGCTTTGACCATCTGAGGGTTACATTTCCTTCTCCAAAGGGGATGTCCATCCAGTACATGGCTGGCCTGGAGCCCCTCTCTACCTGCTCAATCTGGAGGCCTCAAGAGGTCAGTCCAAGAGTCTAAATCTGTAAAAAGATTTCTGAAACGCTGGACAACAGTTTCCAGTATCTTCTCAAGAAAATAGTAATTTCTAGAACTTTAGCACTCTCTTGGCTTTTGGGGCCACCTACCTAGGCTCAAACCACTTTGGGAGATGCTAGGTAATCCAGGCTCTGGAAGAAAATGATTGGGATGGGAGAAATCTAGGCAAGGATTCCAGTGACTCTGTCAGGGGGTGGGAGCCTCCATGGGCTGGGGAGATTCTCCGTACATTTCAGTCATCAGAAGAATGCCTGATGGTGGCCTGCTCTGGAAGGTTTCTCAGATTCAGCCTTCTCTCCCCATTCCCACTACCACTGCTTTGGACTTGGCCATCATGATTCCGTGACCGGCTTCCTAGCCTGCTGCCCTTCTAATTTGTCTCCCGGCCACTCGTCTTTTGTTCCTTAAAGCTGTCCTGCATATTCTTATGATAAGTCTCCAAAATTCTTTTCACCACAAGCCTTCTTTTACCTCAGAATTTGCCAAGTGGAGTTATTAGGGTTGTTTTCTATTTCTCTTATTCTTTCTTTACTGTTGAGCTGCAGTTTTCCTCACAGGCACTTTTAAATGCCTTTGCAATAGACATGTAGGATTTTTATAATAATGAAGAGATGAAGGCAGTTTTAAATGTCTCAGAAGTTGGAGGGGGTGCAGTTGGGAGCTACTATGGCTCTCATTTCTTCAAGTCTCTTTCCTTTTGGGTAATATTTGAGGCCTCCATAACTGACCTACATTGGGTACCAAACATAATTTTCTTCGATTCTTCTATGTAGACTGTTATAGTTTCCTCCTGGCACCCAGTTTCTGCTCCCATTATACCCTGTTCCCCAGCCCACTTAAGTCTTACCATCTTTCCAGATCCAGTTAACAGGTCACCTTCCTGGATTAATTTAATTCTTCAACTTATCACCTCCATGACATTTTATTTTGTCGGTACCACACTCCTTGGAAAATTGATGCCCTTTTAGTTGTTGCCCAATATTTTACCTGAGTGAATTTTGTCTCCTAAATGAATTCCAAGTTCTTGGAGGACAAGGGTACTCTTATGAATTCTTTGCTTTCTTCATACCATCTGGCATAGTTCTAAACACATACTAGGAAACCCATTGATATATTTTTGAGAACTTTATTCACATCTTAGATGAATGATTTAACATGTGTAAACCACTGTGCCACCCTTCCAACAAAATATTTGAAGAAGGATTTCATAGGGATGGTCATCATGAATACAAAGGAAGAGAAAGCTAATAGAGGGATGATATGGGGTATCAGTAACCAGCTGGCTGTGTGGGCTTGGAAAACACTGCCTTTGCCCTGACTTTCCAGTCAGTCACTCTCTGTGTGACTCTTGCTGGCTGTTCTGACCACTGCTCTGGTGAGACCCTCTCATATCCTCAGCACATTGTGAGCTTCATTGTCTACATTGAGTTGCTCCTGCCATCATTGTGGACAGCTCTGTTCATGTGTCTCAATTACATCAGCATCAGAGGTACCTCTTTCTCCAATGAGCAGGCCCTAGTACTATTAAAGAGAGCGCGATCACTTCTCTAAGCCTTAATTTCCAAATAGGCTACGCCTCTGCAGTTGTCACTCCAAAATATGAACTTGTATTGGTGTATATTTGGCTATAAAATGGGTTCGCTTAGCCTTGTCCATCAGCTATGTGGTTAAGCAGTATATGGTCCTCATAATAGTTGATCTTATGTTGTAAGTTCTTAGAAGTGTACATGATGTATTTTTGATGTGCCAGCGGCTGTTCCTGGTCTGAAAACATACTTCAAAATGTTTGCTAACTGGTACCTTTAAGTAAGGTCACATGCATAAAAACTTATCTCTGACTTCTGCCTGTTAAGCTGATGACAGAACCAGATAGGAAGTCTGAGTAGCTCAGTTCTGCTACTTAAACCCCACTCTTAATTAGCAATGTGACCTTGTGCCAGTTTTTAACCTCTGAACCACTTCTGAAAGTGAAATGTGGATGATACTACTACTTATCTCACAGAATTGTTGTATTAAATGAGAGAATGCACGGACAGCACCTAGTAGCATTCTTTGCTATTATTTTTGTGGTTGTTTTCATTACTCCTTGAAATAAAAGATAGCTGAGCAATACAATGTATGAACCAGTAGCTTCTCAGTATATTTATTGAATTGAAATGATTCAGTGACCTGTGTTTTGAGATTCCTGGTGTCAGCAGAAGCCTGAGCCTTTCAGCCAATCCAGTCTGGTGGCTATTATCCATATCAATCCTTTTTTTCCCCTTCTCCCTTTCCCAGAACTGAAGATATCTACAGAACACATAAAAACAAATGGCTGATTTGCAGAAGGGGAAGGAAAGAGAGAGTTAATAACTCAGGCTTCATAGGTCAGCTTTAGTTTACAATAACCCAACCCAATCCAAAGAGCCTGAGGGTTTTCATCTTGAGACAAGGGTTACCAGAGTGTTGGTTGCATCTTCCCTTAAGCTGCCGTAGAGAATTGATTGGTAAAAAGCAATTTATGTTTGGTTTGTGGGAGTGAACACGGTCTGGAAGGTCATTGAAATTTTATTGTCTGAATGTTTCAAACTGATATATACACCTAGGCTGAGCTCACAAAGGACAAAACATGGAATCAAAGAGAGAACCAGACAGGACAGTGTCTTGGGTCTTTTCCTTCTGATGTTCTCTTCCTGAGCCTCAAGACTGTGTTTCAATACCTGCATCTTCAGTCAAAGGCAGTGGTAGGCCAGGTGCATAACGAGCCCGCCCAAATAAAGCTAATTTGGCTTCATGTGTGGACTTTGAGAGACCCTCAAAAAAAGAGATACAAAGCCACAAGAAGGAGCAAGTGGGTCTTTGGGGATAATTCCTACAATCTGCTCTGCTTTTGCTAAAGCTGGAGACGCAGCTCCTCTGAAGCTTTGAGCATAATTCCCCCGTTTTGCATTTGGTCTTCCAGGTAAGTGAAGGGAATGCCTTGGCATTGCTGCTCCTGACTGCTCTGCCTTTTCACTGCCCCCTTCTGGGGCTGCTGGAGCTCTCAGTGTAGCTAAAAGAACACAGCCCCAAGAAAGATCTGACCACAATGAGTACAGCATAGGAATGTATACACTGTGTGGAGAAAACTGCCCAACCTAGCAAGGTATAACCGTTTTCTTTCATGATTGTAACAGAGAGGGAAATGACAATATTTTGCCATCCCCAATAAAACAATATTGGTTCCTGGGCAAATGTAATGCAGAAGGGTGAGAGAGATGGTTCTCAGAGTAAGCCTAAGGTGTTCTCACCCTTTGGTATGACACCATGTGTCCCTGTGGCAGCCAACAAAGACCTGGGGACACAGTCTCTGTGTCTCTGAGCCAATTGGATTGGCAATTCCCCATCATAATATAGTGAACATTTGTACTTGTTGCTGTTGCAGGAACTGTTTTAAGCAACTTACATGTAGTATTTCATTTAGTCCTCACAATTTTATGAGATAGCTGTTGGTATTATACCCATTTGACAGATACGGAAAATGAAGCTCAGAAAGGTAAGTTAACCTCCCCTGGGTTTCATTGTTAAGTGACAAAGACAGAACTGACTTACCTTGTAGGTGTAAAGTCCTGAAGCATATGGCTTCACTTCCCCTAATACTTTAAGAATTTTTAATAGTTTTCAATTAAACTTACCATCGTAGGAAGATGGATGCTCTTGTCTAAATAAATTTAATTTTTTATTTTTTATTTTTTTTAAATTTTTTTAGTTTATTTATTTTTTGAAAGAGAGAGGGAGAGAGAGCAGGAGAGGGACAGATAGAAAGGGAGAGTGAGAATCCCAAGCAGGCTCTGCACCATCAGCGCAGAACCTAATGTGGGGCTCAAACTCATGAACGATGAGATCATGACCTGAGCCGAAATCAAGAGTCGGATGCTTAACTGACTGAGCCACCCAGGCGTCCCAAAATTTAATTTTCTAAAAAAGAGTTTTCTGCACCAGGGCCAGGCACACACTGGCATAGCCTCCTTAAAAGTGGGCATAGTTCTACTCTTCTCTCCATCATACTCCCTCCCCCAGCATCTTCACACCTGCCTTCTCTGAGGAGAAGGATGCAGGCAGTGTTCCAGATCCTTCTTCATGGGCATCTCCATCCAGTTTCCCTTGGAGAAGAGAATCCCTAGAATCCAGCCTCAGGAGGAAGGGGCATGAATCGGGTAAAATGAACCACAAGTTCTGGAAACACACCCCTCTCCTGAAGTGCTGAGCAAGAGACACTCTCCTCACCATACCCTACCATCCTCTCCCATAGACACAGGCAGAGAAAAGTCAACTCACCTTAGCCAGCAGGGATTTCCTAGATCATGATGCCAAACTCAGAGGATTGAGCTAAATGAATAGAAAGCTCTGGAAGGCAAAGATGTTCATTTTTCTTGGAGTAGGGGAAGGGAACAGGAAAAACAAAGGAGTTAATATGCAGTTGTGTTTAGAATGCATTATAGTAAATCTTCCCTGTTTTTCAATGCCGGTGAATAACACCTCCTATGAGGAGGTGAAATAGAAAACCTCCCTTCCTCCAGGGAGAGGAAGTCTGAGGTTTGTTTTTATTCATTTATTTTCAGCTTTGCTGTAGATACTGTTGTGTGTGGTAATTCCTAGGCAGATGTTACAATGTAGAGTTTCTCCAGGTGATTTATCTGGCATTTTTAACAGGACTCGGATTAAAAGTCTTTCTCCTCAAGGGACTCCTGGGTGGCTCAGATGGTTAAGCATCTGACTTCAGCTCAGGTCATGATCTTGTGGGTCCAAGAGTTCGAGTCCCACATCAGGCTCTGTGCTGATAGCTCAGAGCCTGGAGCTTGCTTCAGATTCTGTGTCTTCCTCCCTCTCTGCCCTTCCCCTGCTTGCATTCTGTCTGTGTCTGTCTGTCTCTCTCTCAAAAACTAAACATTAAAAAAAAAAAGTCTTTGTCCTCAAAAACGTATCAAATGATTGAGGCTAAAAAGAGCCTGGCTTTGAAATCCTCTGCTACAAAACCATAGACCATCAGAACAACGTTGTTCTCTTCATTGCCATTAGTCTGCTGTAAACTATCACAGGTTTAGGCCACAGGAAGGTTTCAGCACTGGCCTCCCCCAGATGGGAGGTCACTCCAGCCCCAGGAAGACCCCTTGTGAGATCCACAGCAAGTGCCAGTCTTCAGGGATACTGCCAAGCTGTCAGAGCCCTGGAGCAGAATTTATGGGGTTGTGTTTGAAAGCAGATGTGCCTATTCTGTTTTCTGCCCCGTGAACCTCCTTTTTTTCCTCCTACTCACATTGTTGTATATAGGCTAACTGAAAACTTCGTCTTTTTTGACCTCTAAAAGGTTGAAATTGGAAGGACAAATAAAAACACAGGATGGGGGAGGGGAAGGTGGATCAGTTGAGTGGCCTCAATGTCATTCCATTATGAATTTCTGTAAGCAGTGTTTCTGAATTGTCAATTTTATCAGCCTAATAAATTTTGCCTGTGTGTGATAGAATAAGTATTGCACATCTCAGCCAACCTCTGTTTTTCCTTCTTCTCCCCAATTCCCAATGGACTTTGAAGAAGGGAAATCAATAAATCAATTGGTACCTTGTCCAATACCCATTTAAATGACATCACAGCACCATTTGCTAAAGATCAGACATTAGTTACGGAAAGAGACTGAGACATTTCCATTTGATAATGTATCTCTTTGCCTTTTCGAACCAGATATAAAAAAGGAATAGTGGACTGTCCTTGTAAATAACAATTTTTATGTTGACCTTATCAAAAAATAAGTAATTGTGGAGAGAATGATAAAATATCATTTATATATCAGAGCTTATCACAAACCCAGTGGGAAGTGTTTTCTAGGCTTATCCTATTCCTATAATATTTTATTTAAAAACTTTCCCCTAAAGTGGCTAACTTGACTTTTTAAGAAATTAGATTTTGATTTTTTCAAATCTGATTTTAGAAATGTATGGGTTATTTTCCTTTGGCCCTTAAAAATGACATCAGAATTTAACAGTTCAAAAACCCATAAACAAACACTTAGATGCACTAATTGCACAATTAAAAGAATGCCTTTTAAAAAAAAAGAATGCCTTTAAAAAAAAAAAAGAATGTCTTTAAAAAAAAAGAATGCCAACGATCCTGTTTTTTGTACTGTTTTGTCCATTCATTCATATATTTGCATATATCCCATGTTTTTAAATTGGGACAGAACAATACAACTATTTTTATTTAGTCTCTCCCTGAAATGTTTCAACACTATATGTAACTTCACTTCTAAAATGCAGCCTCCCTTTGAACCAACTGTAATATTTTTTTTCACACAGACCCTGCAGATTTTGCTATTATTATAATATTATTAAAGGAGTATGTCTTAATAAGAACCCTAAGTTATGTGGAAACATATTAATACTTACAAGGCTAATGACAACAGTGAAATGCATTTCTGGTGTCCCATAGTCAAAACTGTATTGGACTGAGGGTCAGAAGAGGAGAGTTACAGTCTCAGTGCCCCGGAAATCTTTTCCTCTAACTCAATTCAAGTTGCTCACCAGTAAACTACAACTGTTAAACTAGGTGGTCTTTAAGTTTCCTTCCAAGTGTGAAATTTTGCTTATTCAATTCTCTCTGAAGAGCTTTTGATGACTTAGCCTTAGGAGAGCTCTTCTGAGTTGTGGATTTCTGTGAGAAGGAATGGCTTTTTGGATAACGAGAACTTGCAGCCTTTATCTGTTGGGAGTATTATCCAGGCAGTTTCTGGCCCCTCAAGCTCAGGTGTTCAGCAACACTGGGCACAGTGGAGTGGCCTGTGGGTTCATAGTCCAGCTAACTTCTTTCCCCTTGACCCTGGATTCAGGTTGTTCTCTAAACACTGGTCATATCTTAAAATGAAAGCTTCTGAACTCTTAAGTATCTGGAGTCAGAAGGGGAGAGAATCTGTTGGTGATATTACTACAGCAAAGCCAGCAGCAGGTCTCATCTGAGCTGCCGTTTTGTGCTAGGACCATCTAACGCTCCTGGAAATAAACAACTTGGAAACACAATGAGAAGGAATTAGATCACCGAAATTTTTTAAAATAAGGCTCAAAATTTGTGGAACCAAGAGCAGTTCTTAACCACTGAAAGATATTTATTTTCTTCCCATTGGATATGGGCAAAGGAGATGATCTCACCTACAAATTTCCATAACTATATTTGGACCTAAAGAATACACTTCGGTCATGTCCGTCCTCTTTACTGTGCAACAACCGGGCATGAGGAACAGGCTGAGCCCTAAGTTCCTTCTGTGCTGGCAGTGCGCCCCTGAAGGGCAGGTGAAGAGGCCGCCGCGCTTCGCTTTCCGGGTTGCCTCAGGCTGCAAAGCCAACCTAAGAGGCCTGGACCGCGGCTGGTCTGGCGCCGAGGAGGCTCCCCCTACCGGGAGTCCGGAACAGTGCTGGTCGCCGGGCCCAGGGTGGCACACCCGCCTCCCAGCCGCCGGTTCCTTCGTGGCTTCGCGGGTGGGATCAGCGAGCTGCCGCCGGCGGGTCGACCCGCGCAGGGCGGAAGCGCTCGGCCCGGGTAACGAGCATTTTTCTGCATAAGCAATTAGCTGTGGATAAACATCTGAAACGGCGGCTCGGTAAACCGAGTGCCCGCAGCGCGCCTTTAACGGGCGGGGCGGCGGGGCGGCGGGGTGGGGGGGAGAAGGGTGGAGCAGGACGGTAAGATTCTAGGCCGAGGAAGGAAGAGGGTGGGGGATTGTGCAGGGAGGTGCCCCATCACGCTCTCCCCGAGTTCAGAGGCGCTTCTTAAATTACCAACAAAGTCAGGGCCGATCCCTGGAGAGGTAACCGACCGTCCGGTTACACTGCGCCCTTTTCCCCGCCTAGGATCTGCGCGCGCTGCAGGTAGTCAGTACAGTCTACCCCGGCACCAGATGCCCTTCGAGACCCGGATTCCGGGAGCGAGTGCCTCTGCGGGGCGCAGCCACTTTGCACCCGTCGGTCCCGATACAACCGATAGTTAACTGGGGCCTTCGAGTGTCTCAAATCAAGGTGAGCAGAGGAGTCCTCCAGCCTCCCGGCTTCGTCCTCAGGACTTCTCACCCGGGTCTTGGGTCCCGGTAGTACCCCGAAGGCAAAGCCGTTTGGGGTGACGGACGCGGGCCGAATTTGTTTCAAAGTGGGAGGATGCTTGCACGTGCTCGGGGACGCCAGCTTGTTCAGGGTGTGCGCTGCAGGAGCTCCGGCGAGGTTGCAGTTCTGGCGCGCAGGTTTGGGCGATGAGCACTTGGCAGGGCCCAAAGAGCCATCAGTTCTGCCAAAGTGGGCGCTGCCCTGGGTACTTAAGGGAGCGGAGAGTGGCTAGGGAACAGAATACTGAAGAGCGGTCACCTGGGAAGCCAAATCTGCAAAGTCTCGCCCAATTCTCAGGGCATTTTATGTAGAAAAAAACTATTGGAATATAGCAGTCCTACACTTATCTAACAAAGATAAGGACATGAAAAAAAAAAAGATTATAAAGGGGTGAACGTTTGACCCGTCACGGAGCATCTTGCCCTTGCCTTCTCCGCAGGCCGAGGGCAGTCCCGGAGGTAGCATAAGGTGCAGTGGGTGTCACCCCACCTCCTGGCCCCTCTGAGATCGTGACCCACCCCCCTGACCCAGGCGGAAAATCACCAGCTTGGTGCAGCCTGAGGCTCCTGTGCCCAATCTTGGCATCCATGGCTGAGGCGGGGCCTAATCTAAGGGCCCCGGTGGGTGTCCGTAGCCGGCCTCACGTCAGACCAAGTTCCTAGGAATCCGGGGAAAGGAAGGTCGACGCTTCCGGCGTCTCAGCCTGCTTCCCGGGAGGCCTTGGGCGCCGGGGCTGCGACCCGTGAGTGGAGAAGGTGACCTCGGCTGCGACCGCAGCTGCCTTTTCTGTGTGGGTCTCTCGTGGGTCAAGAGCACCACGGGAAACTAAAGACCTTCCCGAGCCGCCCGCGCTTCCTTGCCCACCTGGACTGAGCAGGAGCCGGGCGAGCTGATGTCTTTTCAGGGCACTCTGGGTTCCCAGTCTGGGTGAACAGGGCCGGGGACGCTGGGAGGGAGGGATCTGGGGGGATGGAGGGATTCGTTTACGACCTGCTTCTGTCTTCTCTCTTCCTTTTCAGAATATACCAATGCTTTGGCGGTTGGGCTCTTACAAAGACGGACTTTTTAACCCCCACCCCCGATTTTTCTTGAAGGTGTTGCAATATCCCCCACCCACCCACCTTTCTCTAACCTTCTTCTGCTTTCCCGGAAAATGTGAGTAATATGTGTGAAAGGCAACTTAGCCCAGTATCTGTAGCAGAGCTTCAAGCTGAGTGCAGGGGAGGAGGCTTCGCTGAACGTTTTGGTGTTTCTAAAGTTGCTGATACACCCTTAGCAAAGTAGCTGGGCTTGTTGGCCAGTAAGACGCCGAGCCGGGAACTCCTGGGCTGTGTGCACTTCGCAAGAGTAAAGTCTGGCCTCCCAGTCTCTGAGCTCGAGGGCCCTCAGATCAGCCAGGGGCCAGGATAAAGATCCTAAGGGAGCAGCAGAAATCAGACACGTAATCTCACTTCTTTATCCTCCCTTTCCCCTGCCATCACTTTTCTTTCTTTTCTTTTCTTTTCTTTTCTATTTTCTTTTTTTTCTTTTTTCTTTTTCTTTTTCTTTTTCTTTTTCTTTCTTTCTTTCTTTTTTTTTTTTTTTTTGACGGGCTGTGCAATAGGCAGGTAGCCCGGAAGTTGCAATGTAGGAGTTGTGAGAGATCCCAGGGCTGGCACTGCCCTTCTGGATTTAGGAACCATCTGGGGGAGGAGGAGGGTCAAAGGGGGCATCCGCTTCTTTTGAACAAGGGCGCGGTTTACTTCCCGCAGACGGCGGGCGGGGAAAGCCCAGAGCAGAGGGCTCGGTGGGATGTCTCTTTGAGCAGGTAATTCTTCGGTGGTGTCAAAAGCTGGTGACTGACACTCTCGGTGACGGCAACCAGGCCGGGCAGCGCCCTTTCCGATTATCACGATGATTAACCTCCGGGCCTTGCCTCTGGTGGGATCTCCGCTCCCCACTCAGCTTTTTTCTCACGGGGATTAGGGGGCACTCCTTTTAAAAGAGGGCTCGGGGTCACGGCCTTGGCCCTTCCGTAGCTCCACGAGGCCTTGCATCTAAGCGGAGGTGGGGGAGGTGGGGGCGGCACGCCGATCCATCTTTTCTCGTCGCCCACCTAGCCGGGTCCGGTTCACGGGGCCGGTCCCCCGGGTCACCTCCCCCCCGCAACCACTTGTCTGAAACTTACCAGATTCCAACCTTAAGGCAGGAAAAAAAGTGTTTCATATACAAACCGATCAGGGTATTTGCAGATAATTGCGAATGTCAAATACTCGGGCGTGATGACAAAGTGCAGAGATTGCCAGGACCCGAGCTCCGCCTGAGGGGCGGGGGCTGCTGGCGAGGCTCCCGGGCCACCTCACGCCTGCTCAGAGGAGGGGAGGGGGCAGTCAGCCGCAGCTCCCTAGCCTATTTAACGGAGTTGGCTGTGTCTTCGACCCCTCTGATGTGGAGCTAATTCATGGATTCATCCACCGCGTCCACACTTGAGCCCGGCGCGGGAAGGTGCTGCGACGATGGATACAGCCCCGGCCCAGGTCCCCCTACGCACGCACAAGCACCCTAGGCAAAATGCACTCATGATGGGGGTTACTGGGCCCCAGTTGGACGCCAAGGCCCAAAGCCTTGCCAAGCAGCGTTACCAGAGCTACTGCCAGACTGTCACCCGCTGCTGACTGAGGGGGGAGGGGCGAATCACAGGCCACTTTGGGGCCAACTGCTGCATACGTCAAGTGCCGGGACTAGTCCTTTACAGAAATAAAAACAAAATTTTTAATAGGCCCCTAAAACTCGACCCTCCAACCTAATTCTCCTGCCCTTCTTGCAGGAGACCGAGGAGGGGGTTTGCCCTGAGAGCCCCGCACATACAGCCCACCAAAGTCGACACCATTAAGGCCTTGGTGACAGCAAAGGTGGCTGCTCCCAGCAGCTTTCAGGACAACTCCTCTGAGACCCCTTCCCCTGCAGGCATGCTCGGAATGTTTCAAGCCCCCCCCCCTTAATCTTATCTAATATATATGGTTTCCCTTGTTGGATTCCAAATCTACTGAAAACCAAAGGGATCGATTATAGATGATATGATGAAGTTAGTGGCAGGTTCACAGCTTTCTGGAGATCAGAACTGTAGGGGTGGCCGGAATGTGGGTGCTATCACTGGGGGCTGGACATGGGGAACAGAGAGGAGAAAAAGAGGCGCACATACCCCATACGGCATCATGATGGTACCACAGGCAACACGAGTCCTGGGTAGCTGGACAACGTCAGGGGAGGGGGGGAGGCTGAGTGACCTTTGACACGATGGCCCCTTTCCTAGCCAAGGACTGAGGAAGTGGCAGGATATTCCAGAAAGTGGGGGCGGTGGGAGATAGAGGGGGTAGAAGAGAGGAGAGAGGAGGGAAGGGTGGACCACTGCTCCTGCTAGTGCAGCCAGGCTGCAAAGGGAGGAAAGTGCAGGAGAGCAAATTGGGGCATATGTCGCCCATCCCTGCTCCCGACCCTCAGCCTCTCCGCCCCCTTTCCACTGAGCGCTTCAAGTCAGCGTCTTCCTGGAAGCCCTTAAAGTTTTACACTCCAATTGTCTGAGGTTTCCGGTGCGTTGATGACAAATTAGGAAAACGCTTCTTCTGCAGCCCCAGCACCTAAGTCAGAGAGCTGGGGGGAGAGGAGGATACTGGATGCACAACTAGGGTAAAAGGAGACACTTGCCTCCGAGGCTTTCTGAGCGGGGTCCGGGCAAGGGAGAGCGGAGGACTAGGGCCTGGGGCTAAGGAGCACTTTGGTAGCACAGAAGCCAGATCCACAGAAGTCCAGCGCCTGGCTCCTCAGCTAAGGGGCACCAGCAATGCTCTGGGAGTTCAGCCTTTCTTGCCCTTACCAGCAAGGCCTTGGTCTTGTGGGAAGACCTTACTGGGGGTCATTGGAACAAGCAGGGTAGCAAACTCTGGGGGAGCCCCGCCCAGGTCCAGTGAGGCCAGTGTGGATGGACAACAGCGTCTATCTCCAGCCTGGGCCGGCAACCGGGGACCCACAAGTGTAAGATGTGATTCTATTTGACTTTCTAAATCAAAATGCATTGATTGGGGCCCAAGGAGTTCACGGCACATAACTATCTTAATTAAACCTGCTGTAAACAGACAAATCACTTCTCCTTTTCCACGTGGAGCTCTGGGAGATTGCACAGGGTCTGGCAGAAGCTTGGGGGATGCTCTTTAGAGAAAGGAGTGTAAATGAGGCAAAGAAGAAAAAAAAAGTGGAGCTTCTACGACCTCAGAAAACAGCTTAACTGAAAACAAAACTCCAAACAGCCAGAAGGTATTGGGATGGGGTGAGAGCCTTAAAAGCCAGAGGACAGCGTGGTTGATGGAGCAGCTCGGTGGGGACCCAAAGACCAGGGTGACCAGGGTGGGACCTGCAGTGGAAGTTCCGGGAGGGAAGGGGAGGCCCCAGGTTTTTTGGGGACGCTGAATTGCTCATCACTGAGGCTCTTAGCTACCCCACTCAGCCCTTCACTTTCCTTCCCGATCCTTCCATGTTTCCCTACCATTGTTCTCGACTTCTGGCATTCGGAGGACAGCGCCGAGAGGACACGTCCTCCCTTAACTTGGTCAGCGTGGGGGACACGGGGTCTCTGCGGTGAGTGCCCTTAGCTTGTAGCCACTCTGGTGGGCTACTAGAAGCCCAGTGATGACAAGACTGGAGAGTATGGTTGGGAACTGGAGCTCAGCTTGAGCAAAGGGGAAGGGAAGTTGTCAGTAAGCCTCTGGGAAAAGCGGGAACCGGGGCGTAAACACCCATAGCTCAAGGTTCACTCCCTCTTTAGCCAAGTGCCGACACCGTGGCACGATCTCAGGAAGCTAGATGAAGGTCAGGCGCTCTGGTACCGTCAGCCCGAGGGTGCGTGGAGAGCTTGGGGAAGTGGCGGCGTTGGTGGCGGCGTTGGCGCTGGGAAGGGCCGGCAGGACGCCATTCTCTGTCTGGACTGTGCACAGGGCTGGGTCTATCTCCGAATAACTCTGGGCCTCCGGAAGTTACCTGGCAGAAAGCAACCCTCGAGCTGACTTTGAGTCTTACAGCCTAAAACAAGACGAACTAAGGGGAGCTCATTGATTTTCTAAATAAAAGTGAAAAGGAGAAGTTCACCATAATATGTAAACACTGAGGATGTGAGCGCACAGGTTTGGGTGTGTTCCTAGGAACTTGGGGAGCCGTTCCCTCTGCCCTCCATGGTCTGCAAACTTGAATTCTCATCGCTTTTCATTGACTAGCTTCTGACCCCAACAGTAATATAATTCAGAAATACTCTTCATTTCGTTAGGTTGACGTTGGCAAGCACTAGCTACGTTGTATCTGGTAGGGAATTTAACTTCAGCTAGATTTGAGCTTAATGCTTTTCGAAAAAGTCTTTTAAAAGATTTTTTTAACTTCCATACAGCTAATGAAAACATACATATCTCTATATGATTGGAGAGAAACAAGGTTAGATTGCTTTTAGATTTCTGAGGTTTTGTATAGGCGCCAACAACTCCGTGGACACAGACAAATGGGCTATTTGCAGTTATTATTCATGAAAGTTCTTTTATATGTTTAAATTGAGGCATGGTTCCCAGGTGGAAAAATTCTTTATGACTAAAAACATGCTTTCAAAAAGATTAGAAAATTGCACCAAAAATTTGGAATGCACGATACTATAGAAGTCTTTACAGAAAACAGCAGATATTACTACAATCCACTACAATTCCAGGAGTTGAAGTCAAAATGTAGTAAAAGTTGATTAAAATGCAAACTATGAGGGAAGCATTGCAAATGTCTTTGTCACATCCAAAGGGAAAAATCTTTAGAATCCTCCCTCCCTTGTGCTATACTTGTGTTGTGAGACGAATATTTGTTAACATTTTTCTCTTCTGAAATAACACTTCACCTTTCAAAACTCTTCACCACAGAGCGACAATGACGATTGTTCTCCAGGAAAAGAAGGACTTTTGAAACAAACAACTTCTTTCACATACTCACACTTGCACACCCCACACAAACGCGCACACAGTGCCGGGTTTTCTTAAACGTTGCTTTTGAATGAGAGAGAGAGAGAGAGAGAGAGAGAGAGAGAGAGAGAGAGACTGGGAAACTCGAGCTTAGGTAACCAACGAACCCAATTACTAGGCTTTATTGATACTAAAAGGAAAAGTTCCCCTCGTAAAATTTCTCTGAGCTTATTAGTTATTTAAATCAGCCCCAGGGCTGGACGAGCGACGCCGCAGGCACCCACTGTCGGCTCCTGGAGGTGAGCAGACGGCGTCCGCGTCCTGACCCGCCGCCTCTCGCTCGGCACTTGGCATCGGGGGCAAAGGCAGGCGCAGCCAGCTGAGGTGAGCCACTTGGCACGAGTGCCGGGCCTGGCACGCTTGGAGATAGCTCCGCGTGGCCTACGGGTGTTAGGATTTGGAAGCGAACAGGTCGTAGCCAATGATGAGGGTGCGGGTGAGCAGGCCAGGCGGACACCGAGCTCCGGAACTCAGCGAGCTGGCGGCGCGGCTCCGCGGCGGGTGCGGCTGGGCACCGGCCCCTGCGGCCCCCGCGACAGCGCGGGTGTTTCCGCTGCTCGGCTGGCGTCCTGCAAGAGTGCAGCGGATGACCGCCAGGCGTGACTGCTCAGGACTCCAGGGCTCACCCCTATTTTTTGTGGGGCTAGGAGTTTTGTAATTGGACAGACACCAGGTGAATTTACACCTTTCCGGGTCGTCGTCCCTTTCAGTAACCGACAGTCCCAAAATTGTGTGTGTGTGAGTGCGCGCGCGCGTGTGAACAGCTGAATTTATTAAAAATAAGCCCCAGCCTACCCACTCAAGTCCTCTGAGCCCGACGTGGGGACTCTCAAATCCTGACGTAGCTCCGGGGCAGCTCCAGGTGATGCCTAGCTCAGCTGGGCTTGGCCGCGGGGCCCCGAGGCAAGGCACCGCAGGGCGGGGAAGAACCGAGCCCCAGCACACCGATGTCACAGACACCCGGGCGTTAACTCGGGGGTCAAGGCTTGACGGACTAAGAGGGTTTCCGTGGGGCTTCGTGAGACGGAGAGAACAGGCGAGTCACCAGCCCAGGAAACCCTCTAGGTTCCCCGCCACTCCAGACAGCTTTGGGCCGCCAAATAGACCGACTACCCGCTTCGTCCTTGGTCCCAGTAAGTGCTTGGCACCTCGGGTCCCGCAGCAGGCTTTCTCGCTCTCTCCCGCGCTGTTCGAGACCAGCGCGGACTCAGTGTCGCTAAACGTTCCCGGAGCTGTTCGAGCCTGGATCGCCTCAGACCGGGCTTCCTGGGCTCTCTGGCCCCGGGAGCGGGTGGGCACGAATTTCAGCACGCAGGCTGCCCAGACTGCAGTCTGGGGTACGGGTGGGGCGCCGTGGCCTGGATTTTCCAGGTATGCTTTTTCATTACAAGGGGTTGGGGCGCTGAGGTTTTGCTTGCTGGGCGGGTTTTTGTGTAGCGTAGCGTGGTCGGGTTTGGCCTGGGCTGGGGACCTGCCCATCCCCCTGCCGCATCCTTAACCTGTGGACTTGAGGCAGCGCGGAAAGGCAGGCTCCGGAAAGCAGCGGGCTGAACAGGCGCCACACGTTTCGGCCGCAGCCCACGCGGTGGCGCTGTCGGGAGACGATGCCTTATCTCCGGTCTGGGACCCTGGCGGTGACCCGGGGTCCGCGGCGACGGGGCCGTAAGGACGAGTCGAGGTCGCGGGGTTCTTCGCCGCTACCTTGGGCCCCGGGATTAGAGATGGGACAGACCACTTTCTCCTCGCTCGGTGTTTCCAGACAGAAAACGCAGCGAGTCGGGAGCGGGATTCCAGGCTCAAACCCAGGCCGACCGGGGGTGGGGGCGGGGAGGCAACCGCAGCTCCTTTAGCGTTTCGTGTTGTCCCCCTTTGCCTTGTTACCGGTCGTATAAAGTCGATTTCTATTTTTAAAAAACTAGATTAGCGGAGTAGTCATTCTCTCCTTGAGATGCCGCAGGAGATCCAGCTATTAAGCTCTTGACTCTGAAAAAGAGTGAAAGGATTCAAGAGCCCGGGGGCGTTGTCTTGTGTCGCTGGAGTTGTGTTCGGAGCCCGCAGGCCCTCCGCCTTCCTGGGCCTCCCAACCCGCGGCCGCGGAGGAAGCATTTCCACACCTCCAAACCAAAGTCTCCTTTACCTTCAAGACAAGTCCCTTCACTTTCCTCACCCAGGGCAGGCGGTGCCCACCCCCGACGCGTTCTCCCGCCCCCTACATTTGGGGCCTCAGTGCCCAAAGCTCCCAGTCCTCGCCCGAGGCAGCTTCTGGGCAGACCTTTGCGTGTCCCCTCCAGCCCTCTGGGCCTCTGCATTGTCTGTTCCCGATTCCGGATCCTCCGACCTCCTGGGTGCTCAGCTCACCATCTAACACACACTAATTGCCCACCACCCATCCCCAACCAGACTTCTCCCTGGGACGCTTTTCTCCGTCGGGCCGCAGGGGCTCGTTCCTTTGCGGATGGGAGCAAGACCTTCACCACCCCCTACCTTAGGCGGCCCGACGGCTTCCTCACCGCTCCGCCCCCGCCCAGGCCTCAGAGCTGCTGGGGGAGCCAGGAGTAATAGATCTTTGCCTGGCGCGGGTTGGGATTGTCCGGCTCTGATGCCAAAGAGGAAGGCGTGCGGGTAACGAAGTAAGTGTCCCCCGCCCCCTGCGCTCTGGTCAGTCCCCAGACGCCCCGGAGCAGTCTGGGAAAGGGCTCGAGCCCACCCTAGTTGATCTGCTCTTCTAGGCGCATTCCCCTGGGACGTTTTGGCCTCGGGCCCTAGTCCCCTTGGCACATCCAGTTTCCAATCCAAGCCTGGGGCAGTTATGCGGTTCGTGAAAATGTTGGTCGCCCAACTCTCCCCGGACAGTCCGCGGCGGAAATTGGCTTCAGAACTGGTGTGGGCTTCATCTGAGAGAAAACGATTCCCTCCCGCCCTCCTCTAGCCCCCAGCAGAGCAGGCCCGGGGTGGGGGTGGGGGCGCGAAGAGGGGAGGGAGAGGCAGGCCTGCGTGGGTTCCTGGGAGCCGGAGAAGGCTTTCGACGCTCGCAATTCCCGTAGAGTTTTTCTTGTGTGTGCGACAGTGGAGGAGAAAACGCGGCACAACTTCCCCGTGTTCTCTAAGAGGCAGCGCACCGCCGGGAGGGCCTCTTTGCCAGGGTGACCAGACCCGAAATCCAGGAAGCCTGGTGATGGATGCTGGGCCCTCAGAGGTCTGGGTAGTCCGGCCGAGAGCCGGCTCCCATGCCGGGCAGCCGGGCCTAGGCCGTCCTGAGCGGTCATTGGGGAAGGAAGGTTGGCTAGAGTCAAAAGCTAGCGCAGTAGAAAGAAACCTCGGTGTGGAGAGAGAGAGAGAAATCAAGAAATGTCAGTAAAAGTGCAGGCCATAAAAGGAGAAGAAAGGCCTGACAAGAGATAGAAAAGGGGAGAACATGGAAATTAGAAAAAACATGCATATTTAAGCCCAGCGCATAAAGATCCGTTGATTTTTAAAATAACAAATCTCAGTGTGATTATGAAAGACAGGCGACCTTTGACTAAATGACATATGAAAAAATTGGGGGTGGGGGAGGAGAGGGGAAGACGTCCTAGTAGATTCCTGACAAAAAACGTCAGTAAGAAGCAAAGTGAGGGATAAAAATGTCCCCCAACGTGAACTTTATGCTTTGAGCACTGGAGCAAACTGTATCTGTGCAAAAATGCGTTTTGCATCAAATTATTTAAAAAAAAAAACCGTAATGAAAACCAATTCTTGAGTGTGATTTTGTTTTAAAAATGTTTGGAAATAAACCACTTGAGGAATATAAAACGAAACCAAACAAAACTTTTGAATCGTAATTTATTTACTGTTTTAAAAAGTAGAAAATCTTAGCAAAAGATAAAAACGTTATTTAGAATTTCTTATTGTCAAAATTAAACATGCTGAAAATTGCTTACTTCAGTTGAAATTAGGTCAATACAAAAATCGTGCAGTAAAATGCTTATGTAATTTGAAACAGAAAAGGCCTTTAACAGGGACAAAATCAAGGGGAAAAAAACCTCCCGCACATCGAGCATATATCACAAAACTTCCTAGAGTTCTCCTTTTTTTAAATGGAAAGAAATTTGTAAAATGTGTTACTAAATATAAATCTACAAATTTTCAAAATACATTTCTGGTCATAACCCATAGTTTTTGGTATTTTCCTTTATGTTAAAGCACCTTTATATATCTTCAGTTCTTTTGCCCAAAATGATAGCTTTGTTCATTATCAAAAACGGACAAGAAGAAACTCCAATAATGAGAAAATCTATTAATTTAAAAAGGGTGTAGAATCTGAAAACAAACTAGCCACAATGTACATTTAATTGTACTTAATTGTATACTTTATTTAAATCACCCTTCTCAGGGGGTTAATAATTTAGAATCAATAGTTCCTTTCAGAACGTAATAAAATATTTACACTTTATAAAATATTAACCCATTAACAATACCGCTGTGTTGTTTATAAGAGTGTGACTGAAGTCTCCTAATCATGCTGTTGACATGTGAGGTTAGCGAAGTGATCCTTCGCAAAATGTAAATGAAGATCTTCAGACAGTGGTGTTTATAAAATAGCTCATTAATGACTTAAGATTGAATCGCTCCAACCATTCGCATCATCAGATATAATAATAGTGACGAATCAGACAGGAAAGATCCTGGCTAAACCATTTGCATTTTTTTTTCCAGAAGTACTGAAGTCCTAATATCACCATTTCTTCTAAGTTCCTGGACACTGATCCGGAGGAGGATTCTGCAGTTCAACACCAAGGTAAGGAAAGAAACAGCATTATTATCGTTGTTAAGATATTTGTAAGAATTGCGTCTTTCCCCATTTTGAAAACGGGCTCAAACTTTGACAGTGGTAGTTCTGTTTTGCAAAACCCCCTTCCCATTCCGACGTGAAACTACAGATTAAAAAAAAAAAGTTTGTTGATCAAACTTACAGTTTGTTTCTTTGCAGCCAAAAACCTTTTAGCTACCACCACGAGTTGGTTTACTCGAGCCACTTTGTTCTCACAGACTTCGAATTGTGCCTTTTCTCTAACCCGTTCGCTCAGGGAAGTGGGGGAGATGGGATTTGGGGAATAAAAAAAGCAGGGAAAATAAAATGCTGCCTAAAACTCCCAGGGTGGCTGCCCGAAGATTTACTATCAAGCTCGCTTCCTTTCTCGGCAGGGCTCCGACAACCTCTCGGGTCGCCTAGATCTCCTTTGGCACTTGGTGGGCGGCGCCTGGGTGCGGGATTCTCCGGGATCTGGGCGTTGAGACTTAGGCCGGGGCAGGTTTAGTTTCTGGGACCCTTTCTCTTCCAGAGGCTCCCCCCGCCTCCCAGGCCTCTGCTTTTGAGGGAATGGCTGCACGCACGCCGCCCACCGGGTAGGTGCGGCGAGTGTACGGCGGCCTACCTCCGGGCACACTAGGCTGACGAGGCTTCCCCCTGTCTGTGCACCGGCCCAAGATTTCCAGAATTACCCCCCGAGCGCGTTTCCCAAAACCGAATTTAGTTTGGCCCTCTGGCGCCGCCGTACAGCCAACACTTCTTAAGGGGGACTGGCGGCTCAGGCAGCGAGATGGTTGGGAGTCCTCCGGGTCCAGGGGTTTAGGTTGGAGACACAAGGTGTGCGGTAGGGATTGGAGGTGTCGCCAGCAGAGGGGCTTCACTGGCCTCAAGGCGGGCGGGGACGCGTCCTTATTTTCCCGCCACAGGTCCGGACTGCGAAAGTAAGCCGGCGCCCCAGGCGGCTTGCGGGGGCCGCGGCCCCTGCCCACGTGCTTTTCTTTAAGGAGGTCCCGCGCCCAAGTGGGACCTCAGGGACAAAAGCGCGGACGGAGGTCGGCCTGTTCGGCTAGTGCCTGCTCCACCTTAAATGAGCATCGCGGCTGGAGTCGGGCTGCGGGCGGCTGCGGCCGCGGGAGTCGGCAAAAGTTTGTGGCTCAGTTGCACCTTCGCGGGACCTGCTGTGGACGCCCCCGCGCGGCCTCCCCCGGGACGAGGAGACCAGGTTCTCACCGCACACTCTTCCCGCGCTCGAAGCCTAGTGCCTGAGCCGCCTGGGGTCCCAGGAGTCCCAGACCCGCAGCCGGAGGACAGGCAGCCCCACCGCCCTCACTGCCTCCGCGTCACGGCCTCCAGGCGGCCCGGGCTGCGCTGCTCGAGATGTCGCCGGCGCTGCGAGCGCTCCAGGGACGTCAGCCAAGGATGCCCCCCGCCCTGCGCCCCCCACGCAGCCCCCTCTCCTGTCCCACCCGCAGCCCGGCCGGCAGCGCTGGTACTCCTGCCACTCAGGACACCCGGGTTATTGTTCTGGACCCACAGCCGCGCCGGCTCTGAGGGAGAAGCGGCCTTCCCCGCGCGTGGGGCGGCGCAGCGGGCCCGGACGGCCGGCTCTGCGCGAAGGGGGAGCTCACAGGCGTCGGGAAAAGTTGCTCGGAGGGGCGGAGGCGGTGGGTGGTGGGCGGAGGCGGTGGGTGGGGGAGGCGATAGCCCTCCTATCTCCAAAGTCGAAAGTACTCCGCGCAGTTAGCAGAACCGGGAGCCGAGGCAGCCGTGGTTGCCTACTGCGCGTCGGTCTGCGCCTCCGCTGGGAAACGAGGCAACCAGCGCCTGCAGTGTCGCCGCCGCCTCCGCGCCGGGACGAGTGCGCCTCGGGGCTGGGCGAGGCGGCCGCACCCTGGACCCGCCACAAGGAGGAGGACCAGACCCGAGCCCCAGCGCCAGCCTGCACCCGGGCGCACCCACCCACCGGCCTCGGCCACCGCTTCGCGCGGCACTCGGTTCTCTGCCATCGGTCCTCTGCCGCCCGACGCGCGCTGTCCTCGCCCCACCGCTCTGCCACCGCCGACTCTCCCCTTCCTCCTCTACCCTCCTCCCGGCCTCCCACCCGCCCCTCGCCAGTCCCTTCTGCCTCCTCCGCAGCCCCGCCGCTGTTTGGGTCGCCTGGCTCACAGCGATTGATTGATTGATGTTTAATTTCCTGCCAGGCGGGGCCCCCCTCCCCCCGCAACCTCCCCAGCCCTCCTCCCCGCCCCCCACTCTCCTCCTTCATTGCGGTGGACCAGTCTGGCTTGGGTTTAGATCTTTCCCCCCCAACCTCCATCCCGAAATAACCCAGAGACTTCCCCTACCCCCACCCCAAATTATTATTTTGAAGGCGCTAGATTTGGGGACGGAAAGGGGGAGGGGGAGAAATCGGAAACCGAGGACAACCCAAAAGGACTCACTTTGCCTGATGACTCAACGCAACTAATAATCATCTCCCTCTCAGTGTATCTCTCTCTGCGGCTTGTCAGTGAGTCCGGCTCCGGCTGCTGGCGGCGGCGGCCGAGAGGGGAGAGGCTGGAGGTGACAGCTTGGACAGCCGCCGCGTTTCCTCCCGCGCGCGGTCCCGGGTCCCTGCGCCTTCTTGGCTCTGGGTGACACCGGCCCTAAGGCTCCGGCCGCGCCTCCTCGCGAACTAGCAGACCTGCGAAGCGGCAGCACCGGCCCGCCTCCGCCTCCTCCCAGTCCTCAGCCCTTTCTCTTCAGAACGGGTCTCCTTCCCGAAGGTGTGAAAAGGCTTTTTCAGCCTCCTTCTCTCTTTTCCCCTCCTCCGCCGTCTCCTCCCCCGCTCGCTCGGGTGCCCCTTTGGAGGAACCCTCCTTTCCCTCTCCTCCTCCTCCTCCTCCTCCCCCTACACCCCCCCCCCAATCATCTTCATCATAACAACCATCTCTGCACTAGAAGACACCCTGACCCAGGACCTTAAACGTTAGGACCTGGGAAAGAGGAAAAGGGGAAGGAGTAAAGAGGAAAGAAGACTAGGAGAACACTGCAAGGCAAAGCACCAGAAACTTTCCACCCTGGATTCTCTACTTTTGCTCCATGGACAGAGCCTCAGCCAGCCAAGTTACAGACAGACCGTGAGCAGTAAGTACGCAGGGCGAGGACTCCCACTCCAAGCTCGGGAGTTCGGGGAAGCCCCGGGTCCGGCTAAGTTCCCTCCCGGCAGCGCTCGCCCTCTCGGACAGCGTAGCAGAGGGAATAGGCAGCCCTTGCTCTGTCTCTGCATCTCTCGCATCTCTTGCAGCTCCCCTCTCACCTCCCCTCTGCCACCCCCACCATGTCTCCTTGACACGCGGCTTCTCCCACGGCGAGGCCGCCCGCGAGGATTCCTAGCGCACTTTGTTGTGCAGGGCTCCTGCTTCTCGGGGATGTCAATGACAATGTGAGTGCAGTTTCATCAGGTGTTTCCTCCTCTTCTGCCTCCCCCCAGAAATCCAGGGGTGCCGAGATCTGCAGGTTCCTTGAGGAGCGCGCTGCCAGCCAAGAGACCCAGAGGAAAACTTTTTGGAGAAATTTTTAAATTGGGGTTGAAAAAGGCTGCTTCTTAACCTAATAATTTAAATGCTTTTTGCTTTTGTGTTTTATGTTGAAGAGCTTTTTAAAAATCACTTAGGATCGGAAGAAGATAAGAACGTTCCAAAATAATGATGGTAGCCCCCTCCATTGTGATGAAGGGTATTCTGGAGAGTATTCTGATGGATACCTCCAAGTGTTTTGGATGCTTATTAATGTGAAATTAGGGTTGGTTTTGTGCAAAGTGTGCTTGTGTCTCAAGACTTGCTCGGTAAAGGTAAAAAGCAGGGACTCAAGGAATCCTTAAGGCAGGCCTTTGGCTCCTGCCCCGTCATTCACAGTACATTCATCCTGTGGCTAATTCGGTTTCTTATGGACTTGTGTACATCCCCTACCCCTTTCTCGAGTGGGTGAGATGTCTTTTTATGAAGTTCATTTCTTCGGCATCCCTGACCCCACACACGGCGAGGCTGTCTCATCTGAGGACGGCTTATGCCAACCCTGTCCCAATGAATGGGCCACTTCTGGGCGCCCCTGGGCGCTGGCCTGGTAACTGTCACCGAGGGCTAACTTCTGGAGAGCAACTGGGCAGCGTCGCAGCACCTCAAGCTTCCTTTGGCAGCCCAGTGTAAGGTGGGGACCCGCTTCCCGGCTCGGGCAGCCTCGGGCAGCGTGGGAGGAAGTTTGTGTGGCTTGGTGCAGCGCTCTGCCACTGGCCTGAACGTCTATCACGTGTGTGAGCGGTTTTCCCTCTTTTTTTTCCCTCCCCCTTCCCTCCCCCCCCCCCGCCCCCTCCCTAGGTCCCTGCGCGTTTTATTGCGACCTGCCGGTGGGAACTTTGTCTCCGAGTCGGAGCAGCATGGAGCGGCGGAGCGAGAGCCCGTGTCTGCGGGACAGCCCCGACCGGCGGAGCGGCAGCCCCGACGTCAAGGGGCCTCCCCCGGTGAAGGTGGCCCGGCTGGAGCAGAACGGCAGCCCCATGGGAGCCCGCGGGAGGCCCAACGGCGCCGTGGCCAAGGCCGTGGGAGGTAACAGCCCGGAGCGGGGAGGCGCGCGCAGCCCCGCGGCCGGGCGATAATGGCCCGGGTGTCAGGGTTCAGGTTGATTAGGCGCTGTCGCGGTGTAGGATTACAGGAAGTGAATTCCAGGTTGCCAAATAATGCCCCCGTCGCCTCTCATCTGCAACTGGTAGCTTCTTGTAGAGTTAAAACAAGAAAGTGGTTTACCCAGAGGGTGGCATTTTTTGGGCACTTTGCCACTGTGTGCTGAGGTGTTGGCAGGTTTATGTCACAGCCAGCTAACTGTTTCTAGATTTTCCTAGAGAGCTTTTTAGTGATTTAACTCTTTTGCTTTGCCTCAGAGTATCTGTTGTAGAGATGTAGTTGAGGTGCGATCTCTTTTGTGGACTAGTCTTTAATGCTCAGGAGCAAGAGTGTTGGTGTTACTTTGTAGTTAGGACAGTGCTTCAAGTTAAATTAGTAACAACTGGGAATATTTCCTGCCACAGTTCAAGTGGGAAATAAAGAAGCATCATGAAATCTGTCAGGCCCTTAGAAGCTTTAAGGTCACCGTTTTCTAAACTGTTTAAAGTCCTATGCATTTGTAACTTTGTTATGAATTATAGCACAACAGGTAAAAAATAGCAAAGTAGTCCTAATGGCTACATGTTGTTTACTTTTCTAAGAATTTAATACTATTTCAAGAAAAGCTTCCGGAGAGTTTACTACTTAACCAACCACTTTCCTTTAAAGTGGTTAGGAAAAATAATTTTATAAAGTGATATATAAGAAATTTAAATATTATTAAAATATTTTGAGGCTCTTAGCCATTTACTTAGTTGTTTTTTGCATACAAAATGCAAATTCAACATGGCAAGCAGTTTTTTTTTGTGTTTGAGATAAATCACTAGTTTAAATCTTTTTTGGTTCTAGAGGTTTTTTTCCCCCTAATATTTTCAGCAGTAGCTTACTTAACATAATTCTTTATATTTAGCCCGCCTGAAATGATACAAAACCATGGCAAAACTTAATGATAAACTCCAACCCCATGTTCTAAATAGTCATAGTCTGTATTTCAAAGTAAAGATTTAAATCTAAATGTCCATGCCCTTTTAAAGAGTTAAAAGACATTTTAAAATAACACATTTCTATTTTTACTTAGTTTGCTATTATTATTTTGCCATGGTAGACATTCAGAATGGTTTGCCTTAGTTCCTTATGTTAATCATCTCCCTTGAGAAGCACTCATTCTCACAATTTTTAAAGCTTTAAAAATTATTTGGCTGTGTGCTGTGGCTTATGCACCTTTTATTTTAGGGGCTTAAAGATACACTTCAATGAAGCAAAAGAAAACTTGATAGTTCTGTGACCCACTTTTTAAAATTTGTGTTTTTTATATTAATGTGTTAGCTTGAGACTAGAACAATAACTTCAGACTTTTTGTAACATATTTTGGTATATGCATATGAGAAAGAAAAATAGATAGCAAATATGGTAAAACCAAGTGTAAGATGATATAAGTGCTGATACTATTTGATTGAAAAACTTGGAAATCATTGGAGGAGGAGATGTGTTCTCAAAGTGGCCTTATGCATAAAGAAAAAACTTGGACATAGAATTTTAGTTTCTTTCTGAAGACCTACTAAAATTCACTAAATTGAAAGAAGTCTCTAAACATTTTAGAATGTAATTGTTAACAATTGTGATTCCTTAAAACAAGTGTTTTCTTTTTTCCTACATCATACTGAACTATGAAGGAAACTGCCTAATTTCGTTGACCAGGAATACCTAAATTTAGTGTGAAATAGTGCTTGCGTTTCTTATTTTCTGAGACTATAATTGACATTTGACCACTTACTATAAATTTGGCATAAAATAAAATTAAGTCTTCAAGAGGAATAATCGGTTTGTTTCAACAAGCTGCTTTAGTCACTTTTACTGAGCTTTAATTTTGTAATTCAAAGGCCTTGCTAGTTGCTTTCCAAAGTGAAAATAAAGATGGTATTAGTTTGTCTCAATAACTACTATGTTTAATACTTATTAGTAAAGTGGTTAAAAGAGTTTACATATGGTGGGTTTTAAAAATTTTTTTATAGAGAAAGATTGTATTCTGTATAGCATAGTAGATTATTTAGAAAGATTTTTATTTAGAAAATTTTAAAATATAATAACTTAGAACATAAAATTTTGACAGTGTAAAGTTTTTTATTGAATGTTAATGTTTTTGGAGGGATTTAAGTTTATTTGGTTTCCTAATGTATGTTGAGATGGTAACAATTTCATTTCTTTGTAACTTTTAATCATGTATATAGATGGGAGAAAAGCAAAGCCTTTAAAAATATTTAAAATTTTTAAAAATGTTTAAGACACATTTCTAGTTAGAAGTTCTTTGCCACTGAAAGGCTTTTTTTTGGGGGGGGGAACATAGGATAAATATAAAATAGATTATATTTCTATCACCCTACCTTCTTTTGTTTAAAATTTCTTTATGAAGCAATATAATAAACATAGACACCTGCAAAATATTTATAGCTCTATATCATTTTATTACCATTTTCAGATATATTGCAGTCTTCTCAATGTTATAAAGATGGTTATAGTAATTTATGTTTTAAAAATAGGGCTCAAAATTTGATAGGATGTATTTGTTAATCTTTAGTGATTCTCTTTCTTAAAAGCTTTCCCCCTAAAAATGGGGAGATCATCAAGTTAATTGGTTGCCTAATAATATGGCAGTTTATCTTACTGCTTTTGATAAACAGTGAGATGAATAAATGTTTCTGAATGCCTTGGTTGTAATAGTAAATTCTCTTGCCCTTCTATGGTTTTAGAAAGAGAGTTTGGTGTGTTTTTTGATCAGAACATGGTTGTTAAAAAAAAGAGAAATTATTTTAGTGTTTGGATTTAACTAGTTGAGGTGGTAGATAAACTATCATAGTCCTCAAGGTTGCATTTTAATAGGGGACTTAAAAGTTAGTGTGTTGTTTACAATGTGGTTAACTTTAGAAGACTATTCGAAAGTAGATCAGTTTTGCTTTGTCTTTCCAAGACCTTCTGGGATGTTTTTGTTCTTATCTAAGTTGTGTTTTAAAGCATGTATGTAATAAAATAAGTGTTCAGATGTGTATAACAGTCAGCTTTTATAGAAGGTCCCTAGGAAAAAATAAAGGCTAATATCTCTTTAAAAAACATATGAAGGCTGGGAGAGAGTTTAGAGCAAGCAAGAACACCGTGGTGTTGACAGCTTTATATCCCTGCTGGGTAACATTCACTTACTAGAATTGGCGTCCCCTCTCAGCTAGTAATTCACTCCATAAGGATTTTGAAAAAGGATGATTAATGCTGGGGAAATTTATATTTGTGAAATTGTTGATTAAAACTTACAGATCTATTTGAAGATTTAGAAAAAGAAAAGATTATTAAGGGTGACGAAAATAAGAATCAGATGATCCTTTTTACCAGCATTAACATAAGTACCTAAAAGGTTCTGCTGTGTGTAATGCTTCCGCCACGAAACCTACAGCATAAAATGAAAGTGATGCCAATCAAGTTTCCAGAGGAAGCGAAGCTCTCTGCTTTCCTCCTGGACTGCTGAAAGGCGCTGGCCAGTTGTGCTTTAATAGCAATAAATTATTGTGTTTCATTCATTGTTAACACAAACATTTTCATTTTTAAATGTTTGGCTTAAAGAAGAACTTTCAGACAGCTTTATTTAAACTGAATGAACAGCGCTTGAGTATACCAGATGGTATATTTACTGATAGGAGGCATTAAACATCAGAAATCTTTTTGATATTTTTCATTTTCCTATGAATTTTGATAAATTTTTTTTGGTGTTAAATGTTCTAGATATTAGGGGGAGATGTTTGAACACTGGGAATATCTTTTAGAGATAGTTGCTGTTTTTTTTGAAAAACAAAATTCCTTTTCTTTTGAAAAAGAATTTGTTTTTAAAATCATGATTTAATCTTATTGAGGAATTTCTTTTTAAAGTTATCTTATAACTAGCTGACCCAAAGTAGGCCTATTCTTCTTGCTAATAGGCAGTCCTTTGAAGAACATAACTGTCTTGTTACAAGGGGAAAAAATCATTATGCAATACACACTGATATATTCAAATAGGGAAGCAAATGTGATCACGATTGTTGGGCAGGGCCTCATTTTGAGCTGAACATTGTCTACAACAACAGTTAGTTTAATTGTCTACATGTGGAACATTTCCTTTTAGATTAAAAGAAATGCAGTTCAGGTCAGGTGCAGCCACCATATTAGCAGAATATGGAGACGTTTTACTCTTTGAAAGGAGTATAGCTATGAAAGTGTACATAGTGACATATTGAAATGTATAAACTACTTGGAAATTTAGAAATGTATTTGTCAACCTGGGTAAAATGATGAAAACTCATTAAACTCATTTTAGCTAAGGATGAACCCCATTATGCTTGTAGGGAGGCCTCACATTATTACTTCAAAAGAGAAAAGATTGTATTTTCCCTTTTACATTCTACTTTTTTTTTTTTTTTAAGGGTTTGAGATCTTTTAAATAGAATGAACTTAGGCTTTGGGGTCATCCAACAATCTAGCATGTCCTCTGTAGTTTTGCTGAGGTAGAAAAATAGCCCTTTTCTAAAGTGTTTTTAGTTCTTGGCCTGTTATTAAAATAAAGATATACTTGGTTAAAAAAATATATGCAATGGAACATACACATTAGACAGAACATAGGGTATCCGCCCCTCAAAGTCCTGAGCATAATTTGATGTTTCAAGTAATTTTGGAAGCCTCGTGTTCCATCAGCAGAAACCCACTGACCATTATATATTCAAGATCATCTGCAATGAAATGTGTGTGTGTGTGTGTGTGTGTGTGTGTGTGTGTTGGAACTACATAGATGTCCCTTAAGGCATCTGTTTTTTAACCCCTGTAGAAAATAAGCAATATGATCTTTTTCCAGGGGGTTGTGACTAGTAGAATCAGTCTGTACATCTTAGATAACTTGTATGTGTATTATTATATTTAGATATAAACAGACTTATTATCATTTATTAGAGATCTAGGAATATGAATTTTAATTTTTTAAAGAACATGTCAATCAGTTTTATTCCAGGCAAGGCAGGGCAATTATTTGGTATATCTGGCAAGATCTCTCTGTTAAGCAGTCAAGTTTAAATGGTTCTACTTTGATAATTTAAAACCTTCAGTTTTCTTTTTTTAAAAAGAGAATTCAGTGTGGAGACTTTATATGCAAATATAAAAAAGACATTAACAGGGCTATATGAGTTCTAAACTCTATTTTTTTAAATCTTTTTGGAGAGTTTAGGTTGGCTCTTGATAAAAATGACCCTATTCTTCACCATTAACAAAGTTTCTTATAACTAATAATCTCACATTAGGTACACAAAATGTGTCCATAATTTGTTTTATGTTAGGAATCTAAACTTTATCCCACATAGCATGTAAATTAATAAAAATTCCTCTGTATTCTTTAATTTAATAAGTAGGATTTTTTTTAAAGCCTATATAACTAATGTGTGGTAACAGTGGTTTTTGCTATCTTTCTTATAAGAGTGCTGAGATACAATGGCGTTTTGGAACATATTTAAAGATGGAGCATTTGACAAAAGTTGTATGTGTAACAGTTTGTCAGTGAAAAGTGACAAGTGGGGAATGACAAATGAAATGTTGGCATCATCACTCTTTATTTTGATAAAAATGTCTCAATTTGCAGTGATATAATACTGTTTCATATTATTTCATGAGTTGTGTGAGATGCATAAGGGGAATTTAGATTTTGTGAACGGAAAATTAGCAGCCCAAACTCTCTTTTCAGAAGCTTTGGCAGCACGTTCCCCACCCCACCCCACCCCCTATTCCCCAAGAGTAAGAACAGCAGTGAAATATTGGATCTAACCCATACATTTTAACTCATTATTTTTTAAGAAAGAAAGAAAGAAAGAAAGAAAGAAAGAAAGAAAGCAAAGGAAAAAAGAGAAAGAGGGAAGTGAAAATGGTTTCAAGTAGAAGACCTGTATGCTTAGCTCAACAAATGAAGAGTTAGCCTTTTAGCTTCCATTCTTTTCTTTATAGTGATTTTAAAATGAGTGATTTCCTTCTGCTGACTTTGATTATATGGGGCCTTTCTCACTTCCAATCACCACTGCTCTCTAGCATTAATTTAGGGTGCCAGTAAAGAGAGTTGTGAATTCCTTTTATTTTAAAGTGCAATAGAGGTTTGAGAATGTCTATGTGTTAAAAATGGATTTTTATATACAAAGGATTCATCATCCTACTACTTACGGGTAATGCGATAGATATTTCAAAGTCCAAGTAGATGGCCCTGAGTGGAATTGAGGTATGAGTTAAAACAAAAGTCAGTTGAGTACTTACAGACTTCCAAAAAAAGCACAGATGGAGCCCCTATAGTGTGTTATTTTCCATTTTCTGAAGTCACATTGGTTCGTGTATTGTCAGTGATCAGCCAAACATTTATTTTCTTCTTTTGCATGAAACAAGCCTCACAAGCACTTCATGCTACACAGTGTTTATGAAAAATGTTCCGTGGTGGAGTTGTCAGAAGCATGGAACTGTATCTCAGTAATTTTGTTGTTGTTGTTGTTTTCAATTAGCAGAAATGTTTTGCTGTTTAATAGCAAGTGATTTAAAAAATTGTGGCAAAATCAGTATAATTAAGTGAAAGCCTACATCAGAAATGGTCTTCTACAACTTCTTTTTCTTCTCACTTACACAGTATTACTTATTCCAGATTTTTAAAAAAAACTAGGTAAAAACGACCTAATATGGAGTAAATGTGCCTTAGATATATAATTATGGCACTGGGGTTTATGGGATGTATTTTTTACATTTTCATTGATGTGTGTACCTTTAAAACTTAAAAAGTGAACTAGTGAATATTATAGATACTAGTTTGGCAAATGCTTAAAATGAAGAAAAGAGCATTAATAGAAATTTCAAGAATTCGAACCTTGCAATAAAGTTATCAGCAAAGTAGGGCAGTCATATCGTAGGAAGAATATTCTTCATTTGTGGCTGTGACACATTAGGATAGTAAAACTCCAGGGGAAGTAGATTTCAATTTTAGTTGTTCAGGATATAAGGCAAATTTGTGTCTGCCCTTAACTAGTTGTCTTATCACTGGAATGGAATTCTGTCTTAGCACAGTGGGTTATTAAACGATAGCATTTAACATAACAACAAAGATTAAAAAGTTCAGAGGAAACACTGCAAGCTACCACTTATAAAAAAGTACGCATTTCACACCAAACTGTTTGGTGCCCACTGATGGTTGCACAGTTACTGAAATGTGCCCAGAAGCTCAGTGGCTTTATGTGTTGAAGACTTGCACAGATATGAAAAAAAAAATTAAGAGAGACCCTGGTTAGAGCAGATATTTCCAAAGCACTAAGATTTAACAGAGGTGATTTGCATTTTTCATAGGAACAATTTTAATTTCATCCAATTAAGCAGAGATATCTTTTTCTTTCTTTAAAAAAATTTTTTTATTTGTTTTTTTATTTGGCTGGAAAACAAGTATATCAGTTCTTTTGTAACTGAATATGATTGATTTTCAAATTTCCTGATTGTTCCCTGTGTTAAAATTGCATATTTTTATTGCATTTGTTCCAATTCTTTATATGTATAAGGGAAGGCAAAACTTATAGTTTATTAGGAAAATGCGTTCATATGAAAACTCTTTAAATAGTAGTGTTTTCAAAACATTATATTTTTTTGGTTAACAAACAAGAACTTTCTTTTATCATAATCCAGAGATGCTAACAGAGCAGCATGATAAATGTCTCTTTAAGTGTCGTAGTAAAAGAAAATGACTTGCCTTCTGAGGCATTGGAGAGTTTATGTTGTTTTGGATCCATTTCCCAAGCAGTGATCGAAAACAGATTACAATAACAATTATACAGTCAGAAGATGCAATATCCATTTCTGCTTTAATTGAGTGAAAGAATAATAAAAACATCATTAAGAAAAATGAGGTGGACCTGTCACACAATGTACAAATTTTTAGTCTTGGAGAGGATGCAGAATAACTGAAATGCTTTTCACTTACTTTGTTGAGTTTATTAGCTAAAATCTGTTTTGGGGAGGGACCATTTTGTTCTTTCTCCTCCCTGGGAAGTTCCTAGAGGAGCCCCTGCGAGGTGGTTGCTCAGGAGACAATTAAAAGTGCTCATTGATTTTGTCTTTATATGCAGTTTGAGAAGGGCAATCACATTTTCTTATATTCTACCTGAGCTATAACTCCCTTCCCTCACCTTTCTTTTAAATCTGTGTAAATGGAAGACAAACATGATGAATGTTTCTTGGACGACAAAGCTCTCCCTAGTAGAGGTTAGGTGTGATCCTGGACCTGCTGTTCTTCCTCCTCTGGAAGGCACAACCAGGCTGAAGGGGAGAGAGAGTTGAAGGTGAATGATGGAAGAGCACCCTTATTTCTTCTCAGCACACATGGGGTTGAGGGCGGGACCCTGAGTTTCCATGTGTGCACATCACAATGACATTCACTCAGGCAACATAGACTGTCACTTGAGATGCATAGGCTCTGGCCTCCATTGGCCATCATCGGAACCATTATTAAATCCATGATCCTTTACACTGCTCGGCCTCCCTGCCTCATTCCCCAGAGCGAAGCTTCCAGCAGCTCCGAGTGAGCTGGCCGGCAGCAGCCAATATCAGTGGCTAGTTTTCTTTCACTCTGGGCTGTATTTCTTACTCTATTCATAGAAACTGTTAGCTTCTGGAAACGTTGGTGGTGACAGTGGAGTTAGCCAGACAGTGGCGTTAACCCTTGCCCATTGTGGGGAATACTAAAACCACAGACCATGTTGGCCATCAGAGTCTTTGGAGCCCAAAGTTTGGACAATGTTAGCAGAGTTAGAGGAGAACATTTCTTTGATCTGTGGGTAAGAATTTTCTTGGGTTCAATATTGAAGAAATCTTTCTGAGGATGTTAAAATGCAAGGAATAAGATAGGCTGTAAACCTTACTGGTGGAGGTCTCCTAAGACCAGAGCTGCCCGCGCATAATCCCCTTTACAGTGGAATTTATATCAAACAGCTCAGAAGGCTTTGTTTTGTTTTGTTTCGTTTAAATTCAGTTCAGAGGGTCTACTTAATAGCACCTTCATTAAAATACTTTGGTCAGCAAAGGGTTTTTCAGTTTTACCATTTACATAACCTCACAGTGGCCATGAATGCCACGAGCTTTAAGGGTCTATTAGTGGTTCCGTTTTTTCTGGAGTTTATAATTTAAACCTAAACATTAATTCTGGGTGGAACTTGGCATAATATCTTTTTGCCTTGGAGGGAATTTTTGTTGTACAATTAAAAAAAGTTTTTTTTTTTTTTTTTTTTTTTTTGTACAGTCACCTTCTCCATGTCTCCCCTTCCCTGAGTAAATAGCAGTTAAATAGTCAAAGTCTTAAAAGGGCTTATTTAAATAAAAAAAAAGATTGATTATTTTAGGTGAATTTAACAATTTTCCATTAGTTCACGTTGTAAACTAGTGCTTTTGATATTAACAAGAAAGACCTGTGGGTCTGATAATGCAATGAAAATATTTTTCCTCTTTCTCTCTCTCATGTATGAAAGTCATGTGGTAAAATTTTTAATAAAATCCAATTTGATGACCCCTGAAACTTATAAATCAGTTTCAAGTCTTCTTGATCAGAAGGGAAGAGACAAAAAATTCTTTATTTTATGTCACCTGAAATTGTAACATTGACTAGAAGGAAAGAAGTTGGAATCTCACTGTTAAATAATAAAGCAACTGAATTCTCCAGTAGCAGGCATTGTTTTGAAAATTAAAAATGAATATTTTCTGAATATTAATACTATATTAGAGTTGAATTATTACAGGAATCTGATTACAAGGTAGTTGTGAAATTAAAGACAAGTGGGGAAACTGCAGGGACGAATCGTCCTCATCTGAACCCCAGAAGGCATGCGGAACGCTAGTGAAGGTGTATGCTGGAGGAAAGGCTCACGGAATGGGGCTAAGCCAGGGTTCTCCTGAAGCTTTGTCTAGCGCTTAGCTTCCGAGGCTCCATTCAGACAAGGTTTGGTGCCATAGATGTGGCAGGTGTGGTATTAGAAGACTGAACACCCTTTATTTTTGAGGGAGTATAAGAGGAGCAAATTGTTTTCTGAAAGTAAGTTATACACATTTAAGACCCAAGTAAAGGCACTTTACAAGAGTAAATAAGGTGATTCTGATTTTTTTTCCCTTCTCCAATGAATCTCCAGGTAACATTCAGCAAAACTAACTCGATTTACAGGCCCATTCATATAGTCAGTTTGGGCTAGGCCTTAAGCACATTTTTACAGCTAACTTATAAACCCCCCAAAACTGGAGCTTACCACCGAAGGCCTGCCAGTGCTGTCACAAATGGCCATTAGTTCCCAAGAGACTTTGAGGAGAATCAGAACTGTACGAAGATGCCATAACTTCAGCAAGACCGTTTCGTTGGATGTGTATTTTTTTTCCATTATGACAAAAAATGTTGGGGCGGGGGGGAACTTGCATGTTCAGGATTGATACTGTACTGCTCTTCCATGGAAATGTATAGAATTCCAATTAGCACAGGGTCAGGGTATAAATGTACCTCTTTTTACACTATTCCAAGTGGTTAGTGGAAAACAAGCTGCAAAGTAATTCCCTTGGCCCCCCAATAAAAAGATTTATAGCAAAATAATTCTCAGCCCCATAATGGAACTCTTGTAGGTTTGTGTTTGATATTTATAAAACTGAAATACAGTCCATGTACCCAAACTAAGCGTTTATTGTAAACAAGTTAACTGCCAAGAGCTTATATTCTGTCAAACATAATTATATTGAAGATTGATGTATAGCTGGAAAACAAGTTTGAGGGAGACAGTTCTCTTTACCCAAGGAAAGCCTCTGGGGTCCAGCTCTCTTTTCCCTTTGATAGAACTCACGAAGTCATCTTTGTCGTCGCCAGTCTCTCAGATATATAATAAACACAGGCTTGCTCGTTGAAAACATATCACTTTGTCCATCCTACTTCTGTTAACAAAATAAAGAAATGCATATATATTCATGGCAACTGTTAGGTATAGTTTCTTTCATCTTCTTTATGTAGATACGGGCAGTGATGGTTCCGAGATGAAGTGGCCACTCTTACCATGACAGGCAAGGCAGCATGGCCACCCTGGAGTTCACCCCAGAAGGAGCCCCTTTCTCCTTTAATGTGGATTTTGAAAAAAAAAAAAAAAAAAAGTCTTAAGACTTGTCCTGTTATTTTGTGTTGAGCTTGTGAGATTAGATCTGTTTTGAAACCGTGGCCTTTTCGGGGTGGGGGAGAAGCTACATAAATATGCTTGATTTTGTGGCTCAGAAGTTATTTGAGATTTAAAGAAATTATGAATCCAAGGGATCTAGAAGTGGAATCTTTGAGATTGAGATGTTTCATTCCTGGGCTTACCCCAGATTTAAAAAGCTGCAGTATTCTTCCAGGGTCTTTTGCTTTAATGAAGGTAGAAACTTGTATTATCCATCATGATTTAACATTTATCTTTTTTTTCTTTTTTGGGAGGAAAATCACTTTGGGTTTGGGTGACACTTCTCAAAGATTGTTAAAAGCAGAATAACATTCGTCCTATGGCTGAATGATATAGTTTGGATAACATTAAGGATGAAAATAAGATTTTCAGTCGATTTATATGTTGTGGCTTAAGTGATCTCTTTAGGTTTTTTAAATATTAAATTTAATTTTTTCTCTTAGAAATTATATAAATTACTAAGGGGTTGTCTTTAGACTCATAAAGTGAAAAAATAATATATGAGTTTTCTCTGTTCTCTTTTCCTTATTTAAGTAATTGCTGTAAATTGCACAGGTACATATATACTTAAAATTTCTTGTCTGGGAAGTATTCCATCAGTGGGGACCTGAGTTTCCCCTGTCTGTATGCTGGGTTTTATTAACTTCATCTCAGTCACAATAATAATATCCTATGTATTGCAATCCAGACCTCTCAGTGTACCCTTAGGGAACCGCAGAATATACACTGTGCTTCTGACTTTCTTGCTCTCTTCTTATGTTCTTTTCTTTTTCTTTCTCCAGTGTTAGTCCTTTCCAGGGCTCGGTTGCTGTTTCCTCTTGGTGGATGCATTTGTGGGTACAAGAATGAGAGTGGCTTTTAGTCTAGGTGATGGCTGCTTGTCTGTTTAAACATGGCTTTGTGAAATCTGCATTCACTTCACAGTGATGATTTTTACACATCTATAAGACGTCCATACATGTTTTGCTGTTTGATCCCTAAACATAGAGTAGGATTTCCTTTTGTAAGGAGAAAGCCTTTTATTTTTTACTATAAAAACTTCACCTTTTCAGGTTTTTATTTGATAAAAATCTCTCCACTCTAGTATGATTTCCTTTGGGGTTTTGCACCAGTGTTTGATCTCAATTTTTAATAATTTTGGTGAGTTAAACTCCCCAAAGAAAACATGCTTGTGCTATGAAATATTCCCACTAGAAATCTGGGTAGTCTTGTCTTATTGAGAGCTGAGTGCTTGATTCCTTTATTAATTTCTTGATAGTGAACCTCAGTACAGTTAACCTTTCCTTAACACTACACTAGAGAAATCAGTCAAGGACTTTTTATTTTAATTGTTAAATTAGATAGAATAACATTTAGGCAAAGTTCAAAACCTGAGATGCAGAAGCAAATGTTACCATAAAGACAATTTTTATTGACTCTTTTTCTGACTTTTGAGATTCTGAGTTGCAACTAGCTTTTCCAGAGAGGATAATGAGAATGAGAGGAGCAGCAAATACATCTCTTAAATACTATCTGAAATATTATCTTCTCAGAAACTTCTAGAATAAAATTTTATATAATGAAGGACAGAAATCTTAATGTTAATGAATTACGGTGGCATCGAGTCTTGAGACTTAATATATGCATTTATAACCCACTGTGAAAAGAACTTCAAAAATTTAGCTTTGAACTAAGGGATACTTAATGTTTAACATTCAGGCAGTGTTTGAACTCTTCCATGATAATCAAACTTACATATTCTACTTTTTTCTTAAAAATTTTTTTTTAAAATTCACAATCAATTAACACTTTGTTGCTCTGATTTAGAAAAGATATTGCAGCCCTTCAGTGCAGGACAGACCCCCAGGGTCCCAGGATATGTATAGTCACAGAGCACAGTGCTGCTAGCCACTTGAGTCTTACACCAATAGACTGTGATGCCTTCCTAGTGATAGTCTAATGATTTCTCTCCGCAGTGGTTGCACACAGCCCTGAGGTCTGGTGCACTTCCCCCTGAGAACATGGAGTGAGCTCTTAAGGCCACTCGTGCGGATTTTTTCTTAGAAAGCTTTTCTTGCATGCTGATGCTCACTGCAGTGCAGTGGGCTACAGTGATGTGACAAGCTTAGCTGGAAAGTCACTGGAAAAAGCCAGAGCTGGCCTTGCCTATTAATGGAGGTTATTAATGTCTAGCTAGAATTCGTATTTTTTTTTAACCGGACTAACATTTATTTTGGACTTTATCTTATAAGATAGGCTCAGGGGTCGAGCCGGGAGTGAGGGAGTGAAGAAGACTTATCTAAATCCAGCCCATGTTGGAGAATGAAAAGGCAGGCCTCTCATTCACTCTAAGTGGACATTCCCAACATCAGGGAATTTAGTTCCTTGGGTCAGGCTTGCTATGGCCCAGTTCCCAGGTGTAGCTCAGGCTTTTTTGTTTAGATAAGTAGCCACACTGTTCCTCTGTGTTGCCTGTGAGATCCTGTTTTGCAAACTGCCTGGCCAACCTGATCCTGCTACCACATTTCTATAAATGAAGAGTATTGAGAGACGTGAGGTTTCTCCTGCAGACTTCAGGTCTGACTTCAGGTTGAGTTGCGATCTCTCCAGTCTGGGGACAGGCCTGGGAGATCAGAAACCATCTCTTTTCCCTACCACTTAAAGCTCAGCTGGAGCATTTGGGGTGGTAAGGGAGAGGACTAGAGTTCACATGGTTTCCCCACCCCTGGCCTATTTTTGTTCTTATCTTCCAGAGTTAAGATCTGCCTCGGGCTGCAAGGTAGTGTCTGGTTTTACTAGACAGGATTTTGAGAATAAAGTATTTCTTGATAATCTTACCTCCTCGCCCCACTTTCCCAAAGGGAGAGAGGCATCAAGGAGCTTTATTGTTGAGACTTTATTTGGAGGCTTAACCTTGAGTTACAAACACCTGGGTCATGGATGAACATGAAATCAAACTTCTGCATATATGGGTTCATTTTCCCTTAGAGTAATTATTAAGCAAATTTTCCTTCTCCATCATTGTAGAATTAACTGTGTTCCTCCACCTTTGAACAACGCAGGTTGCCGCCCCTCTGTCAGCTCTTGCTTCCTCTTCAGTGAGACTGAACAAAGTAAACCAACAAACAGCAACGACAAATGAATTAATCCTTCAGAGAATCTTTGTTCACAAGCAGGGGTCAGAGAGGAACTTTGGAAAGTGGAGCAGTTTGGGGGAGCCTAGAAGATCTCCAGTCCATCTGTGGAGGGCTCCCTTGCCCACAAATAGTTTTTCTTCCCCTCTCACCCCCACAATGCCAAGACTGGTGAAAGCATGTTTTGTTTTGTTTTGTTTTTTTTAATTGCATTACCTGAAATTCTTTCCATTAGAAGTTAATGTGGGATACAATGTGTTTCATTTTACACTGAAAATATATCTAAGGAGATTAAAGGACTGCTAAACCATTCAAACAGCAAAGTGTAGCATCTTTTTATCTATTAATCTCTTTGGAATTTTCGAGCTCAGCCCCTGGGGGATTGGGAGGCTAGAGTGGAGTGGTGGAATGTGGAGCCTCTGGTTAGCACAGCTCAGAAGGTCGGGTGCCTGGGAGGGGACCGCAGGGGCAGAAAAGAGGAGAGTAAGAAAGAAACACTTGATCCATCTTGAAATTTTGCCTGGGACCCCAAGAAAGAGGTGAGGGGCACCTTATTCTTCCTTTCTGTTTCTTGCCGAAATCTTGGTGCTCAGAGTTGCTTTTATTGTGTTAGGGTGAGAGGAAGTGTCTATAAGTTAATACTGGAAGTTAATATTGAAGTTACTTCTTGTGTGTGTGACTCAGTGTGTGTGATAGAAACAGAGATAGAGAGAAAGAGAGAAAAGGAGAGGGGAGGGAGAATGAGGTGGTGGAGCAAGTAAATTGTTTTTCTAATACATTTGCAATAAGATAGTTGCCACTCCTCACTCCTTTCTCTCCCAGTCCTCCGGTAGAGCCTGTACTCCCATGGCTTACTTGGTAGAATTTGTTTCAGTGTTTCAGGGTTCTATGATTTATTGATTGTGGTGGTTGCTAAGTGTGGTGCTTTACTCCAGGTTCAGTTTTATACAAAGAACAGATATGAGAGGCTCTGCCCTAAAGCCTTTGTAATCTTCAATTAGCCCTGGGACCTTCTCAGGTGATGGAACCAGATACACTGCCAGCTTCAGGGAAGGGAGTGGGCCCATGGCTGCCTTCCCTCTGGAAACAGACAGTTTCAGGAGACCCTGGAAAGAGAGGAGGAGAAAGGTTGGCCTCCTATCATCTCAGACTGGCTCCTGTCATTCAGGAGGCAGGCCCAAGAATGAGGGTGGACCCAAGAGACAAAGCGCTTTGGGTGGAGGCTGGAGCCCACTCTCACCTACACTAGAGTATGACTCATTATTTGAGCCTTTGTCTGTGAGTGACTAAAGGGTAGGAACTGTGTTTGATTCCTCCTGTCTGCCTAGCACAGTACCTCACATGTCAAAAGGTGAATTTACTTTTAAGCAGTGCATGTCACCCATTGGATAATACAAGTGGTGAAGGGGCCAGGCCAAGCCTTTAGATCTCTGAGGATGTGGGTTTCCCATGTACTTTTCCACCCCTAGAAAGCAGTGTGCTTGAGACGTAGAGTTGGCTAACCTGAACTGTTGTACTTGTGCCTCAAGCTGTTTCTTTGAGCATGTTACTTATTTTTCCATAGTTTGTTTCCTCATTTATTGGGTGAGAATAGTAATACCTCCTCCCAGGAGAAAGGCTGGGAGAAAGATAAAGGTACCTGTGTATGTTAGAGTATGTATGTGATGAATTAGGAGGTGCTACACAAGGGAAAGGTTTGTTCAGTGTGACTTCTGTGGAAAGCAGTAGAATCCTGTCCTCTAGACCCCCACCACTGGACTTTCTTTCATCTTTTCCTTGTTGAGGTTAGATATCCAGAGCATCAAAGAATACTTGTTCCTCTGGTCACTTTCACACCAGTGTTGTGGCATTTCCTGAAAACTGTAGTTGCTCTTTAAAAATGAAGGGAAGGGGGGGAAAAGCTTTTCCCTTAAGAAAGCATTTGGATTAATATGGTTAGGAGTAAAACAATAGCCTACACTTTGCTCGATGATGCAGAGAAAATATCACGTTAGATTTGGGAGTTTAACCAATAGTACATCTGTCCTCAAGTCTCCTAAGATCTGGAACACAGAGGAAAGATAACTGAGGGGCATCCAAGAAATGCTCAAGACAATTGCACAATTGTCTTAGTTATCAGTTTGTGATGACTTTATCCTGTGTCAGAAAAACCATTGTATATGTTGGTGTCGACAGATTGCTTCAAGCAGCTCTCCTAGAAATACAGTATGAGCCATGTGTATAATTTAAAATTTTCTAGTAGCTTCGTGTAAAAGAAGTTAGAAACAGGCTAAATTAATCTTGATAATATATTTTATTTAACTTAGTGCATCCAAAATATTTCTGCATGCAATTGATTTTTAAAAATTATTCATGATGTCTTTATATTTTATTTGGTTTTTGGTATTAAATCATTGAAATTGAGTGTGTTTCTTGTACTTACAAGCACATCTCAATTTCAGGTTTGGTTGCCACATGTAGATAGTAGCTTCCGTACTGGACAAGCAGTTTTAGAGTATAAAGTATGTATTTTTATCACTTTCACCCTTTTGCTATGAGGCGCATTGAGCATCTTTAGTAATTCAGTGATTATGAGTATCATTTTTAGTCTGAAGAAATGCTTTTTAGTAAGTATCATGAGCATTGATTATGGACCCTGAAAAAAATTACTGGTTTCTTGTTTTCCTCTGTACTAATATTAATGAATGGTATTAATACTGATTTTGAAAAAAAAAGAAACATATAGGTTTCATTGTTTGGGGGCATCCAGACAACTTAACTATTTCACACTGTTTAATCCTTACAACAACTCTGTGGTGTAGATATTATTATTTGCATCTTAGCTGGGAGGAATTTGAGCCTCATAGAGATCAGATAAATTACCTGAGGTGACTATAATAGGTAAAGAATGATGGTGCCACGATTTGATCCAAGAGCTGCCTGCCTCCTGACACAGTTAGTCACCAGTGCATGTGACCATCTTCCATGCGTCTCTATTCCCATGGCTGTGGTGGTGAAGATTAGATTACCTTTATAATCATACATGCTTCTTCAGAAATAATGTCACGATGGAAATGACAATTTGGGCATTGGAACTAATGACAATTGGGAAATGCATTTTTCTAGTGGAAGGAGTCCCATGCTTATTTTGCCTCCGTGACAACAGAACTCAGCATTCATCTCAATTGTCAGAACAACTCTTAATTTTAGCAAAAGGCTGGGACCCTGTGCCTGTCCTTTAGATTAAACTACCTGCTTCACCCCCCACAATTGTAAAAGGCTTAGCGAGGCTTATAATCAAAAGGTTCAAAGTTCCCTACTTGATCATCTGGAAATGGGTCTGTGCTACAATAAAAGAAAAATAATGCCATAAGTTCCAGCTAAAGGCCAGAGTAAGAGTTTCTTTCTTTTTTCTTTTTGATCATTTCTAAATTTTGTTGTGAATGCATTTTCGTTTTACGTTGTTATTCTTTTATTGAACTTACCTTTTAATTCTTCCCTCCTATTCTTAATTTGTTTTCTGAATTGCTTATCATATACTCTATCTTTTCATCCATTGTTTTCCCTTTCTTTCTTCCTTCCTTCCTTCTTTCCTTCCTTCTTTTTTCTTTCTTTCTTTTTCTTTTTTTTCTCTTTTTGCCTGGAGTAAGTGGTGGGGGCAGGGGACCAAATGGAGTATTTTATGTATATATAAAATAGGTTATATATATATATATGTATGTATATATAATAGGTTATATATATGTACATATATATGTGTGTATATATGTACATATATATGTTTCTACTCCTCTTTTTATCATTTTCTTTCCCAGCAATTTTCTGTTTTTAAGTTTTTAAAACCAATGCCTTAATTTTCTTCTTCCTCTCAGTTGACCCTAACTGTACTATTTTACTATTTTTAATTCTCTTGCCATTGTCATTAGTAATCACACCTATGTTTCCTCTTCTTTTGTAAAAATTGTATTTCATTGTAAATATTTCATAATTGCTTAGATCTATGAAATTCCAGTAAAAACATACATTTTTCTAGGGGTTAAATATAACCTCTTTATTTTTTAGTGTCTCATATATATGTGCTTTCAGAGGAAATTCTGTTGTCATATACTTCTTATTAATATTGTTTTATTTTATAAATGATCTCAAAGTCCTTTTTTTTCTTTCTGTCTTTCAAAGTAGGTGATGGCTGTGAAGGACGGGTGCTTGCCTTTTGACTGTAAGGAGTTATTGCTATAATGTCAGATAACAATTGTTTTCTTTAATCACTGAACTAAAATGTTTAGGAAAGATTTTGGTAACTGACACTTTTAAAATGTAAGTTCCTGAATGGTATAGACCCTTGTGCTTTAATGTCATATTTCATATCCCACACATTAAACTGGTAATATTATTTTAAAAAATTAATAGGGTCTTAAGTCTGTTTCAGTTGACCATAGACTTGAGGAAGATTTATGGTTCCAAAGTAATGAATACATGATAGCTTATGGAACAAGTGGATTCACTTAAAGGCCTTATCTGTGATTTCCAGATGTGTGACACTCAGATGTTGACATTAGGAACTGCACATGGATTTTCAGCACTGAAACTTATGTACACATAGGTATTAGTGGTGAAGTATAGCTTATGCACTGACTACATGGCCTTAAGTGTGCATATGCTTAAATCATTAAAAAGAGAAATCAACCTGTTTCCTTGGACAAAGATCATATACCAGTATGTAAGAGTTAAAAGGTCTAAATGGGGGCTATTCCCTGCTGGTAAGGACTCTGATGAATAGGTCCTATAAAATGCCATTATGCTTGCTTAGGAAGATTTTACAATACCTTCAACAGCATTTAGGGCAGGAGCCACGTCAGACTTGTTCTTACTTGTATCCCTAAAGCCATAGGGGATGCCTGGCACACAATAGGTGTTCAGGGAATAAAAATTGGGTAAATGAATTAGCACAAAGATAATTTGAAGGAAATTTAATTTATATTATTTATTTCATGTGTTACATACATTTGGGAATAAATTGGGCATAAATAAACATTTGATATACCATTACTGGTCACAGTTTAAAAAAAATATTTTATAAGGCATCATGTGGCCAGGCTAAATTCCCTTATTTGTCTAAAACAATCAGTTCGCTCTACCCTTGTTTCCTAATTTCCATAAATCCATACCATGGATACTGTATTTGCTACAAACAGTAATGCTACCTTACTGTTCTTAAGAGCAAACACAGAGTCTGTAGTTGTCCCGGGGATGGTTTGGTGTGACTTGTTAGCTTGTTGTGCTGGCTTAATAATAATTACCATGATCCTTAGTGATAACAGTTCTTAATGAGTGTTATTATTGTTAATAATGATTATATTTAATAATTACACCCTATACTTATTATCTTTAATAATAATAATTAGCACATGGGAACCAGTTGCACCATTGTATTATCTTTAGAACAAAAATCTACATCTGTGAGCTGGTAGTTTGCAGTGTCTGCTCCCACCCTCTGCTTTCCAGATCAGAATGAGTCGGGAGGCTTCTAGGGTCTAGGCAATGGGAGAGACTTCTAGAAAAACTGTGCAGTCCTGGTGTCACAGGCAGGACTCCCATACCTCATTTACCCAGAGGTCTTACTTTTATTGCAAAGAGCCTTCAGCACCAGCTAGTTGTATGCCTCTCCCATCTCTCAGCCTGCCCACCTATCCTTCATAACTTTTGGCTTTCTTGCACAAAGAGAGAAGACCCAGAACAGATCTTCTTCTATAAAGTACTAATTTGTGTGAATTATGTGGGGCAGAGTCCATGTTTATTACTTGTATGTTGGTAAAACTTTGATCTTATTATGCCTTGGCTATGTTTAGATTTAAATGCCTGTATGATTTTTTAAAAAATAAAAAACAGTTTACAAAAAATTTTTTGGCAAATTAAACATTTTTTAGCTTTTCACACTTTGATACAAAGCAGAGAAATATTTCAGTGACAACAGATTTCAACAGATTTTCAACTAGACTAATTTGCTTTATTCTTTAGGGTAGTTTACTTCTTTTTCCTGAAGACACAAGAAGAGATAGTTCCCTTTAGAGTGGTAACTGGTGTTAATATGTAAAGTAATAATTTTAAAAAGACAGAGTTTTACATTTGGATGCATATTTTGATATAAGTTAAATGTCAGTTAAGATTTTCAGGAGCAGGGAATTTTCAGGCTAATTGATGACCTATTTTCCAAGATGTAGAAAAGTAAGAGCTACAAAAGGGACTTTTAAAAAGTTCCTATTGATGGGCACCTGGGTGGCTCGGTGGTTAAGCATCTGACTCCTGATTTCGGCTCAGCTCATGATCTCACGGTTCATGGGTTTGAACCTCATGTGGGGTCTGCACTGACAGTGCAGAGCCTACTTGGGATTCTTCCTGCCTCTGCCCCTCCCTCACTTGTGTGCTCGCTCTCTCTCTCAAAAATAAATAAACTTAAAAAAAAGTTCCCATTGACTTTCTTGTACGTATTCACATGATAGCTTGGACCCTGAAAGCAAATATGCCTCTCTACTAGGTCTCTTATACTTTCAGACAGAAGCAGATCTGATCTGAAAATATTAGTCCTGATGGATAGTTAATGATAAAACCATAGACAGGAAGGATGGAAGGATCTAGAAGGTCACCTTGACCTCGGCTATGTGCCAGCTCTGGAGTTAGGGTCTCAGTCAGGACACCTCATTGGTGCACTCCACTTTTTAATGACTGGAATCTGAAGGTTCTGCCATCGCCGGGGGGCAATTCTGCTGCAGTCTGATAGCAATAAGGAAGGGGGAAAAAAAACCCCAGCTTTCCCATTAGCCCCATCCAACTAAGAGGCTTGTTTAATCTAAACCATTTCGATCACAGATGAGTAACTTTTATAACTGCCTCTTCCCTTCTCATCATGGTGACTGAGATTTGCTTTGTAATATTTGTGTTTTGTTCTTGAATTTTGTCTCTTCAGGTTTGATGATTCCTGTCTTTTGTGTGGTGGAGCAGTTGGATGGCTCTCTTGAATATGACAACAGAGAAGAACATGCAGAGTTTGTCCTGGTTCGAAAAGATGTGCTTTTTAGCCAGCTGGTGGAGACCGCGCTCCTGGCCCTGGGGTACTCCCACAGCTCCGCGGCTCAGGCACAAGGTATTAATGCGTGTCCCCTCACTCCTCGCTGCGCCTCTGTGTGTTGGGATTTGAGGAAGCATGTGTTTCCTGAAATAATTCTCCAAACAAGGGACGGAGAAGAAGGGTCAGATTTAACATCTTTTCCAAACAGTGAATAGCAGAATGTTTCTTGGAGAGTCTTGTTTTCTGGTTGCTTTGGGAAATATTTGACCGGCAACTCTAGAGCCACCAAAATAAACTTGCATTATAAAGTGATCATTGTAGGTTTTTTGGCATTGATTACTCTGTTATTTGCTCTGAGTCCTGAAACTGGTGTTGTCAGGGTGCTGAGATGTCTGATTCTAACTTCTCCAAACTTTAATACGTGATGTATAAGCTTTCAGTTTTCTAAACTTATTTATTGCTTTGGCCCTGCAGCCTCTGCACTTTACAATTAGCTTTTAATTAAGTAGAAAATAATGGGTGCATTTTACCATACTTTTGTTATCTTTGAAAACTGCTCTGTAGTTTTAGTGTAGTCCGTTCAGTAAACAAAACAAAACAAAATAAAACAAAAAAACCCTTCAGTGTCTTTGTGATCAATTCACTTTATTTAATTAAATATTAAAATTGTATAATTATTTCTGCCTGTATTGTAGAGCACTGGGGAGCCCATTGTGACCTTGTGTTGCTTCACTCAGAAGCATAGCCCATTGTTCTTTCATGGCAAAAAATTGACAAAACAAATAACAACAAAAACATCCTCCAAACCTGGAAAAATGGAAGAAAACTTTTTGACCCGGTGGAATGGTTATTATTGTATTTCAGCTGAAATGACTGAATCCTATAGTTTATGATAATGATTATAACCAAAGGAAAGCAATAGGTGACCTCCAGGTCTTGGTTTACATATTAATATCCTATATTACTATTCTTACTTAACATTTGTGTGTATGTGCCACAGGTTTTTGTAACTTTTTTAAATGAGCCTCTCTTCGTATAATTCCTAGGAATTGTCAGTCAAAGCCTCCATTTATTCAGATAAGGAGACTATGAGAGATTAAACAATATATACAAAGTTACAGATAAGGCAACCAAGGACATGGGATTTAGTATCCAAGCTCTTGACTCTGATTCTGTAAGCAGATCATCACTGTTTAAAAAATGTTTAAGTCTTTAAATTAGATTTTAATTCTACCAAGAAAGCAACCCATCTGAAACTAGGGGTCAAGAATGTTTTCCCAGGGCAGGTGGTACCCCATGGATTATTGCGAGTCCTAGTGCAGTTGGAAACCGAGCACTTGGCCTGTCGGGTGCAGTGATAACAGCTGAATTGTCGAGTCCATTGCTTTCAGAACAGTATGATAAAGGATGATTCATTTCCTTTCTCTGACGACTTTCTTGTGTGAGGGACTCAAGATTTCATCCTGAGCAAATTGCATACCAGACATCATTGCTTTTATTTTTATGCTTTTTGCCTAAATGAAATAAAGGAATCCCCCCATCATCCCCCCCCCCCAAAAAACTTTTCATGCCATTTTAGGGATTTTTTTTCTGAATGTAAAGGTCACTGTATCCCACTGCTTGCATCCTGGTGTGCCAGCTTCCTGTTTGACAGGGCTATCCATCTCTGTTAGCACGGCTGCTCAACGCGCCGTGAGCTCACATGTGGAGCACGGAGCACTAAGTGGCCGAGATTTGATTCCTGGCACATGCTCAGGGAAGGGGCTCTCAGGAAATTTGCACTAGGGAGCCACACTGTTCCATTCAGTGATGTGGACTGAGAGTTCTTCCCACCAAGGTGACATAGATACCCTAGCAAGGGATATGGCCTACAATGGAGGATTAAACAAGAGAAAAGTCAAAAGCAAGTATTTGCTTCCCCTAAGCTTTTGAAAACCAGGACTAAAAAATACTGAATATGAATATTATGCATTTAAAAAGTTGACTCAACATTCTGAAGGTGCTCTAGATCACAGATAATACTTTATTTTGTAGGTAAACAAAGGTTTTAGCACCAGGTCTTGTACTGTAATTTCAGAGGGGGAAAAATTACAGTTTGTTTAGTTTTAAATTAGGCTGCTGATCTCTGTTTTGGGTAAATGGAAGAACTTGCAGTTGTTTATTTTGAAATGAATGTATTAGATCGTTGTTGTCATTTTTAGATCATCAAACGTATGCAGTTTGTTGCATGTTTATTATAGACCAAACAGAATGCATCATGAGACTGGTTGTTTGTGTGCTGGGCAAACAGCAGAGCTACAGAAAGCTAGAAAAGGAGGTAGAACAAAATATAACTGTATATTCGAAGTCTGACTTTCTGTGGGTCTAGTTTTCTGTTTTGTTTTGTTTTGATCTTGTTTGTGTGTTTGTTCATTGTTTAGGTAATTCCCCCAGGATGGGGATGTCAATGGAAGACCTAGCACCTAGCCCCTCCATTTGCAGAGGAGAAACTGAACATTTCTGAACCTCTTCTTCCTGTGTTAGAAAAGTTGGGCAGAACTAAACTGTAAGGAGAGTGGGTTGCTTGAGCCTATTTTAAAAATTGAGGTTCTTGAAACATAATTTTTTATTATGACATGACCCGAAAAGAGTTTCAGTAATTGAATTAGATAGTACTCAGATTGCCTTGAAAAGAGAAAATATACTACCAATGTCATTATTTTGGAGTGATACCTTATCCTAATGATAAGGTAATGCACCCATGGTCTTGTGAGCGTGGGATAGTTAGTTTCTTTTTTTGAGAAGACATTCCTTCCAAGTGAGTTGAAGAGACTTTATTAAGAAAGTTACTTGCTTCTAAAGGATGATAGAAATTCCACTAAAATGGAGTTCAAGGATTTCTAACACTACCACCACATCCTCCAGCCTTTATTTGAAGCCATATATTGGGACTTGAGAAGATAAGGGCAAAAGATACTGTCATAAATGATGGGCAGTGTTTCTAACTGAGCCCAACCTTTTATTTCCCAGGACCCATACCATTAGCTCTCTGTGATTCTCAAAGATGAGAGCTGCAGGATACATCTGACCTGCTATTTTGCATATGCAAAAAGTCAAAAGATGGTAGGCTTTTTGCTTTTCCTAGAGTAGGTAGCCTAAGATCTAATGAACAGCAGGCACATTTTATGGTGGATCATGAGTCCATATCTCTGAATCAAAAGTCTTCTAGTTTTGGAAGAAGAGTGTTAACTTAGGAACTGCTCCCCAGATTAAACTCATTCCTTTTATTCTTTTCTTCTTTCCTTTTCATTCTTTCAGTTCTGCCCCATAAGGCTTTTGGTAATAGCTAGTGATCTCTCCATCATTGAGAGAGTTCTTTCAAGTAGCTATTCATAGTTGCTAATGTGGATGGTGGATTTGGGGAGGTGGCAGTAATGATGACTTGATTCCTCACTGTGCACAGTTGACTAAATTTATAAGTGGTCATCTTTTCTCTTTTCTGCTTCCTATAAAATTTAAAGTAACTTTTAGAATTTTATTTGTATATATTTTTATTGAGGCATAACTGACATAAATATATTAGTTTCAGATATATAACATAATGATTTGATATTTGTGTATATTGTGAAGTACTTACCCCAGGAAGTCTAGTTAGCATCCATTGCCACATGGAGTTACAGAATTTTTTTCCTTATCATGAGAACTTTTAAGATTTATTCTCTTAGCAACTTTCAAATATGCAGTACAGTATTATTAACTGTAGTCACCATATTGTACATTATATCCCCGTGACTTATTTGTTTTCTAACTAAAGCTTGTATCCTTTGACTCCCCTACCCATTTTGCCCACCCCACCCCCACCTCTGGCAACCATCAATCTGTTCTCTGTATCTATAAGCTTGGTTTTTTAAACTAAAAAAATTTTTTTTAAGTTTCCACTTATAAGTGAGATTGTATGGTAATTTGTCTTTCTCAATTTGACTTACTTCACTTAGCATAATGCCCTCAAGTTCCGTCCATGCTGTCTGTCACAAATGACAAGATTTCTTTCTTTTTTATGGCTCAGTAATGTGTGTGTGTGTGTGTGTGTGTGTGTGTGTATGTGTGTGTGTGTGTGTTTGTACACAACATTTTCTTCAGCCATTCGTCCATTGATGGACACATAGATTATTTCCATGTCTTGACTATTATAAGTAATGCTGCAGTGAACATAGCTGTGCATGTATCTTTTCAAGTTAGTGTTTTCTTTTCTTTGGATAAATACCCAGAAGTGAGTGGAATTTCTGGATCATATGGTAGTTCTACTTTTAATTTTTTGAGAAACCTCTATATTGTTTTCCATAGTGGCTGCACCAATTTACATTCCCACCAACAGTGCATGAGTATTCCCTTTATTCCACATCCTTGCCAGCATTTGTTATTTCTTGGTTTTTTTTTTTTTTTTTTTTTAGATAATCCGTCCTAACAGGTGTCAGGTGATCACTGTGGTTTTGCATTTCCCTGATAAGTAGTGGTGTTGAGCATCTTTTCATGTACCCATTGGCCATTTATATGTCTCCCTTGGAAAACTGTCTGTTCAGATCCGCTGTCCATTTTTTAATCAGATTGTTTGTTTTTTTGCTATTGTCTGAATTCTATATATATGTTGGATATTAGCCCGTTATCAGTTATATGAATTGCAAATAATTTTTCTCCTTCTGTGGGTTGCCTTTTCATTTTGTTAATGGTTTCCATTGCCATGCAGAAACTCTTCAGTTTGATGTAGTCCCACTTGTTTATTTTTGTTTTTGTTGCCTTTGCTTTTGGTGCCAGATCCAAAAAATCATCTCTAAGACCTATGTCAGGGAGTCTACTGCCTGTGTTTTCTTCTAGGAGTTTTATGATTTCAAGTTTTACATTCAAGTCTTTAATCCATTTTGAGTTAATCTTTGTGTATGGCTCAAGTTAGTGGTCCAATTTCATTCTTTAGCGTGTAGCTTATCCAGTTTTCCCAACATCATTTATTGAAGAGACTGTGCTTTTTCCAATGTATATTCTTGGCTTTTCTATTATGGTAAATTAATTAACCATATATGCGTGAGTTTATTTCTAGTCTCTCTATTCTGTTCCATTGATGTATATGTCTGTTTTTAAAAAAATTTTTTTAAAGTTTATTTATTTTGAGAGAGAGAGAGAGAGAGAAAATGAGAGAGAGAGGAGCAGAGAGAGAATCCCAAGCAGACTCCTAGTGGTCAGGTCAGTGTGCAGAGTCCATTGCGGGGCTCAAAACCATGAAACCATGAAACCATGAGATCGTAACCTGAGCTGAAATCAAAAGCTGGATGCTTAACTGACTGAGACACCCAGGTGCCCCATATGTCTTTTTATGCCGATACCATATTGTTTACTATAGCTTTGTACTATAGTTTGAGATCAGGAGTGTGTTATCTCCAGCTTTGGTTTTGTTTTTTCAGATTGTAAAATTTGTTTTTGACCAGAAAATTTTACTCAAAAACAAACAGCCAATGGGGCGCCTGGGTGGCTCAGTTGGTTAAGTGTCCGACTTTGGCTCAGGTCATGATCTCACAGTTCATGAGTTTGAGCCCCACATTGGGCTCTGTATTGACAGTTCAGAGCCTAGAGCCTGTTTCGGATTCTTTGTCTCCCCTCCTCTCTCTCTCTTTCTCTCTCTCTCTCTCTCTGCCCCTCCCTGGCTCTCACTATCTCTCTCTCAAAAATTATAAATAAACATTGAGAAAAATTTTTTAAATAATAAAAACAAATAGGCTGAGCAATAAATAAGCAAAAACTTTTTCTGACTGGTTATTTCTGGGGTGCTTAGTATATAAAAATTATGGCTTCAAGAGAAGGTGTATTACCATTTTTTTCTTGCTTATGTTGGAATAATTAAATTTATGCAGTCATTTAAAATATTTTTTAAAAGTGACACAACTGTATTTAATATCATGTTATGTGAATCAAGCAGAGTGCCAAATACAGTCTCAGTTATATAAAATTATTCATGTATGCATAGAAAAATACAAAGGAAATGTATTAAAATATCATAGTGTGAATAGTAGGATTAAAGTATGAAATTCTGGGGTGCCTGGGTGGCTCAGTCACTTAAGTGTCCAACTTTGGCTCACGTCATAATCTCACGGCTTGTGGGTTCAAGCCCTGTGTCAGGCTTTGTGCGGACAGCTCGGAGCCTGGAGCCTGCTTCAGAATCCATGTCTCCCTCTCTTTGTGCCCCCCGCCACCACCCCACTCTGTCTCTCTCAAGAATAAATAAACATTAAAAAAATTTTTTTTAATAAGGTAATGAAATTCTACTTTCTCCATGAATTTTCTCTCTCTCTCTCTCTTTAAAATGTTTATGCATTTATTTTGAAAGAGAAAGAGAGGCAAAGTGAGAGGGAGAGAGAAAATCCCAAGCAGGCTCTATATTCAGCATGGAGCATGACACAGGGCTCAATCTCACTACCATGAGATGAAGACCTGAGCAAAAATCATGAGTTGGCAGCTTAACTCACTGAGACACCCAGGTGCCCCTCCATGAATGCTCTTAATAAGTGGGAATCTTTTATTTCTACCTTATTACCCACTTTTGATAAGCAGTTCACTTTGTCCCTAATGTATCCATAAGTGTGAAAACCTGTGCATGATACGGATGTATTTCTATTGTTTTTTTCAGTGTAAAATGAAAAAAAGAATACGTCATGAATGAGTCCCTGTGATGTATATATAAACCAGGAGATTTCTTACAGTTTTAATAGTGCTAGGTAATATTAACTGAACAGTTATAATATGTTAGACACTATTCTAAGAGATTGACATGTACTGACTTATTTAAATATCACAACAGCTTTTTGAAGTAAGTTATATGTTCCCCATTTCACAGATAAGGGAACAGGCAAACAAAGAAGAGAAGTGACTTTCCTGGGCTCACAGGGCTGTGGATGGAAGAGCTAAGATCTGAAGCCCAGTGATCTAACTCCAGAGTCAGGGTTCTTAACCACAGGGCTGTTCTGTGACAGACCTGATTCGTGGGAGTTTAGAGTTGGGATAGGCGTCAATTCTTACTTAATATGCTGGCTCCTTACCCTTTGACATGAGTCCTGAAAGGCAGGACTTTTTAGATTGGGTGCTTACTGAACACATAAGGATTATATTTATTTGATAATGATTATATTTCTTCAATAATGATAACTTATATAGAGAGATACTTTTTTAGGCAACTGAGACAACCTTGATTAAAAACAAACAGACAAATTTCACAGAATTGTTGTCTATTGAAGCCAATTCCTAAAACACAATAGCAGGCCTATAGTAGGCTAAGTATTTCAAATATACTGTCCCTGCTTAGGAAGCCTAAATGATCCCTGATAGGAAAATAAAGTATATTCCACAGCAATTCTGATTTTCAAATTAATTAACTCAGCAGTGTTAAGTCCCCACTGTGTTCCTGTCATTATTCTAGACTCTGGGGGTAAAGAACTGAAAAAAAAATTCTTGTTTTCATGGAGCTTACATTTGGTTGTTTAATATCACAAGAAAAATTCAGTATGTGGATTATTAGTTGATTTTTGATCCTCTGAGCTCAGAAATGTTGAATACTGAGGTTCAAAGATCGAAATGCATATAAAATTTATTTACAGTTTAGTGCTAATTTATAACTGTTAGTTTTAATCTTGAAAAATACTCAAGAATTACTCTTCCTCTTGTTGGTTTTTGGAAGTAGGTGACCAAATGGAAAATATGGGTTAAAATTTCCAAAAAATCCTTGCTTTCTCTCATTAAAGGGAAGCTATTTATTTGCCACTTCTGTCCACCATTGTCTCCATTTTTAATTTTTATTTATTTACTTTAAAATGTTTATTTATTTATTTTGAGAGAGAGAGAGCACGCAGAGGTGGGGGCAGAGAGAGAGGGAGAGAGAGAATCCCAAGTAGGTGCCACACTGCCCAACAGGGTCTTTGTCTCACAAAACGTGAGATCATAACGTGAGCCAAAATGAAGGTTGGATGCCCAACCAACTGAGCCACTCAGATGCCCCTGTTGTCTCCATTTTTTAAGATAGGCCTGTTGTTGGCTTTTTTATTGGTGAAACTCCTGTGTTCTTAGAGGTCCATTTTGTCAGAACACAAGGGTGGCACCTGTGGGAAGCATTTAGTTGGTGTTGGAAGAATGAACAAATGGATTGAAGGTATTATTTATTACCCTGGAGAAATACATGCTGTTCTAAAAAGTGCCAGTTTACTGTCTTCAATAATTAGATTTGGGCTCTGAACTACAAACTATTTTGTTCCCTTAAAACAGAGTGATACATAGCACAGTGTGAAGTCTACATGAATTCAATAAATGTTTGTTGAATGAAAACTGGTATTTTTAAGGTTCAGTATTACTAAACTATCCATGAAGAATTTTTTTCCTTATGTGTCATTGTGAAGTTGGCTCCCATTCATGAATTAGCTATTTTTATCAAAAGTAAAATATAATTTGACTCCCTGGTAATCAGCTCATCATTTCTAGATTTTCCATGTCATCACTCCATAGGCAGTGATGTTTTATCTGTACTCATGGTGCCAAAACACTCCCAGTAATAGCTTTTAGACTCAAAGATCTACTTATTCAAAAGATACTTATGGGATTGCTGGGATCCAAATTCTTCTGATCAAAACTTAGAGGTGTTTTGTCAGTATTTATCCAGACCTCATCTTTGAAGGCATTGTATACAGGGAGAACAGTTTCATTCTATGAACTAGAAACGATGATAAAAATAAATAGAATAAGATTTAAAACCAAAACAATAAGGATATGTTTTAAAGGAATGCCTTAATTTATTTTTACTTATTTTTACTTATTTATTTATTTTACTTTATTATTGTTTTATATACTATTCATTATATACTTTTCAGGGAATTAGCTTTTTACAACATACTATTGGGAAGAACTTTACAAAGAAGCTACTTTTTGGGTAAATTTTAACATTAGAAATAACATACTTTCATTTTAGATAGTTCAGTGCTTGAAATGCCTTGTTTTTTAATTCTCTAAAATGTTTATTCTCGGAACATGCAGCATATACAAAATAGAGAAATTAATATAGTAAATAAATAATCGTGAATTTATCATCTGGCCTCAACAGTTAGGAATTCATGGTCAGTCTTGTTTCATCTCTGCCCTGACCCACATCTTACCTCTTTCCCACTGGATTATTTTAAGGCACATCCTAAATATCATATTTTATCCATAAATATTTTACTAAATATCTCTTAAAGATAAGGACTATCTTAAAAACATAACCACAATACTAGCATGACTCTTAAAAAATTCCTTAATGTCATGAAATATCCAATCAAGGTTCAAAAATTTCCCAATTATTTTATAAATTTTTTTGTGTGCTTGTTTATTCAAATCCGGACCCATACAGCTATATATTACACTTGGTTGATGTGTCTTCTCTCATCCTCTTAAATTTTTAAAAATTCTTTTCTAAAACTAATATTTGCCATTTTAATTCAGAATTATTTTTATTTCGCTGAACTTAATGGAAACCTTAACCGTATAAATGACTGCAAATACTATGATTTTAAATAAGCAATTAGTAAACTCAATTATAACCTTGTAATGGAATTCAGAAAAATCACTTTTTTTTTTTTTTGAGGGAGGATGCTTAAAAGGCATATGTTGTCTGGAGCTGAAAGATTTTTTTTATGTCTGAAAGTTTGACATTCTCCCTATTGAAAATGCTTAAAATGATCTCTTGCCTTGTATTGCTTTTCTTGGTTTCTTTCTTTGGCTCTCCCCCCCCCCCACCCCACACACTTTTCCTTCTTTAATTAAACTCTCATGTTTGGGAGTCTCTTAGCAGTTTTTTTCTTTATAAGGGCAATGTTGAAAAAAGGTGCATATTTAGAAATTTTAGGCCTTGGAGCAATCTTTTAACAAACAAACTGCTTTTTAAAAAATTCTGTGGCTCTCAAAAGAGAGCTAAAAAAGCTACCCAAAATTGCTGTTAACCATGTCTCAACCCTCATTAGAGCTGGCTAGGCCAAAATATAAAACACTGGCTGTGCCCATACAAATCTCTAACAATGCCCCCTATACTCTTCCCTCCTCTACTACATAAAATTAAATATTCATATATGCTTATTTACCTGCAAAAAGAGCAAAACCTGAAACACTACTTTTAAATGCCAAGGGAAGAATAATGCTCATTTTACTTCCTTGTCCAATATATATTTAAGAATAAATATCTAATAGATATGTTATAGTTGTGTATTCTTTGTATTTTATTGGCACAAATATGTATTATTTAAAATATATAGGTTGACTGATGCAATTATTGTCTATACATAAATTTGTAGAGGATGAAGACCCTATCTGACTTGATATGCAGGATGCCTAGCAGTTGAGTAGGAAATACTTGATTAAAATTGTTAAGGGCAGTGAATTAAAAAAAAAAAATTGATCTGATCTCACTTTACCTTTGACCTTGCAATTTCTACTTGAAAGTCTATTAAAAAAATCCTATCACTGAAGATAATTCATTTAAAAAGCTAGCTCATTATTTCTTCGATGATGAGGGAAGTTTTTAGCAATATTTTTAGTCAGCTGTTTGTTGGGCAATTGGCCATAGTGGCCATTAGCTTTGGTGCATTTTTAAAAATTGCTTTAAATCCCTCTTTTAAGACTTTAGGTGTTAATGCCCATGAGCTGAAGGGGGCTAATCATCTGAGTTCTATGTTCTGGCATTCTTGTAAAATGATCTAGGTTAAACAGATTGACCTACAATGATATACAGCTTTTATTTAATAATTAAAGTATATCTCATGAAAAATATATAGCTTTGAGGAGTTATGAGTAGGAAAGCTACAACCTAAAATTGGTGATACTGTGATACAATTTATATTGTGATTAATTTTTTATTCTGTTCCTTCTAAAGTATAACTGTCTTTTACCAATATATAGAGTTTAAATGTAAGGTAGTTATTTACTGAAGACTCAGGTCCTTCTGTGCTTTAAGGAGATGTAGTACAGATTCCATTCAAGAAACTCACTTAATAAAGAGTATATTCATTGAAACACTTACAAATGCTTCAATACATAGTGCTATTACCTTTTGAGTAGATCTTTTATATATAAAGTTCTCTATTGATACAAATCTCAGTCTTGGTGCTATACCATCATATTTCAACTGTAGGTAATGCCTATTTGGAGATTTATGATAAACAGTAAAAAAAATTCTTGGCCATATAGCATTTTGGAATATTAAAATGCTTTTTTAAAATTCCCTGCTTCCCTTTTTCTTTAATGGATAAGAGCTCTGTCATCTACATCTTATAATTTCACTTAATTCTTTGCAAAATTGTGAAATTTCAGAATTGTAGGTCTTTCACTTATATTAGAATACATTTTACATTTGTACTTTGGATAGGCAAAGTTTTTTCAGATACAATATTATTGTATTTTAAGACTATTGTGAGAGTTCAACTCAATATTCGCTCATCTGCATAGTTATCAGTTAGCGGGCAGTTTATTTATTATTTATTTCGGTAGCTTGGCACAGGAAGTGGTTCCCCTGAGATGTCAGGGACCTCTTTTATCTGCAGTGTGATAGAGGACAAGTTCAGCAGTGGTGGTGGGAGGCAGGGATGAAAAGCATCCTGCTGGTCTTTTGGTCACTAGTGGGCACCTTGGTTTGATTTCCGAGGTGCTAGAGAGATTTCACGTGATTGTGATGAGCATTTAAAACCCATCTCTTTGCAACTCAATTTTTTTTGTTTATGGTAGCTTTGTGAGCTCCAGAGCGAGTGCCATTTGCTTGCTCAAAAGCAGTAATTGGCATACTTATTTGTGTATCAGTGAGAGAAGACACAGAGGTTTTCCTCTGTCTTCCTAGTTTTGATTTGAGGAAATATCACCCAGGACAGAAGAGCAAATCTGCGATACTGTTTTACAAGCTCGTTATAGGGGTTTGAAAAGATTGCTGCAGGCTATATGCAAATAGACAGTGCCCCAGGTTCCTCTCAGCTTCTCCCTCGCATTCGGCAGAGAAATACATCCAACATATTCTTTCTGTCAGTTTTGTAAATCACAGAATGAGACACTGGAAAGCTCATAGCCAAGGCAAACCTCTGTCCTCATTAATTTGGCTCTACAAAGTCTAATAATCTCCCAGATAAGCGCTGGGCCTACCATCGTGGGAGCAGATTAAGGGGGCAGTCTGTTCTTGATCAAAAGCTCTGAGCAGTTTTACCAACTTCAGCTGGTGGGTCTTCTTGAGAATATGCTGCACAGCCACAGCAATAAATAACAATTTGAAATGTCTTGTTCTATCATTATGAATACAGTGATTTCTTGTAGGGTGGAGAAGAGACTTCTTTGAAAGGGGGCCTGCTTTAGATACTCTGCAGTGGAAAATATATCAGAATTATTGGGGGGGGGGGAAGCTCCTTATTAAGATCTTTAGTCTTTCGGGTGCCATTGGAAGAAATGTGGTTGAGTTTACTGTTCCCATTTTATGGAGAGGAAAGCTACAAAGAAACTTTTAAAAATCACATCTTCATTCTCTGCTTTTTGTTATTCATTCATCTAACAAATGTGTCAGACATTGTTCTAAGTGTTGAGGACACAGCAAAGAGCTAAAAATAATGCCCCTGTCTTCAAGGTACATTCCAGTAGGGGACATAAAAAATAAACCATAAATATATAATAAAATGTTAGGTAGGGTCTGACATTATATTACGCTATGTCGACCTTATTCTCCCCATCTTGTCTGTAAAGGAGTTTGGCAAATTTAGGCTTCTCCCGAGCCAGAACAAAATTAAAGATCTTGGATGGGGTTTGAGGATTAAAAATAAAATGATGCGGGCACTTAAAAGATGAAATCTCAGTTTTCTGAAAAATTTACCTGTGTGAACTGCTTTATTTTTGGTATAGGATAAATGTAATATAGTCAGAATTAGCTTATTATTAAGCCATGGTTTAATTTTTTTTTAGGAAAACTGACATTTTTACATGATAGAATGTTCCAAATGTATTTAATAAAATTGATATTATCAATGAATATTTAAGCACCAATATTTAGTACTTTTTATATACCAGAAACTGTTCTGGCTGCTCCACATGTATTCACTCATTCAATCCTTATAATAATCCCATGGAGTACATAATATTATTGTCTGCATTTTACCAATGAGGAAATGGAGACCCTCGAGGTACATTTACCTCTGAGAGATAAAAAGCTTGGCTGACACCAAAAACTGGCTCCAGAGAATGTGTATTTGACCAGTATCCCATTCAGTGGCATTATATTTCTAGTCTGTGACATTAGTCTACGATTCAAACTGATGCTAACTATATTTTACAGGCATGAACTAAAGATTGACATTTTGGAATTGGTAACTGAACATATATATTTTTAAATTGAGTAGGGAGCTTGTTTTGAGTTTAAATAACAAAATTGAACTTGCTGCCCTGGGATGGCATTTTATGAGAACTTATTTTATGAGACCCCATTTGTGTGTATCTAAGCTCCTTATCAACTTACAAAGTAAAACTTTCTCTAGTAGTAAACCAATGCTTGTTAGTTATAGAAAACTAAAAAATGCAGAAAAAGTAGAAAGAAGAAAAAATTGCCTGAGGACCAACTTCCTGGAGATAAATGCAGATAACATTTGCAGGTATTCCCCTTTAGTTATGGTTCAAGGCATTCTTTTGCATAGTTGGGGTTGTATATTTGCAATATTTTTACCTGTGGCTTTTTACTGAATATTATAATGTATAATTTACATATTTCTTATTCTTTTTAATACTACAAAATAGTAAAGTTTTTAGTTTTCAAATCAAATGTAAAACATTAGCTTTCTTTTGATTATCTAGAAAGATTTAGAAGCAATCAGTAAATTAGGAGATGTTAAGTACAGACAGTGCCTAGTCCGTGCTGGGCAATCAGAGTAACTTATTCCCACATTTATGTGAGAATATCGTCCATTGTAAATACATTTTTTCTTATTTGGTTCATTACAGGTGAAAGGCCAGTTATTGAAAAAGAAGTTGACATTGACCTGCTTTCTTTTTACCTTTGCCTTGTGGTAGAGTTAAGTTTTTTAATGTGGTAGAAGAGCGAAAAGACAATGTGTCATTCAGAAGACTTCAGTTAATTAATTTCATGTTTTGTTTTTATAATAATCTTGTTCTTACCCACATTTTGGTCTTTTCTCCTCTTTAAAAAAACACAGCATTGTGTGGGTTGGTTACTGAGCACTTACTAGTTTTACAATGACAGTCCTGTGTCCCTTGGCCCAGGAATTAATAACTGATGACAGTTTGTCTATTTTTTAGCCTCTGGATTTTGCTATGTGCACGAGGATGGAGATTTTATGAAAGAGTCATTGGGGGAAACTCTTAGGGAAGATTTTTCCCATGCTTGAATTGATTTGGTAGAGCCCTCTATTGGAGGTAGGGGATTTGTCAAACAAATCATGAATGCTCCCCTACTTGCAGGAGCAGTGGGTTGTGATCCCTTTTGGTTGTTTGTTTCTAGTGGGCCTCAGATCTCACTGGGTACAGAAAAGAGATGAGCAGCTTTCTGTCTCCCTTCTGTTTTTTATAGTTCTAAGATTGACCCAACTTCTCTTCATAGCCTTCCCTGTAGCTTAGCAGGTGTGAGATAGTTAGAATTCAGATGTATTTGGCCACCTACCCTGCACCCCTTCCGAATAGTATTGTTGGTACCATTCTGATCAGGTCCTTTCTCTGTGCTTTTCTGGAGTCAGTCAGCCCACACTGATTTCTTTCCTCAGAGGTAGGGATCAGTCTCTTCCCATGTGATTTTCGTTGGTGGCCCTTGGATAGTGAGAAGTTATTTGCGTTCAATAAGTATTTAGGTGGGTTTTTATAATATACATAGCAAAGATTGGTGAGGATTTATGTAACTCAGATTATCTATTGAAATGTACTCATGTGACCAAAAATATCAAGTTATATGAAAGAGTTTTAATTATAAAACCAGTGCCTCATTATGATAAAAATAAATGCATAAGTCAAAGATAGCTTATGTAATGTATTAAGTTATAATTTGCTGCTGTATTTCTTTTGTACTTGTAAACCCTAATGGATATTACATGTACCCATTTGCAGTTTAAACTAATGCAATGAAGATCAACAATTGCTTTTTTGTCTTACCATTAAGGGGAGATTCATGTTGTGAGTAATGATAAGATTATGAATTTATCTGGGTCTATCAGCAGGTAAATTAAAAAGAATGGGGGAGCACCTGACTGACTCAGTTGGTAGAGCATGCGACTCTTGATCTTGGGGTCATAAGTTCGAGCCCCATGTTGGGTGGAATGGACCCAACTCTGTTGTAAATCAGTGGAATTAAGACACTTGTGGGGGTGGTGTGTTGTTCTGGGAGACTGACATGTCACTTAGTACTTAATAAGGGATCTTGGCCACATTGTCTTGAAGTTTACTAAAATAACTAATTTATCACCCATACAAGGACCTACCAATAGGATATATTTCTTTTGTCTCTCATTGGAATGCCTCAGTACTAGTCAATAAGACATAGTCTTGTGTTTTCATGGATGTTTAGTTCTTAAAAAAAAAAAAAAGAGTGAAGTGTCTATCCTTGCTAATTATAATGTTAGCAAACGCAGAGTTTACTGTGTGCCGGGCATGGTTCTAAGTATGTTACACATGTAAACTCATTTAATGCTCACAAACCATGTGTGACATAGGTACAGTTACCTACATTTCACAGCTGGGGTGACTGATGCACAGAGAGGTTAGTTGAGTTTCCCTGGGGCACACAGCTAAGTGAGGGAGCCAGCATTCAAATGTTCAAATCCAGGCATTCTGCTTCTTGAAGCAGTGGCTTAGCCACCACACCCCTGCCTCTCTATGGCATGATTAGGCATCCTTGTGAAAGTGAATATAAGTAAAAGCTTCTATAGGCTCGACTTAATAGGACTAGACTAACTCATTAAAATGCTACATATTTCCCCCTCTTTTTCCTTTACTTTTTTTTTTCCTTTTCATAGTAGATTGGGAGATGAGGACTTTAAAGACATTACAAGTGCATTCTACTTAATCTGAAATATTTTGATGCTTCTGGAAAAGTGAGATGATTTAATTTCATATATAATTGCATGAGGAATTATAAATTATGTTTTCTAAAATACCTATGACACTAAACCACAAAATGAACAGATAAAACTGATTTGTTCTCTGACAAATCAAGATATATGGCAGTGTTTTCATTACAAGTGCCGTTTGTGGGGATGGAGCAGCTGAGTGTGCCACAATATGACACACACTGTTCCCAGGCAGCACTGCCTTCACGTGGGCATCCCGAGCTGATTTACAACACACACTAAAATTTTTTTAAACACGTTGTCAAGCACAGCCCAGGTTGAACTTCTAAAGTCATGGAATGCAAGTATATCTTTTTCATTGGCCTTCTTTACCATTAACTTACTCTTCAGAAACAAGTTGTTTTATCCTGTAGAGAGAATGGGCCATTTTTAGGGCACTGGGGGTGGCACTTAGAAAATTCTTTCTTAAGTGCATTTAATAGTTTCCTGGAAGGTATCTGTTGACTTCTTCTGGAGGGTAATTTATTCATAGCAAGATTGAGTAAGAATTTTTTTTTCTTCCACTGGACCAAAAACAGGGTGTGTTGTTGGAGGTCTCTGTGGTGGTATTAAGGCTAAAACTCAAAATTTGGATGTTGTGAGTTTAAGCCTTCTCAAAGACCCTGTGTCCCCAAGCTGCCACAGTCATGTGTTTGTCCTAAATTTAAAAAAAGGCTTTGAAATATGTGGAACCAAAATAGTTCTGTTTGTAGTACTAGGGATTCTGGAAAAATAAGAATCATCTTCTCTGTGGGAGAGATTGATATGTGTTAATTGCTGGCGGTACCGGATTTTGTTGGGCAGTGATGGATTTTTCACTAAGTCTGCCAAAATCACTCACCTTGTCCCCTTTGTGATCCATGAGACCTAATTTGTGATGACGGGTGGGCAGGAGCAGTAGTGGGGAGCAGATCACTGGGTCAAAGATAAAAACAGAACCCCATAAAGCACATCTTCGTCAATTTTGTATCAGATTCCAGCCCAATGAGTTCAGACCATAGGAGATGTTATTCTGTGTTAGTGGGGCTTGTATTAGAATTTTTATGGCATGTTTTTTTTTTCTAGGTGTATTTTCTATCATGTGTAGCAAAAAGTTGGCTAAAATGGTAAATCAAATAGTTGGAATTTATTAAACAAAGCGTATAAAACAACCAATAACATTGTACAATATTGTGAGAATGTAAAGTAAAACCAGACTAAGATTTGAAAGTAAAAGTCACTGATAAAATTTCACAATTGTACATTAGTTTTTTTAAAAAAATATTTAATTTCCAACCTAATGAACATACATGGTTAAAAGCACATTGGTTTGCTAGTTTCTTTTCTTCAAGTCAGTTAGGAATTGGTCACGGTGGACAGTTGATCCTGGTGGTTTAGCTTCTCTAACTGTGGGATCAGCTGAGAGCTGTCTAACGTGCTATAGCAGTGGCTTGGGTCTGTGATTCTCATTCTCGATAAATGCAATCTTGTTCTCATTGAGGACAGGACAGTAGAGTGTGGCGGTTAGGTGTTATGGAGTCTGACTGCTGGGCTTTTCATCGTGGTGCCACCACTTCCATTTCTATGACTCTGCCTCAGCTTCCTCATCTGTAAAATAGGGGTAATAATGATACTTCCCATGTAGGGTTGTTAGGAAGATTAAATGAAATAATCCATACATTTATGGATTATTAGGGCTGGGTGCATGTTAGTTGCTTTACAATTACTTTACAGTGCAGAATTACTTTACAGTTGCAGAAGCTAGATATGATATGTTAATTTCTTTTGTTTTCTGTAGCTTCCATTCATAAAGCCTTTCATTCAAAGATACTGGATGTGAATTACTGATTTTTTTTCTTTATCCTTTTGATTTTTGTAGAGTATAGAAAGAATAGATCCTTTATATCCATGTGTTTGGATCAACAAAATCCTATTCCATGGCTCTTCACTAGCATGGGAAGGAATTGATTTCTTTATTGTGGACAGAGCATTCTGTATTATGTTGCTTCTTTCTAGTTTTTTTCAAAGCATTATATATATATATATATACATATATATATATTCTTTTTTTATATATATATATTTACTGATAATGTAACAGAACGCCCCGAAATCATCTGGTTGAAATTGTGTATTTTTAAAAATGAAATAGCTATCATTAATGACAAATGGAAATTTAAATTTTCACTGATGGCTTTTTAATTCAATGAGATAGTTTTTCACTTATTTATTTATTCCCCCCCCCAATTTATTTATTTATTTATTTATTTATTTATTTATTTATTTATTTATTTATTTTTTGAGAGAGACAGAGTGTGAGCAGAGTAGGGGCAGAGAGAGAGAAGACACAGAATCCAAAGCAGGCTCCAGGCTCTGGGCTGTCAGCAAGAGGCCCAATGCGGGGCTTGAACTCACAAACTGCAAGATCATGACCTGAGCTGAAGTCAGATGTGTAAGCGCGACTGAGCCACCCAGGCGCCCCCAATGAGCTAGTTTTTTAGTCAGGTGACAAATATTTTGTATCTCTTCAGTTTCTTCTCCTTCTGTGGCATCCAAAGATCGAGTGAACCTAAGTACAAATGCAACTTAACTACAGTGAGGCCATTTTATTTAGCACCACTTTTTCCACAGTTGTGTTGAAAACCAGACTATTTTCCCTTCCATTCCTCCTCCGAAACAGTTGCTCATATATCTTTTCTCTTCTGACGTGGTTCCACTAGTGGAGCTGCCTTGAAACAAATCTGGGACTGTGTGGAGCGGAAGGAATGTAAATGTTTTCCCCTGAGGACTCATTGTCAGTAGGTATTTGTATCCTAGGAAATTTGAATGTAATGTCACCTTTGCATTAGGGCTCCTTCTTTTCATTCTCCTTCCCAAACCTCTCCCTGGAGATAGCTTTGAGGCTGAATCCCGTTACTTTGGTGCTCCTTCACCTGAACTAAAGGACCATGGCTTAAAAAAGAAAAGTCATACTTGTGTGACTGAAAAGCCCAACTAGACATTAGGTCCTGTTGTGTTCCATTCAGTTATGGTCAATATAATGCGACTAGCTAGTAAACGAGCAACAAGAACTGAAAGGGGAGGGCTCCAGGCTAGTGGTTTTCACTTATTCTGGTGTGTTGACTTCCTTCCCCTCACCTCTGCAGTCATTTCTCACTGTTTCTCTCCCTTTTCTTAGTTTTTAAAATATTCCTGCCTATCCTCACTTCCCTGCTCTTTTTTTTTGAGCAATATTCTATTCTTAAAAAGAAAAAAAACTAGTATGCAGGAAAACAGCATTTAGAGACCTCTGTGCTGCCAGCCAGTAAATGTGTGGTCCCACTGTGTTTTGGTGTATGTTTATTTTAATATTAGAATTACCAAGTGAAAGCTAATAATACTCTAAGAAAAGTATAATTACGAAGGTAAATCTGTATCAAAAATTGCATGGTGTACCTGAAAGTCAAATATAATTATTAGTGGATAGTCTCCTATTTGATAATTAGCCATTCATAGGTTTGTATATAAAGTAGTGTTTTTAAAATTGTGCATTTTTAAAATTCATTCTATTTCCCACAAAGTATAATCCACTAGATCTTAGGCAAAATAACCCACTTTGGTATAATAGAACCACACCTATATGGAAATAACTGAAACACACTAAAATAGAAATATAATGTTCCTTCTGGCAAATATTATAATGTAGCTGTTGCCAAGTCCTGGTGCCCACTCCTTTCTGGATCCAGTTGTTCTATTTTTAACTTTCCCCAGTACTCAACCCTGCTGAGCCTGTGCAAATGACAGCTACCTCTTCACCCTGTGGCCATTTGCAGTGGTGTTGGGGGCTGGGGGGGGCGGCACTATAGGTTGGCAGAGGGGCTTGGTGGGGCTGGGGCCGCCCCGCAGAGGACAGTTTGCAGAGAGAGCCGTGCTGGGCCAGGAGGCTGCCCTGAGAGGCTGTAGAGGCTAGGGTGGAGCATCGCATCAGGAAAGAGAAGGACCGGACCAGGAAGGGCACAGTGCAGGCACCACAGGGCTAGCTGCTAATTATAAAGGTTTATGTGACCACAGCCAACCCTTGTGGGTAGGCGTGAGAGAGGCAGTGGGCCTCTGGGCACCCAGCAAGCACAATCTCAGCGGGAGAGTGAGGGATTAACTCATTTAATCTAATTTCTCATGAATGAACTATTCACCTTCCCTTCAAATTAAATAATTTATTTATAGCATTTTAATGCAACTTCAGTTTCCATATGTATGATCTTATTAATGCTCACTCAGTTATTTTTTAACCAGAGTGTATCATCAGTATTAAATGCTTGTTAAAGCAGTATTGTTTTAAATCATAGTACACATAGTACACATTACAATTTGTAGCACTTTCAGTGATTCATATGGGCAGTTATTAGCAACTTCTCCTGGAGACTTATAACATTAATGACTTAGCCTCCATTCCAATTAATTGCATATGTAGCCGTTACTTTGTTTTAGCTTATTTTGAACAAGTGTTTATTTGAGACCCTGGCCAGGCAGGTGACACACTGAGAACTATTCTGTTCCTGAAGATAACATTTTCTCTTGGAACTTTCAGGTGTGCAGCCACTGCACTTTTAACTCTGCTATGAAGAACAGCATGTTTCTCACACCAGGTCCTGTATTTGAATATGTAAATTTTATGGCTCTCATTCTTATTTGAGTTATTTGTTTTTTAGATTGTATTCAAATTGCACAGCCTCTCACCCTTTAGATTTAGATTTTTCCTCCTTTTCTTATTCCAAACATTTTGCAATCCCAACTGCTTCCTCAGTGTTGCTATGGGGTAGCCTTTGCTTAACAAGAAGATTGCTGTTCCGTCCTTGTGACGGGTTCCCTTGCCACAGTGTCCTGCTCCTTTACCCCTCTCTTGCACGCTTGCCAGGGATCATTTCTGGAGGGACAGGTGTGTGATGACGGATGCCATTGAGGCCCTGCACCTGCTGGAATTATTCTATTTTGTTTGTGATCCATGGGGAGAGGAATGACCAGCTAGAGGCTTTTCGTAAGCAGAAGCCACATGGTGTTTCACATGGAAGGCTTTTGCAGACGGGGGCTTATGACAGGCAGGAGAAACTGGCTCGGGAGTCTTGAGTGAGCGCTTTGACACACCGAGTAACAGCCCATTATCACTTGCACTGGTGTCAAAACAATACAGCAGTTTCAACTGCAGCTCAGCCTACTCCTGCTGTCACAAATGCTCCCTCCTAATTCATTAGAGTGTTGGCGTGGACTCTTTCCGGGATCAGTCAGAGATGCATTAGGAGAGGGGGAAGTGTTTATTAATTCAATTTAAGAAGTGATTATTAATCATCTGCTATGTGTCAGGCACTGTGCCCGGTAGGGGGGAGGGTCTTTCCATCCTAGAATGACAAGGTCCTGCCCACTAGGTTACCTCTTGCCTAGGAGAGAATGCAAGCACAGTAGCTGTTGGGTAGAGTAACATAGGAGAGGGAAAAACACAATTGCTTTGAGAGTTCAAAAGAGGGAGAAATCTCACCAGGTTGGAGGGATACATTTAGGCTGATGAGGGAGATGATGTGTGAGAGGGTCCTTGAGAAGGCCGTAGGATTTTGATGGGCAGAGATGAGGTGAGACAGACGGCCTGCAGGGAGTTCTGTTTGGGTGGTGTATGCAGGGTATGTTTAGGAGGTATTAGTACTCAAGGATCTATTGTAAAGAGCCTTCGATGCCAGGCTAAAGAGTTCATGTTTTAGTTAGCTGTCTCCTGCTTAAGACTTTCCCCTTATTTCAGGTTAGGGATATGTTAGTGCACAAGTAGATGTTTGTTTAGGTATTAATCTGTTAATATTGCAAGTGACTGCATGTAGCAGAAACTCTTCAACGGTAGCTTAACCAGGTAGGTGTTTTATTCGTCTCATGTGGGTGATCAATCCAGGCTAATACAGTTTTCCCAGGGCTGCTGGGGCATGGGCTCTGGCTCTTTTCCTGTAGTTGCAAACTGGTTGCTGTATCTCCAGGCATCCAGCTGAGATTCGAGGCAGGAAGAGGGTGGGGAAAAAGAGCAACAGATGAAATGCCTCTCCTCCTGAAGCTCTGTCTTTATTATTCCGGAAGGAATGTCTTCCCCTGGGACTTTGTCATTTAGCCAGTTTCAGGTGTAGAGGAACCTGGGAAATCAAGATTTTTATTTGACACAATGCAGCTCGGAAAAAAAAAGGGGATTCTTTAGAAAGTAAGAAGGGGAGAGTGAGTATTGGTTAGGTAAGTAGCAGTGTTGGCCACAGCTTGTTTGTGAATCTATCATGGGAAATCAGGGAAGACAGAGCAGAGGGGCAGAAAGCTAACTGTGCCAGCAAGGACTTTTGATTAGACTCAGAGAGAATAACTTCAGAGTTTGGTTTCAGTTTTAGGCTTGTTTAATGAAAGACTATGGGACAATGAGTTAGGGAAACTAGGCTTTAAATCTGACATCATTGTTAAGCATGCATGTGTTTAAGAAGTCATTTCTCTGAACCTGAGTTTTTTTATCTATAAAATTGACTTTAAAACCTGTGAGGGCAGATCTGTGAAGCTAAGAAATGATTGCATTTGTGCTCTAGACTACTGTTTTCAGATGAAACACTGAGTAAGTTATAAAGATAAACATAAAGATTATAAAAAGATAAACATTTTTTAAAAAAATGTTTTCATTTGAGGAACCAACCAAAGAACTAGCAAAAGTATTCCATGTATTGAGTTTTAAAATATTTTTTACAATAACACTCCATAATTATTCTATGGCACTGACATTTTCTGTTATCAACTATACTTGTGTTTAGTTACTGCAAGGAAAGTATGAGATAGCAGATTCTCTCTCAAGCCCCAGCTCTAACAGGATTATTTATAATGTGACAATTTATTACACGGTCTTTTCCTGATAAATAGCTCAATTACATTCTCCATGTATTTTACAGTTCCATCTGGGGCAGCTCTTACCATATAAAGCAAAGATATGGTTTCTATTTTTCATCTGTGACTTGTCCCCGTTAGAAGAAGTGTTGTCTCTTGCTCTGTCCCTGATTTCTTCCTCATTCCACCATGATAAGGCACATATGACTAGCTCAGATGTGTCCACATTGTTTTAAGTATGGAGAGAGATAAAAAAAAATAATATAAAACTTGGCCCCTACTCTGGAGGAACTTATTATAGCTCTGGGGAGAGAATACAAAGACCCATAGAGCCAAATAGAGAAGGGCATAAAAGCCAAAATAATGAAGTCTGAAGCAGGCACTCTCTTTGTTTGCTGCTCAGGTTAGTGGGAGAGTACTGCTCAATGAGGGGTCCTCTCCCTGCCTCGTGCTGTGTTCTCTCCTTGCTCACTCAACCACTGGCCCTCACCTTTTCAGGCCCTTACTTCATCATTTGTTTCCAGAGTTCTTGTGCTTTTAATTTCTGCCTCTCCATTGGCTCTTTCTGTTTGGCCTAAAGACTGCCCCAAACTGAAACAGAAATTCTCAGTATTTACTCCCTGACTCAGGCCACCACCATATTAAATTTTTTCCTTGTTAAATATTTTCAAAGTTTGCATCACACTCCATCCTTACAATCTAGCTCTCATCTATCTCAAATTGCTTTTTCAACCTCAGATCAACAGTGCTTTCTTATTCACCAAATTCAGGGGCTGCACAGTCTGTTTTGTCTTCCTTTTCATCCTCTTCCAACCATGTTGCTGCTTCCATCTCCCACCTCATTCAGAGCTGAGTTTCTCGTTGTTCTTCACATGCACTGTATTCTTTCATGAATCTCTGTCCTGTGCACTTTCTGAAATGCTTGCTTCCTCTCCAGTCCACCTGGAACACTTAAGATCCAATTACAATTATGCTAGGGGGAGTATGCTCCAGTCATCCCGCACCTGTTCATGGAATAACGGTAGTTGATTTCTTCTCTATGTTCCTATAGCATTTATCTTTGCAGCAGCAGTTAGCACAGTTGATTATAGTTTATCTGTTTACTTGTCTTTTGTCCTCTCATCTGTGAGTTACTCTAGTCTAGGGACCATGTCCTGTCCATACCTACTGCTTGCCATATTGTTTCTACACTATAACCACTCTCAAGGCTAAGGTACTGGTTTTGGAGTCACACTGCAGGAGTTCATATATTGACTGTACCGCTTGCTTACCTTGTGACATTGAGTAAGTGTGTAAACCTCAGTTCGTCTGTAAATAAAAATAGTACCTATCCTCATAGGGTTGTGAAGATAAAATTGTCTAAAACATGGTAGTATTCGTATTAAAAGAATATTTTGAAAATATATTAATAAATAGAACAATATTCCTTTGGTGGTAACCCTTATCTCCCTCTTCCTTCACACATTGTTTGATGTACATATAAGCAAGGAAAAATAAAGGGGGTTGTCATGCAATATATACTTGGGGAGCTTCTGGATGACAAACTCCACTCAGTAAGGATACAGTTAAGTTTTAAGTAAGAGTAGAATGACATAGATAGGAAGGAAAAAAATTGTTCTCTAGACATAAAGAGCTACTTGGAAGGAAGCTTTGTCAGACATGGCAAAGGAAGCTTTGTTAGAGAATGAAAAGGGAATGTATGTGGTGGAGTACAGTAGGTAATTCAATGTGATTTGGATTTGCTTCATAGTAATGTGGCCCAAATGAGATCTCTATCATAAGAAGAAAGAAACTGCCCAAGATTAAGAAATGCCGTTTATTAGAAATTACTATTTGGACTTCTTTAATTAGAACAACAGTCTCCAGGCGTCTAAGATCACTAATGGAGCTTTAGAAGTAAGAGGCAAAAAGGGCTTTTATAGCTTTTTAAAAAACTTTTTATTTTTGTATTTACAAAGGTGAATGTAAATGTTTTACCAGGCCATAAGTGTATGTTTTGATCTACTTTTACACTAATTAACTGCTTAGTTATAGTAGGAAAATTCATCATAGGTTTTAACACTTGCTTTTATGATAGCCTTATGATGTCATTCCTGTGTAGCACACTGCATTAAAAAGTAGAGTGACCACCCTGAGCAGTTGGTTAAAATAATGGAGCATTCATTTTTCTTGAACTGCAGCCTAAAACATTCCACAGTTAAAGTTATAGCAACATGCACTGGGAGGTCAATTTTTCAGTTGTAATCTCACTTCAGGATTGGAGATTGGTAAAGATGATAATTCCCTGCATTCTTTGTCCAATTCTTCGGAAAGAAGCAAAGTTTACAGGTAATACTGGAAAATACTGAAGTTCTAATAAATGAGACACTAATACAGCCTTATTCTGATTGTAAGTTTATCTGCATTGAGAATGAGTAATAGCAGTTTAACTCAAATACTGATTGAGGTGAGAATACTCTGCCCAAGGAACAATGACTCAGTTTACAACAGGACCACAAAATTCAGCAGGGTCTATCCCAGCTGCCTCAACTATCATTAAGCTAATCTCAGATCCCACGGTTAGGTTTGGCTGACCATGTGTCCTCTCAGGGCAGAGTTCAAGGAGTGCTAGTTAAATTTCCGGGAGCAAGTAAGTCAACCTGCTCTGGATTTTTTTTTTAAATTTTTTTGTTTAACATTTCATTTATTTTTGAGAGAGAGAGAGAGGAGAGAGAGAGAAACAGCATGAGCAGGGGAGGGTCAGAGAGAGAGGGAGACACAGAATCTAAAGACAGGCTCCAGGCTCTGAGCTAGCTGTTAGCACAGAGCCTGACGCAGGGCTTGAACCTACCAACCGCGAGATAATGACCTGAGCCGAAGCCGGACGCTCAACCGACTGAGCCACCCAGGCGCCCCCTGGATTTTTTTTTTTTTTTAACAAAGGTTTTTGTTCCTATAGTGCTTTTAAAATCCTTCAAATAGCCTTAAATGCTAACCAAACACACACACAAAGAAAGGGCAGTTCATAATCTCTGTAATAGTCTTATGAATGACTCTGGGCTATAGAGCATGTACAAACCCAAAAACAAAGTCAGTAAAGGGAGAAGGTTGGTGGGGATGGAGAGGATGGACCCGTGCTGACAGACTTCTTCCCTCCCTCATCCTTAGCACACTGGTAATTAAATCCAGGCTAACCAAGCAGTATCATTGCATTGTAAAGATGAGCTAGTGACTCTTTGAAGTTGGATTTCTTAACATTACCCCCTGCAGTAGAAAGGGCATCTGCACTGTGATGAATCTTTAAAAACAAAACAATGCTAAACATCATGCATATTCCAAGCAAAGATTCCTCCTTCGTGAACATTTGACATTTGTTGCAGGTGGTGTTATGACACCATGACACAGAAAACCCTAGTCTTGATTTTTAAAGTAAGGTATTGAAAATATAAAATAGGCACAGTTGTAGGGCACAGATTAAGTTAGCCATGATAAATGTGTTAATTCACCATCCTATCCGTGGAAAAAGCTTTTCTTCTGGGAAATGATATTAACTATGCAATGTCTATATCTCTCTGTAAAACGATGGAGGTTTACGCATTATCTAAATCCAACTTTAAAAAAAATAAATTCAGCTTTCTATTATTTTTTACATTGCCTTTTGTACATCAATAAATCTACTATAAATTTTCTCCCCTCCAGCAGACTGTAGATCACCATTAAAATAACACAGCTGAGTAGTATATAGGACTGGCTGTAGAAAGAGAAAAATGGGAATGGACTGTTGGAATTATAGTTGAGTCCTACAACATCATCTCTTCCTGTCCCCACCATGTTAAGGAATCTCCTCCATGACTTCTTCAGTAGAGACTTGGGTACTTCCAGGGACGGGGACTTCACTTCTTTGTGAGGTGGGGCTATAGATGTGCATTAATTTTATCATTCCTGAACATTGTAAAGGAAATAGTCTCTAGACAAAATGTACTAATACTACTTCCTTTGCTTAAAGGACAATTCAGATATTTGGAAAGTAACAATAAAAATGCCCTCTTGAAGACTTCCGTTTCTATAGGCTACCCAACCACAGATATCTATGTGTCCATTTGGTCCTCTTTCCATTCTTTCACTCTCTGTATTCCCCTTGTATCTGATTACTCTCTAGTTATACATGGCCTTCTGAAGCTAATTCATCTCATTATCTCACATGTGATCTTTAATCTATAAATGCAGTAATTGTGTTTAGCAGATACTCACAATAGTGGCCCCTATCAGTCACCTTAATGTAATCAAGTTTGGTTTTTGTTTCTCACCTGAATTCAGGTAAGATAAAAAATTATATAAGTATTCTATTATTCCTTCCTGTTAAATTTCATTTTTTTTTTTTATCTAGTCACTTGTTAGTAGCCCATTGAGATAATTTGGGTCTAACTCTATTGGTTTCATGAACTCTACACATTTTATAAGTATCTTCATCCAAATCATTGACACAATATTGAGTGTGCAGGGCTAGACAGAACTGGGTCATAACCTTGAGGGGCACCATTAAGGATGACTGTTTACTTTGATACTAGTTATTCAACAAGGCACAAACTACCTAACTGTACCATCTGTCATGTCTTTAAGGTATCATGAACGATTTTTCTAAAATATTTATGCTATGCCTGCACCCTTGACCACAAGACATGATTTCCTTTTATTTATTTATTTGTTTGTTTGTTTATTTATTTACTTATTTTTAAAGACATTTTAGTTTGATGTTACACTTTGTGGACTGAACTTACTTTTAAGTTTTGAACTTTGAGTTAAAATTTGACTTGTTTTGGAATTCTTCTGTTTCTTCACAATTTTACTTATTTACTTATTTGTTTTTACCATCAGATATCACTTCTACAAATTCTAATACCCTGGGACATGAACTCTTTGGGCCTGAAGACTTATACTTATTTATGGCAGCCTGGTGTTCTTTTATGGCTTTATTTCCTATATTAGCTTTCAGGGCTTGCTTAGCCATTGTTCTAGCATTTCTGGTCTGAAGTATCTTTTGCTTTAGCAAATAAAATGGAGATATAGGTGTTTGTTGGGTAGTTTTGGCTCCAGTCTTTTCATCTTTTTAACATGCTATCATCTCCCTTAAACAGTTGTCCTGTTATTTCTTGGATCATCATTTGGTCCCTAAATTCACTTAAAAACTTTGTTAAAGTTAGCAGGTTTCCCATCTTTTAGGTCTTTTTGAGCTATGACCTCTTTGATAAAATTCGTAGAGATTCCTGCTCATTTCTCTGCTCTACTTTCCACAATTTTTATGGAGTCTTAAAAATTTAAGTTCATGGGAAAACTTCTAAGCAGTCACACAGAAGGATTTTTAGAATAGTGTTGAGATCCTGGCCTCATTCCTCACTAGGGCATCTGACCTTGGGAGGTTCTTAATTCTCTATGCTTCATCTGTAAAATGGGCTAATGAGCAAAAGTGATAGTGTGTTACTGTTATTACTTTTATTTCTCTTGATGATACTTACTCATATTCTTTCACATTTCTGTGATCATACAAGTGTTTTCACAGCCTCACGGCTCTTGTTAAAAATTGTATTTTAAGTAACCTCTACATTCAACCTGGGGCTTGAACTCATGATCCCAATGTCCAGTATGACATGGTCTACCAGCTGAGCCAGCCAGGCATCCTCAACGTCACAACTCTTTCAAACCATTTCCTCAAAAACAACTATATCCATGGAAACACACCCATTCTTTTATTTTCATCTTTTTAAAATGTTTATTTATTTGGAGAGGGTGGGGGGAGGGGCAGAGGAGAAAGAGAGAGCAGGCTCTTTGCCAGCTGCCAGCACAGACCTCGATGTGGGGCTTGAGCCCACATGAGATCATGACCTGAGCCGTAGCCAAGAGTCAGACTCTTAACCAACTGAGCCACCCAGGTGCCCCTTCTTTTCATCTTTTTAATATCTGCTTTTACATATGTCCTTCTAAGAACACCGTTGCTTAAACTATATTGTTGGGGTGCCTTCCTGGCTAAGTCGGTAGAGCATGCAACTCTTGATCTCAGGGTTGTGAGTTCGGACCCCATGTTGGGAGTAGAGATTACTTAAACATAAAATCTTTAAACTATATTGTCAGCATCAGGAGAAGCTGGCTTTTGTACCTCTGAGACTACTATGACTGCTTTATAGCTCTCAAGTCTACTGTGATTTAAGCCTGGCAGAGTTTACCTTCATAGAGGTGCTCTTGTGTTTGTCATGGCAAGTACTATCATCCAGATGACTTGGGTGAGCAACCTACAGCTCTCAAGATGCTAAAAGCTCTCAGAAGGCTGTGGAAAGGTCTCTTCTTCGGGGGGTAGATTGTCAGTTGATGATTTTGCTATTTCCCTAGGGTTTTTTTTTTTTCCCACAAAGGACTGCATGTTGTGATAACCAAACATATTGCTAGCATATAGGGCTTGGAATTTAATGGGCTTAGGGAAAAAGTGAGAATTGTGGAGACATAATCACAAAAATACAGGGTTTCACTATGTTTACATTTTAACTTACTACCTTGTTAGGTGTGTTCATTGTAAAGACTTTGTGTCTTTTTTATCTGTAATATGCCGTGAATAAATAATAGTAGTTGCTGTGGACTATGCAATAGTCATATAATCAAACATTCCTAAATTTTTGGAATTTCTAAGTGAGAATGGATTTGAGAGAGTTTGGCCCTGAGATCTTTTTTCTTTTTTTTCTCTCTCTTTAAGTATGTATGTATGTGTGTGTGTGTGTGTGTGTGTGTGTTTGTGTGTGTGTACATACACATATATATGTATATAAAACTAGAAACAAGCATGTGGAGTTTGATTTCTTTACCATGAAAAAGTGTACTAAAATATTTCTAGGACATTTTCTAAGTTTGCAGTTATATGTGTGAAGGTTCAGATAATACTTTTAAGGAAACTTCCTTCCTTTTTCCTGAAAAATTGATAGTGGTGGAGTACTCCAATAAAAAAAAAAAGTGGCTCCCTCTCTGCACCCATCACTTGCATTATTCCCCTCACCTTCTTAGGGTGACACACCCTATTCTAGTATTTCCCGAGAGGCCTGCTTGGCTGTGGGGTGCTTATATGAGTGCAGTTTGCCTGGGCCCATTCTGGCCTAGTACATCTGGTCCCTTGGTGGCAGATCCCAAAATCTTCATTTTCATAAGTTCTTTCTGGGGGGAGGGTCTCATGTCCCCATATTTTGAGAACCACCTCTCCAGTCCAATTGTTAACTGGCTTCCATTATGTCAGATGAAACCAGCGTTATGCAGTGTTCCTTCTGAAGTGCTTTGTTGTTTAAGAACAGGCTGCTGGTGGGCCAGAACAGATTGTCACCATGTAAATGGGGAGTCAAGGGACATAATTTTATAGGCTCACACCTATCTCTCAGCCAAAGACATTTCAGGTTAGTTGTGTGCTTGCACTGGTAAAGGAATACAGTCTCATTTGAACTGGGACAACCCTGGTTCTGGGTACATTCTGTGGTATTATATTTGCCAACTCACATTCAGCCCATGCATTTATAATTACTCAACTGTTTCCATGCATTGAGTCATTGCAGAAAAGCCGCTTCTTTGTAGAACCTCATTAAGATTTCAGCTGCTAACAGATTTTATTTTACAGTTCCAGCTTTCATGATATTAAGATATGGAGATTTGGGTTTCTGGGAGGGGCTATTTACAAGTGTAAAGCTTTTAGCTATGGGAGCATCACAGTTATTTTAAGGGCATAACCAAAAAGGAAAACGAATGGGTAGTCCAGTATTCTAATTGATGTAATAGAATACATTGGAAGCAAAAATAAAGAATGCCAAAATACTTAAAAAAATTACTTGAGATTTTTGTGATTTTATTTAAAATGTCATTTAATTTAAAGCAGTGTTTTTATAAATGTTACTTGTTTGGGGGGCCTAAAAAGACTCACATAGCATTAAAGAAATACAGTGTTCTTATTTTTTTAAATAAATATGCTTTCTTTATGCTCAGTATACGTGGTAAATTAATAATCTCTGGCCTAAATGACATATATTTTTCTTTTGTGGTTGCACTCCAAATTGTACTAAGCTGTTTTATATCCTGAATTGCTTTTTATCATGGTATTTTAAAACTTTCTTTTAAATAATGTGCACTATTTTAATTAAGGTAAGTAACCGTTAACTGAGAGTTATTGGTTATGTCAATTAGAGCTGTCACTTATATTTTGTTTTCTATCTGTTAACATCATAATTATTCCTTAGACAGCCCACAAAAGGGAAATTGAGTGAAATCAGAGCAAGCGGGTCCATATCTGGAGTCAGGAGTGCTAGACTCTCAGATGGCTGCTTTAATCTCCTTCCTTGCCTTGGTATTGACATTGCTTTCATTGAGTAGGCACAGGCTGCTTGTCCCTTTTGGTGATCCTCTTAGTGTTTTGGAAGAAGAAGTGTTACTCATCCAGCCCAGCTTCTCTTCGGCATTCAGAGGCAGTTCTTTCCCTTGCTTTGTGCCTTCCCTGGGAGACTGCATGGGGATCATTTACTTGCTGACTTGTCACTGGTGTCTTGAATTACCTGCTCTTTTTCCAGCCAGGTACTAAGAAACCATTGTTGACGGGGATTGCCTTCTGGTTCCCTGTAGCCCCCTGTGGTGTGGTATCCTGTCTTCTCAGAAGGCACCCTGTACATGTTAGCTGAATAGATGAGAAAGAGTAGGAGTTCTGCTCACTGACCAGGTTGATTTAATTTGTTGGTGTTCCTATCTAGCCACTTTAAAAATCAGGGCTTTCTTGCTAAGGTCCTTTTAGACAGCATCAGAACTGTTCATATTTCTATCTAAAGGTTTCTAAATTGGAGGATTTCTTATCTGAAAATAGTCAAGAATTTATAAAACAACAGAGATATCTGAATGCAAATAGCTTCTTTTTTGTGTGTAGGTTGCTTTGCTTAATAATTTGCAAGGAAACCACAGTGATTTAAACAGTAATATATACACGCATTGTAGACAATTTGAACAATACAAAACAGTATGAAGGATAAAGTAAGATTCCTGTTTGATGTCATGTATGGTCCAAGAAATTTCTTATTTTAGCTAATAAAGTCTTTTTGCCATCCCTCATAGTCTCTTATATCTTTCTCTTCATAGGCACAGAACTATATCTATATATAACATTTTTTAACTTAATATTACAAATATTTCCCATGGCATTAATCTCTAATGACTTCCTAATGGTTGATGGTGTGGGTATACCATAATTTGATTAACCATCCCATTTGTTTTAGTCATTTAGGTTTTTTAAAGGTTTTTATTTTTACTGACTTTTTTAAAGAAATTGACAATATTAGGTTTTTTGAAGATTTTATTTTTAAATAATCTGTACGTCCAGCATGAAGCTTAAACTCACAACCCTGAGATCAAGAGTCACATGGTCTACCAACAGAGCCAGCCAGGCGCCCCACTGATAACTCTTTAATAAATATCTTTGCATTTGAATGTCCTTCTATGACTAATTGGTAGTGGACAATGTATCTTTTAAAATTCTAAATTATATTCCCAGTTGACAAATTCATGATTTTCACTGATATTTAAGATGTTAAATTGTCAAACTTCAGATTTTAAATTTAACTTATGATTTTCTTGTTATTGCAATTAACCTGGAATTAGAAAATCCCTGGTTCATGAGAATTTGGGCTGGTGGAGAGCTTTATTGTCCTGATTTATGGGTCAAGCCAAAGAATTTATAAAGGATGCCTAAAATTACAAGACTGCTATATCTGAGTATTCTAAAATACAGCAGTCATTTAAAACTCATAGCATTAATAATAATCTCTAAATATTTCATTATTAAATATGCCATGTTTACATGAGTAATGTATATGTTTAACATTGAAGAATTAAACCATAAAACAAGCACCCTTGTAATCATCTAATCACCCTGCTTAGGAGATAGAAGAATATCCCCAGGACCTTTGAAACTTCATCACAAGGGGCGCCTGAGTGGCTCAGTCAGTTGAGCGTCTGAGTGCAGGTCATGATCTTACAGTTGGTGGGTTCGAGCCCCGCGTCAGGCTTTGTGCTGAATGCTTGTTCAGAGCCTGGAGCCTGCTTTGGATTCTGTGTCTCCTTCTCTCTCTGACCCTCCCCGCTCATGCTCTGTCTCACTCTAACTCTCAAAAAATAAACAAACATAAAAAATTTAAAAAAAATTAAAAAAAGAAACTTCACGATTTCCTCAATATAATTTTTTTTTTTTTTAATGGCAAGGAGCTCAGTGATATTGGATTGGGGAAGATTTGGAAATGTCTAAGTTGCTTCCCCCTGATCCAGTCTGGCATCCCTTCATACCTATCCTACCACTCACTACAGCCTCTAAACTGGCTTCTTTGCCTTCTGCTCCAGCTCCAAGTCCTTTCAAACTCACCCATGTCGCCCCTTGGTAGCCTGAGTGGTGGCTTCAGTACAAACCAAATGATGCCAGTCACCTTTCTAAAACTCTTCCCCAGTTTTCTGTGTAATTCAGAGTAAAATCCAAATACTCACTATGACCTGCACAGGTCTTTCTAATCTCTCCTCCATCCTTCGCCACCCCC
>CM053578.1:72179191-72410155 GCA_028646485.1 Cryptoprocta ferox | reverse complement strand
CCCCCCCCCAGCAGAATCTGGTCTTTGGAGTCAGACAAACCTGGCTTCTGGTATCTGCCATTTAACATTTTTGTGACCTTAGGCAAGTTATCTAGCCTAATCTAAAACAGAAACCAACTCTTTCACACTATGATTTTTATTAATCACCCTTCTTCATTTATTGAGAGTCAACTATGAGTCAGGATTGTTTCTGTTTTAGATTCTGTTTTAGGATTTTTGTGAAAATTAACATAAAGAGAAAGTGTCCAGCTCATAGCAAGAAATTAACAATGAGTTCTTTACAGTTCATTACAGTCACTGGAATTTTGTCCTCTTTTTTTCTATGTAGGGAATTACAAAATAACCTCCATTTCTAAGAGTCCATAATTGTATCCTTTCCTGGTCAAACATGAAATTTATTTACTTGGTTAAATCTTATCTCTATCTTTGTCTTTAAAGGTTCAAAGATTGGCTATTCATCACCACTCAAGCTGTGTTAGAACATTTCCTTGGCTCTTTAGGAATTTCACTCTTACTGTCAGACAATAAAGTCCTCCTGACTCTAAGATTCTAAACAAAAAATCAGTCATTTGAAACTCCTTGTCATTGTATTTACTCTTTATAATGTCAACAACAATGGCAGCTTACTTTTGGCTAGCAGTTTAGAATTTACAGAGAACCTAAATTCCTATTACCTCACTTAATGCCTTCAACAGTTCTTAGGATGGAGACCTTTGTGAGCTTATTTACAGGAAGGAGACTGAGAGGCACTGAGAGGTATGTGACTCTCGCTTTTCTGGTTCTAATCTAGTACTTTTAACTTTATAGCATACCTGCCTTTCTGTTTTGCCTGTATTCAAATGGTGTTGTTCCTTCCACTGTGGTCAGCAGACACCCTCTCTTCTCTCTAGTGCAACAGTGTTTGTTTAGTTCCTGTGTGGTCCAGGTTATGCAGCAGTCTTCTCTGACCTAGATTCTGTATCTCAAGAAAAGCTTGTGCCTGCCTTTGGTTGATACTGATAGATTGGTATTACTCAATCATTTCTTAATGTTCTACAATGGCTTCTTATTTCCCTGTGAAGCAACTTCAAAATCCTCTTATCTTCTCCCTCAAAACCACCTGGCATTCCTATTTTTGACCTTAATGACCTTAATACTTAAGATATGGCTTCTCTGAGGTAGAACCGTATTCTTGTAACATCCTTGTGCTCCCTAGCGTCCTGCTAAACGCTTTATACATGGCTTTCTAAAGCAACAGAAACCAAATTCTTCCATCACGGCTTTCTTTGGGGACTTCATGTCTACATTAACTTCATTTTAAAAAATTGTCTCGGGCGCCTGGTGGCTCAGTCGGTTAAGCGTCCGACTTCGGCTCAAGTCATGATCTCACGGTTCCTGGGTTCGAGCCCTGCGTCGGGCTCTGCTGACAGCTAGCTCAGAGCCTGTCGCCTGTCTTCAGATTCTGTGTCTCCCTCTCTCTCTGACCTTCCCCTGCTCACGCTGTCTCTGTCTCTCTCTCTCTCCCTCAAAAATAAATAAAATATTTTAAAAAATTAAAAAAAAAATAAAAATTGTCTGATACACTTATGTTTGTTCATTTATTCTTCTTTTTCCATATTTTGTGTGGCTTGCATTACTCACCATTCATTATTGCTGAGTTGTTTTTCAGATTCACCCAGTCTTGAACATAATGACTTTGATTATAAATTTCTAGGATGTAAAGAGTACTGTCACTTTAAATTATTCTATGAGCAGCAGATATCAGTGTTGATGATAATGATAATACTTAATATTATGTTTTTCTCCATTAGACAGATCATAGGTTCACAAATAATTATTAGTCTTGGAATTTCTGTTACCTGCAGCCCGTTTCCCAAATTGAGAGCTTATTTCCATTTTGTACGACTTTACACAATATAAGAACATTGAATTCAAATTCAAACTGATTTAAATTATACTATGGAGGATTGTGAAGATCTATTACAAGGTATCAGACTTTTTTTAAGCATTTGTGATCTTTGCCTACTCCTTTTTCTAGCACCTTTTATTTTGTTATCTTGGTTTCAGTAAATAGCCATTCAGGAAGATGGTTTGTACAAAAAGAAAGAGAATCAAGGCATGAAGGAAAATGTATGCACTACCATCTCCTTGTCTCTCCCTCTGAGATTTTATGTATGCTCGGCTTCAAAAACCAGTTTAAAAATAAAAAAGATGAGGGCGGTTGCAATCTGCTTCATTTTATGCAGATTAGGTATGGCCCTCAGGCACCTGCCAAATTGCTAATATGGCCTTCCGTTGGGTCTGATTAGTGTGAACCCAGATCTTCTTTTCCATTAAAGCAGAACTGTATTTGCTGGGAGTAAGTTAACAATAGAGGTGATATTTTTACTCACAGCTTTGGGTCAGGTTACACGTGGGCAGTGTCTCTGTGTAGATGAGGCACACTAGCCTGGGCATTTGATTTTCTGCACTGTCACTTGGCTTCCTCTCCCAGAGGACTTTGGGCTTTCCTGAGATGGGGGGGGGCGGGGTGGGGGGACTGTGACTTTCCTTTGTGCTGTGGTGACTTTGAAAGGTCATTTTCCTCTGCCTTCCAGATGCAAAATGTTATTGTCGCTTTTTGTAAAACACTTCTGTAGGCCTTACATTTGCAAAAGCAAGTACCTTAAATTGTCCAGAATGAGTATTTGTATAAGGATACCCACTTTGGGCAATTGAAGTTTTGGATTATTGCAACAGTTATTTTGAATGCCCTGAGGTGAAACAGTAATTATCTTCCAAAAAGATAATAGAGACAGCAAATATGGAAATCTCAAGCATCTCTTATGACTCTATTAGAGCAGATCTTGAAAAAATACTTTGATACTAATGACTACATTTTGTGGGAAAAGAATAAAAGTTGTATGAACAAAGCAGGACCTGGAAATTCAAGGAGACAAAATTGAGGCTTAATCTCCAGGTTTGGGTGCAAAAAACAAAACGTTACAGAAATCAGGGTCATGCTTGTCAGTTGTCTAAATCAAGCCCATATTGAAAATTGCTGGGTATTTAACATGGCTAATATTTCATGTGAAGTCATTTTGTAACTCAAATTATTTTTTTGCCAGTAGAGGGGCAAGAAACATATTAAATAGTTGTCATAGTCTACATCATCATGAATAGGGCAGAGAAACTAGCTGTGCCCCAAATACAGTACCATAATAACTTGTTTACATGGGTTTGCTTCACATGGAGTGCTTTATAGATGAATAAAAGATTAGTTTTTAGGAGTCTTATTCTCGTTTATTATAAGCATTATTATATGCATCACCCCAGTCCAATATTTTGTGTCATCAAGTAATTAGATAACAGGGACGAGAATTACAAAGCTCTTCCTTCTAATTTCTTTATTTTACTTGACAAAACACAGATTAAATGCTTAAACTATATGTCACATAGATGTGGCTGGGGAGGAAATTTGCAATCATTACTGGATTCATAGTTCTTAGAACATAATCATGTTTTAATAATATTATCCAAGCATTTTTTTTTTGAGCCTCTACTAAGTGTCAGTTACAAGGCTAGGGCATTTAGATGAATGAGATAGTCCCTGATTATGGCTAGTTTTGAGATGTTTCCAAGTGTATAAGAACCACAAATTGATAAATAAATGTCTGTGAGCATTTAACGTAAGTTTAACTTACTGTGAATCATACTGAAACATGTTATATCAGAACTTAAAAGCTAATAACTTATTATTTGCTTCTGGTATAAATTAAATTTAATGTGATAACTTGGTTGATAATTTAATTGGATAACTTGGGTAATTATTTTCTTCTAGTGTAATAACATAGCAATACCATGATAAGTATAAAATAAACAGTCAGTTTTTTTAATGGATCATTATAAAGTCAATATAATAATACACTATTGAACTACTAAAAATGACAGCAAGCTGCAGCTCCCATTCAGCCCCGAGGTCACAAGGGCAAGCAACTGACACATTTACAACTATTGTACCCATACCGCCGTTCTGTTTTTTACTCTCAGCACACTATTCAATAAATTACATGAGATCTTTAACATTACTATAAAATAAGCTTTATGTTAGGCGATTTTGCGCAACTGTAGGCCAATGTAAGCGTTCTGAGCACATTTACGGTAGGCTAGGCTAAGCTCTAATGTTTGGTAGTAAATGCATTTTCAGCTTAGGGTATTTTCAACTCACGATACATTTGTCGGGACATAATCCCATTGAAAATCGAGAAGGATCTGTACAAATATATCTTTAATGAGGAAATTACTTATTTGTGGAGGCATGTAAACAATTTGTTTCTTTTCTTTGGTGCTATGGAAGGACGAAATTGATCTGAAAGTATCTTGTGCTAACAATTATGTTACTGTCTTTCGTGAACATAAAAGAATCCCTGGGAAAGTCACTGTTAGCTAATAATTTCAATGTAAAGAAGTAATGAGCATAATTATATTTATTCAAATAGTAGTCCATTAGGAGTCTGTAGGCAGCAGCTTTTGTTATTTTAGTAAGAAGTACAGTTGGCAAAATGATATTCAGTTAGAAAAAAATCCCGATTGAGCCATGTTCCCTTTTTTGGTTGATATGAAAGCCATTGTTGTTTTGTTCACCAACTGGCAGACCTTCAATTATCCTGAATTTAGAAGTTGTTTACTATACTTTGAAAGTTTAAAAATGAGCCCTCCCTGAGAAACAAAAAGCTGGGTGCTTGCCATTTTTTTAATAGAAAAGTAGAATTTTAATGAAAGAGAAATCAACCCAAAAATTCAATGTTGAGTTTATTTTCACAGTTTTGAAGGCTTAATGCGTGTTTAAAATGACAGTAATCAAAGCCACAATCACTGGGCCCCAAAGTATTCAAGCAGTGTTTTGATTTAGAATGTCAGAGCCACAAGGGGGAGATCATCAATAAGTCTCTGGGCGGGTGTGGTGGGGCATGGATTCCATGAGAAAGTTTGATTTGAGGGTTTTTTGTTTTTTTTTTTACCACCTCAGGCCTTTCTTTATGTCTTCAGCAGCTGTCTAGAATATCTCTTGTACTGGTCTTCCTGGATACCCAAGGTGCTAAGAGTGTACGAGCTCAGTTTTCTGTGTGGTGAGGGTTAGCAGGATGGTGGGGATGGAGTCCTGGTAGGGGACATCCGGTAGGCCTGCAAAGTAAGCTAGTGCTGCCCACGGATCATCGCAGAGTGGCCCACCTTCCTTCCCTTCTTCCTTCCCTGACCCCGTTCGTCTTCCTTCCTATCTACCTACCCACCCTTCATCTTCAGCCATCCATCTCTGGGAGGCTCTGCAGCAGAATGTGGGTGGAGAGATGCAACTCCCGACACTTCTCACATTGCAGCCTCTCCTGAAGATGGTAAAATGGAGGCTTCAGAGATAGTAAGTGACTTGCCCCAGATTCTTTTGATTACGTCAGATGACTTGCCATGTTAGCCAGTGACATTTTAGAAGATTCACGTTTTTGCTTAAGTAAAGGAAACTTTCCTTTAAAAGCATTCTAAAAAAGCAATGCTTTCCTCTTTTATATTAACTTACACTTCACGAATACCAGCATATGTTTATACAATGCTTTATATTTTCAGTGTTTAGCTTATGTTTTATTATAATTACCACTTTGTGATTCAGGCAAGAGGAATTTTTTATTATCTGTGGTGGTGTTTTTTTGCGTTTTATTTTGCTTTTAAATCCCCATTTTATGGAAGAGAAAATAGGGGCCCAGAGAAGTAAAATGGGTTGCCCACAGGTGCAGAACTACAGCTGACAAGGGCAGATGTAAGACCATCCCTACCTATATTGATCTCAGTCTGCTGCTCTTCCAAACAAAGTGGCTTTCTTGTTATATTACTGTCATACCTTATGGGGCTGTAGCTAGAGTTGTATAAAACAGTTAATGACGTGGCACTTGCTTTCTGGTGCTATATAGTCTAAGTCAGGTAAAGAGGTTACCAAGTTTATGCATAGATGGGGAACCATTTTCTTCTGCTTTTACCTTTTCAGTCTATGCCAAATCCTGCAAATTTAAAAAGAAACAGTTACAATGCAGTCCTGACCCCATTTTTTTCCTTCTCACATGCCATAACTTTCTCCTTTCTCTTCACTTACCATACTTGACAAGTATGAGAATATTTGCTGATAAATTGGAAAAAAGGGACCTGGGAATCTTGTGGTCTGTTTGTCCTTCTCTTGAAAATCAGTGGATTGGTTTTTTTCATGTTTAAGTCTTTTTTTTACTGGACGTCTTGGGCAGTGCTTCTCAAACTTGGTTCATCCTCAGCATCTCCCGGAATCTATCCCTGGAACTTTCCATTCTAGAAATCAGGGTGGGGCCCACAACAGCTCTAGGGATGAATTTAGAACCCATTGACTTAGACCACTCTCAACAGCATAGTGCTCCTGAAACTGCAAAGTCCTGGGGGAAAAATAATTGATTTCTCACCTTTACCTACCCTCCAGATCATTTCCAGCTGTTTGGCCTACCTATCATGGGGTAACTAGGCATCTCTTCAGGAATGATTGTTAGGTCTCTACCACAGTTGAGTTACCCATTGATTCATATGACATTTTTCTAACATGGCTAAATATTTTAGGGGGCTCAGACAGGCCATTGTCATTATTCATCACCATCTATGTTGTGACTACAGATCTACCTTTGCTTTGATTCAAAAAACATTTGCCTAGGGTCACCTGGGTGGCTCAGTCAGTTAAGCATCAGATTCTTGATTTCAGCTTAGCTCGTCATCTCATGGTTAGTGAGATCTAGTCCTGTGTCCAGCTCTGTGCTGACAAAGGTGAGCCTACTTGAGATTCTCTCTCTCCCCTATTCTGTGCCCTTACCCTGCTAATGCGCTTGTGCTCTCTCTCTCTCTCTCTCAAAATAAATAATAAATAAACATTAAAAAAGTATTTGCCTAATGAGCAAACACCTTTGTATTGGATCCTTGGTTTCTGTATTGTAACCATTAAAATGGTAGTACCATATTTAAAAGTGTGGTTTGCTGTCTTTAAATAGGACATTTCCCACATAAATGGATGTCAGGGAATTTTCAGAACTTCTTTGAAGGTGACCTCTCTGAAACCTGTAAACTGTGTATATTATAAGATGTAATGGTAGGGGTATCTAGGTGGCTCAGTCAGTTAAGCGTCTGACTTTGTCTCAGGTCATGATCTCACATTTCGTGGGTTCAAGCCCTGCATCAAGGCTCAGAGCTTGGGGCCTGCTTTGGATTCTGTGTCTCCCTCTCTCTCTGCCTCTCCCCTGCTCACACTCTGTCCCTCTATCTCTCTGTCTCTCTCAAAAATAAACATTAAAAAAAAATAAGATGTTGGGGAAGCTGGGTCGCTCAGTCGGTGGGGCGTCTGACCCCAGCTTGGGTCATGATCTCACAGTTCGTGGGTTTGAGCCCTGCGTTGGGCTCTGTGCTGACAGCTCAGAGCCTAGAGCCCGTTTCACATTCTGTATCTCCTCCTCTCTCTACCCCTCCCCTGCTTGTGCTGTCTCTGTCTCTCTCAAAAATAAATAAAACATTAAAAAAATAAGATGTAATAGTAGAGTCTGTATGAAGACTTATATAAAGTAAAAATTATTAAGATGTTCTTAAAGGAACCAAAACAAAACAATAAGCCTTTAAACCAAAAGCAGTTGCCATTTTGTAATAGTTACAGCCATATTTGCTTCCATGTCTTAGAGTTTCTTAACAAATTACTGTGAAATCAGATTAGTTGGCACATGAATAAAAATGTACAACATAAATGAGTATACTTTTTTCTGCATATTATATGCCAACATTTTCTTTGATAATCAACGTGCCATCATAATATTGCCCTTAAGATCAGATATTATGTAATCTTAAATTATAGGAAACAGAATATGCCTGAGGGACAATTCTGGAATATATAATTGGGAGCATGCAGTTGATAGGGTTTCCAAGGGTCTTGAGTCCAGTGATGGGAAGCTAGGTCATCAGGAAAAATTACTGCAATATTGGAGCTCCCATCTGAAAAGAGTACATGTAATTAATTAGGATGGGAAATATGTGCAGCAACTGTATTTTTAGATCTTCAGTGGATACTTCTTACCCCAGAGGATGCAGAAACACAGGCTAAACATAAGTTATGAATAGCATCTGCTAGAATGTAGCAAAGTATGCTTAACACCATATATGTTTTCCCTTGTGCCTTTGATTATTGAAGATATTTTAGGGGGACAAGTGCTAGAGGGAAATTTCTTTATGCAAAATATTCCTGAATAGAAAGGAGAAAAAGAAAAAAAAAAGAGAAGGTTGCGTTACCTGCCAAAATTAATCCTTTAATTTGAAACTCTTTTAGATAGTGATTAAACTGAGAACACTAATAAGAAAATATATACCAAATGAAATAATTTTTAACCAGTGTCAGAAGCTTAGAACTGATCCCAAATAATTTCTCCTAACACTTTTCTTTCTCATTTGTCTTCTTTCCCCGTGTAATAGTTTTGTATGGCACTCTTATGAAACAAATAACTAAATGCCAACCATATTTTTTTTTCATATCCTGACCAATATTTTGGCTGTTTTTCAGAAGAATTGGAATTTTGAAAATTAAATAAAGGTTTTTTAAATACCAACTTCAGAAAGTTTTATTTAATTTGTGGAATAATTTTGTTCTCTCTCTTTCTGTTTTTTTTAAATAGGGTCTTTATTAATTTAGTCTAGTTACTTAGTGCTTATATTAAATAATCTAATAAAACGTTATAACATAACGTTTCCCAAATGTGAAGCAGCATCTATTACATGAGACAAAATCTTTATGCTGCAAAATGTAAAAACCATGTATAGTATTACAAGGCATCAAATGGTACTGTATATATTTTTTAAGTAGAATATTTCTGTAGCAGAAGAAGGTGATCAGCTCCAGAAAAGATTGGTAGACAGCTGTATATCACTATAGTTTATTCAGAAAGTGCACTGAATTCATATTTTAGGGTTTTTAAAAGTAAATTCTACCTCCAACATGGGGCTCGAACTCATGACCCCGAGATCAAAAGTCTTATGCTCTACCCATTGAGCCATCCAGGCACCCAATATTTCAGATTTTAATGCTGATAATGTTCCTGATAATACTGTCTCCTGAAAGATACAGGTATGATATAAGAATAAAAGTTGGGGGCACCTGGGTGGCTTGGTTGGTTAAGTGTCTGACTCTTGATTTTGGCTCAGGTCACGATCTGACGGGTTTATGGGTTTAGGCCCTATAAAGGGCTCCACGCTGACAGTGCAGAGCCTGCTTGGGATTCTCTCTGTCTCTCCCCTGCTCGTGTGTTCTCTCTCTCTCTATCTCAAAATAGATAAATAAACCTTTAAAAAAAGAATAAAATTAATGTTCTTAAGGAATAAAAACACCCACCTTGTTTGTGTTTGTCAATAATGTCTGAATTGTTGCAGGTAGAGCTTTCAGTGTGTGTGTGCGTGCACGCGCATGTGTGTCTATTGATTTTTAGATAAATTTATATAACAGTATGGCTTCAACATTTATTCTGAATCGTTGAATTATTTATTTTTGTCTGTTGATTTCTTTTGTATTATTATAAACACAGGATTAAGTGTATTGTAGGTTCCCAGACAAGTATGTTTTGAGGTTTCATTAATTTGTGTTAGTTATAATGGCACCTGAATAATGTAAAATGCCAGAGGAATGGTATTTCATTTTCCATTTACTTTTGCCCCAATGCAGAACATTTGAAATACAGATAGTCTTTAAAATCCAAGCAGGTGTAGAAGAGTTCCACTAAATTTTACTGGGGTATAGCTAAGCAATGCATTACAAAAGAAGACATGTACACTTCAGAAACCATCTTTGTTTTGCCTTTTTTCTCTTTCCTCATTGGGAAGTCATTCCCACCACAGGTTTAACAATAATAACTACAATTTATGCCTTTATGCTGTTACAATTTGATGATATACCACAGCCAGGCCCAGGTTAGAAACCCAGGCTGAGTTATTATATACTGCTGGGTAGTGATTTCATGTGAACTGATTTATGGATAAATAATTCTATGTTCTTATTATATGGCACAGACAGTTTTTAATTTCTTTAACAAAGCATAGCTGAACAACAGAAAATGATACGCTGTACCACAGGGACACAGCCACTGAGGAGGATAAACTGATGCAATCAACGTCATGAGTTCTCCTGGTTTTACATGGGGCTCCATCAGCAGTTAGTGTATTGCGAAAATAATACTGTGAACCAGAAGCCCCAAGGCTTAGCTCTGAGGTTGAGGTTTTTATTGATGCTCCTTTGCTGAGATCTTTTGCAGGGAGTTATGAGGAATATAAACCCCAGCTTTTAGATATTAAAGCTAATGTCTCGTTTTTTCCCAGGGTGAGTTTTCACTTTGCTTTCAATGTTAAAATGCACCTAGAATAAAAGAAAATTATTCATTGAGCTATATTATAAGAATACTGCTGATATCTTGCTGGCTTCGTGTACCTGTCTCACAGATTGATTTGTGGGCTTTATTCTACAGTACCCCCAATGTATACCTGTTTAATCAGCACCGATCTATATACCATGGCAAACCATGAGAATTATTCTCCTGTTCTTTCCAGGCAATCTGTTGCAGGCCTTCATGAAGTAAATATTTCTCATTTTTGAGGCACAGGGAGGGTAAAAGCTATCTCTTTGGTTTAATTTAAGAGTGGTTTCACTTAGCTGTATATAGTGGTAATAAGCTCTTCTACTCAATTGTGAGCTCCATAATTACAGGGATAGTGTGTATAAGGGCTGTCTTTGCATCATAGTGAATTGTACTGGAGAAACAAAAGAAAAATTTGTTGAATGAATGGATGATTTGTGCCTCATACAAATTTTCTGCTATTTGATTCATTATATTGTATTATCACCACATTTTATTTTACCCCCGGAAGTGATTGACTTTCTGAAAACTTGAATCAAATATTGATAAACTATACTGTGTATTAATCACCATTCTTCTTTTTCATATAGTTAGAGGTAAATAATACCAATGATATGGATTATGCATCCACTGAGAAGAATATGTGGTTTCTGTGAGATAGGTTACAAACTGATAAAAATAACAAACATGAACACAAACAGCATTATTGAGATTTCTTTTTGTGATAGGTCAACTCTTTGACTCTGGCAGAATATTGCACTCAGAAAGTAAAAAGCTGGTTTCCATTACTGTATCTTTTTAATTTTAGACAAAAATTGCCTCCATTACCAGCCTAATTTTATGTCAGTAATGGGAAATTTACCTGCAACTGCATTTTGTTATTTGGTCTAAAGGCATTGTGCAAAGAGTATGCAGGTCCTGTGTACTTTAGTGAACAGATTTGTCTGGATAGAAACAATTTTATTTATATTGTGCTCGATTCAATCACGTTAACATTTTTATGTATTTAAAACCCCAAATAAAGTCCCATAATTTGTGACTCAAAGACCTTGAAACTGCATCTTTAATAGTCCTCAGCACCAGGCATTTTGTAAATGTTTGCAGGTGATAAATTCCTTGGAAATAGGAAAGATGGATTTGGGAAATAATGCTTATGTCTAAAATGGCACTATTGTGGGAGATCGTTTTCTTCTAGAGAAGTCTCAAGTGTAGCTGGCTTTTCAGTCTTCTGGGCTTGTCACCTATTCACTCATTGGTCTTACATATTCTGTTGTTTAACATTAAATATCAAGACCCTGTCTGATGTGTGACTGTGGACAAGCCGTTAACCAGGCTCTCCAGAGGACCATCATATGTTTGAACATTGGCACATGAGCAGAGCTGAGAAGAAAGGTTTTTGGTCCAGTAGCTATAGAAAACTTGTTAGATGAAGCCCAGACCTAGTCCTGGCTGTCATCCACTGATGTGCTTGAAAAGTCACTCTTCAGTTCACTTCCAGTTATAATTCTAACCCCTTGCTGTCCTCATGAAAATGAACTAATGCTTTGAAAAAAAAATATTTCACAGACTGTAAAGTAACATAAAAGGGTGTCGTGATAAAGTAAGTTCTTTGTAAGATACACAGATTGACCAAGAATATTTACTGCAATGCTATGTAGAGAAAAGCCTCTGTTGATCAGGGTTGGAATTATTTTCAAGGAGAATTTGAAGAATGTGTACATTTTCTAGAAGTGAATGTTGGGGATCAGTACTTCAGCCTGTGAGTATGAAATGTATTTGGGGGAAAAATGGGAACTGTCATTTATTGAGCATTTACTGTATGCCTGGCTGGGCTTGAGGGTGTGTGTGTGTGTGTGTGTATAGCACTATCTAATTTAATCATTAGTTCTCACTTTTCAGATAGGGGTTGTAAAGCCTAATCATAAAGCATGAGGTTCGACAATTCTATTTGTATACTTACAGGTAGGCTGTTTTTCTCCAACACTGCAAGTCAGATCTCACCAGCAGGCACATGGCCTATTCTGTCTTCTTTGTGCTCCTTTGCTGCATTTTAACAGTCGGTGGGATACAGTCTGTATCCCAGTGGAGGGAATAAAGAAGAGGCTGCTAGTGGTTATATTAGACACACCTGTCTGGACTTTTCAGCTCTTTTTCCCTCCTTAGAATGATGCCTTCTTTTCAATCCACCTGCATTCACTATAGGTTAATCTTCCTATCACTTTGCTTTGGTGGTGTTACATCTACACTAAAAAACTCCCAAGGATCTATTTTCCCCTAATGTTTACTAATCATTCATTGTGGGTCAATCCCCAGTGCTAAATTCTCATTCTCATTTAAAGCCTTGTGGCACCCCTCAAGGGCAGGCAGTGTTTTATCCCTGTTTTACAGATAATACAAACAGAGACTTGGAGAGACTACACAACTTCCCCAAAGTCTCATAGATACCACACAGAAGAGCCTGCACTGACTCCAGGACTTGCTCCTGACCTCTGACCTACACAATGTGTTAACAAGTGTAGGTTTGTCACCTTGTTCAAAGGTAACAAACGGGGCCTTCCAAAGTTGGAACCAGGCTGTTTTCCGGTCTTTCCCGTGCCTCACACCTGAACCATTGTGACTTACAGGATACTAAAGAGTGAGAGCATGGTATTTGAAATGAATCTGATTTTAGTCATTGCCTGGTGATATCACTCATGGTAATGCAACCCTTCTGAACTTCCATTTCCCTTGGAAAGAGTTTTGAAAATAGGTATCTAAGGATGAAGGTTCGACGGAGAATTGGAGATGCACTTCTGATATATCTGGTGATGCAAAAAATGAGAGACTGAAGGGAAAGACATTGTAATGTTTTTGTTACTTTTAAGGTAGGGGAGATCTAACCCTACTTATGGGTGGAGGGAAAGGGGGTACTGAGGAGCAAGAATGGAAGAAATGGGTGGGGAGGGGAGGTGGGAAAAGAGGGAGGGACGTAATTGATGTGTAGTCTTCCTTTTTGATTTAAAATAATGAGGGCCTTTGGGGCACCTGGGTGGCTCACTTGATTAAGCTTCTGATTTTTGATTTTGGCTCAGGTCATGATCTCCTGGGTTGTGAGTTTGAGCCCCTTGTCAGGTTCAGTGCTGCCAGTGCAGAGCCTGCTTGGGATTCTCTCTCTCCTTCTTTTCTCTTCCCCTCCCCTGCTCACATTCTGTCTCTCTAAAATAAATAAATAACATTAAAAAGTAATGAGGGTCTTTTACAGGCCTATGACCCAATTAAAGATTAAAAGATAATAATGAAATCATAAAAAAAACTGAGTCAATATTTGTAAAAATAAGTTGACTATACCTTTTTTTAAAAAAGCATTGAAAATGTCTAAATAATTACTGTAAATAGCTAATTGTTGAGATTAATTATATCCAGGCTCTGTACTAAGTAAGGGCTTTTCATTTAATCTGCACAGTATTCCAGAGTGGTCAATACTTTTATTGTTCCATTTTATAGAGTGAGGTTTGAGGTATGGAGAAATTGAGTAACTTTTTGAGGTTACATAGTGAGTGGAGGAGTCAGAGTGTGAACCGAGGCAGTTTCACTTGGAAGCCTGCATTCTTAGTCACTGTTACACTGCTTCCCAGTTTGATTTCCTCAATTAACATTTGACTTCTAGCCCAAGTAATATTTTTATCTATTTTATATTGGGGAAGGAAGACTGTATCTAAGGAATATATTTCCAAAGAGAGTTAATACATTAGACAAAGCGCCTGTCAGGAGGACGGGCTTATTAAAAAGAGTCACGCCAAGGAGCGCAGCCTTCTGGACATGGCTGTCCTAGCAGATCTTGCACCCATCGATCCTGGTAGATAGTAGACCAAAGAACATGATTTGTGGGACCATGCAGGTTAGTTAATATGGTGTGAAAAGGAAAAAGCATGTGCCACTTCCCATTGCCTGCATGTAGCATGTGTCAACAGCTCTCTTGCAAGATGTAGAAACCAACCTGTAGCAGCTGCTCTCTGTGGAGGGATTAAGTGTTGTGAAGACACCTGTGTGTGTCTCGTTCCAGCCCAGACAAGTCTCCTTCCGGCTCATCAAGGTTGGGGGAGAGAATTTACCTACATGGAGATTAGATTACCTAATTTCCATTGGAGTGATTTGTCTATCATATCCTGCAGAGATCCCTCCCCTAATACCCTTTTTTGTACTGAAGTACAATTTACATACAGTAAAATGTATGCATATTAAGTGTTGCATTTGATGAATTTGACAATTTTTATACTCATGCAACCACCGACCAAACCAAGAAAATCCCCTTATATTTCTTTCCTGTCAGTTGCCCCTGCCGTCCAGAGGTAACCGCTTTCTGACTTCAATCTCATAGGTTAGTCCTGTAGTCTTGCCTGTTCTTGTATTTTATATAAATTAAATTACATACAGATATTCTGTTGTGTCTGCTTGTGGCATATTATTACTGTGGAGCACTACTCAACAAGGAAAAGGAATGAGCAGTGACATATATACCGCAGAATGGGTGAACCTCCCCTAGAGTTGTGCACTGCACAACTGCCAGAGTCGTTTGCTTCAGAATGTTACCTTTGTCCACAAAATTGGTTTCTTCCACTTGTCATGTCTGTCATAGGGCACAATTGCTGTCTTCATTTTTCTCCCCTCCAATCACTTATGATAACATATTATGTCTTTAGATGATGGTCAATTTATACTCAACTATTGGGCTATCATGATAGTGATTTTTTGGGAAGGAATTTGAAATTATGTAGTGATTTTTTAAAACAGAAATATGTTAGACACGTTTCATGTTATCTTTTTTAGTATTTTCAAATGTCAGAAGGAGTGAAGGAAGCCAGGAAGCAGACCCAGCCTCTCATGGGTGCTTGTCCGGTGGGCCCTAGATGTTCATTTCATGACTGCTTTATGCTGTGTCGCTGTGCACTTTTCATTGTCATGAGAGAGAATGTTAGCAAAACTATCCCCACAAGAAAACAGCTTTTCTTGGCAAGTGAAATGTGACTTAAGGAGCCAGAACTGGAGCCATACGGTACTATGAATGAGAGCTGTGTTACTTCATTGGATCTGAGTCCAGGCACTATTTATACTGCAGCATATTCAGCACCAGATTGTTAAATCTTAATACTGAAACAGTGCATCATTTTAATATTTTTGTTCTGTTTATTCCCTGTTTTCAAGCATTATGTCAGGCATTGCGCATTCATTGATTTCATCTTGGACAGGACGTGCCCTGACCAGAAAGTTCATTTCCTATTATTGGAATTTTACCCCAGACCTCTAAAGCATTATTTCACAAAGCTTTTCAAAGTTCACTTGGGTATACAGGTGTTCTCTGTCTCTGATGATAAAAAATATTATGAAAGAACACTGTAGTTGGACCCACCTGTCAAAAATTTCTATTTCTTTTCTTTCACTGAAACAGCTGTTTTAGTGAAATGTATGTAAGACAGTTTCTGACATCTTGGGAACCATTGGGTTTTTCATAGCATACAAATAAAACTTTTGTCACTCTGTATTTGTGAAAAGGGGTTTTCTTTATTTTTCTTCATCAGTGTTATATGTGCCCTGTGGACACAGATATATGGACCAGATAAGATGGGTCCGTCTATGACTAAGTTAGCATTTTCATCAAGTGTTGCTGAAGCTATTGGAAGAATCTTCTTGTCACCAGGGTATTCCTAAAATCACTGCTCTATATAGTTTAAGTTTGACCAGGATTTTTATTCCCTCTCCATTGTCATGCATGTTTACCATAAGCAGCCAGAAACCCACAGGGAAGTGGTACCTTGTCACTCTAAAAAGAGCAGAGGAATAAAATTTAAAATAAAAAAGGAAGCTGAAGGCATCTATGCTATTTCTGATCTGTGGTCAGTCATTGTGCTATTGGAAAATAACCCTTCTGCCTGGTGAAACACGAATTTGGAAGTGAACTCTAACTGCTTCATCAGCTCCAAATGCTGTTTGCACTGGGGATCACACCACAGTCAGGATGTGACTGTGTGTGTGCTGAGCCCACACACAGGAATTTTCTTGTACAATTCAAAACCAAATCTTATATTTACTTAAGGCTTTCTTTTTTTTTTTTTTTTGTCTATGAAATCAGCAGTCCGGTATATTTAGCATCAGTCTTAAGTTAGAATGTGAAACAAGACTTTGGGGGAAGGAAGTATCCGTATGGTTTTCTAAGTAATTTAAGAAACAGGAAAACATAAAAGAACTGATTGTCCATGATTAAACTTCAATCCTTTCATTCTCATCTTCCTGTATAGTTAACTCAGTTGTTGGCCAGAAAGAAATAGGTTATTGCACTGGGTTGTAAAATATCTCTGAGTGGGCCTCGAATGTTGACTATTGAATGACCTTCTTAACATTGAACAAACAATGAGAAGGTTTAATAAATAGCAGAAATGTGTTTATTATGTTTTTCTTCTCTTTGCAGGAATAATCAAGCTGGGGAGGTGGAACCCTCTCCCCCTCAGCTATGTGACAGATGCCCCCGACGCAACAGTGGCCGACATGCTGCAAGATGTCTATCATGTTGTGACGTTGAAAATCCAATTACAAAGGTGGGTGTCTCTGAACATCTGCCCTTCCTTACTCATGGATCTGCTCCATCACTCAGAGAGTCACTGCAGAGATTAGAACGCCCTGTCTTTGTTGATTTCTAGACATTGGATGAAATGAAAGAAAGGAGAGAGAGGAGGGAAGGAGAGACACTTCACAAGGCATCTTTATAGTCCACATTCCAACTGTTTTATGTTTTGTTTTCAGAAGCAGTGAAGTGGTAACCTAGGGGAAGCTTGATAAATCATTAAAAATCTGTGGCCCTTAAAGGGGAACTTTCCACAGCCCCTAATTTAATGGGTTCTCTGTTTAAATACATAGCACATACAATTTGAAGAATAAACACTTCTACTGTTTTAGGGTTTGTGTTTTGAGGGCTGAGTTCTGTGCTTGTGTAGCAGGCTTACCAGGAAGGTGCTGGCACTTGGCATCTTTTTCTTCCCTTTCTGGTGGCTATCTCAAAGAAGCACACTCTGCAGCCTACAGAGGTTCTGGAAATGATTTTTTTTCAGGGACAGCATGCAGAACAAGTTACACCTCTAAAAAATCTAAAGGTTCTCTGCAGAGTCTTGTTTTGTAAAATGCCTATAAGTCATATGGTTTAAAAAATGTCCTTTAGTGTGAGGGTTTTGAATGTGCTCCTTTTGGAGACTTTGTACTTTAATAGGGACCCAACATCCCCATCTTTGCCTAGGGATGCTTTAGTGTCCTATCTTAAAAGTTATTTTTTGGTAAGGAAAGCAACATCTCTGAGTCATTCAATGAGAGTGAAGAGTGGGCCTTCACGCTTTGAATTTAATGGAATATCTGTCCACATTTAACGTTAGGGATGTCCCATAACTGAACATGTATCGTGGAAGTTTGTAATCACATTGCCATGCCATTCTCATTAACAAATTGGAAAAACCATATTTTAAAACATTCTTCATATCTAAAGTGACTATTTTTCTTAGAGAGACTGAGTTGGGCTCTGTCCAAGTCCTAGAGAAGCAGTTTTGCTCTCGTTCCCTCATTTCAGGCCCACACTAGACCCTGATCATTAGCACTTTTCCTACTGCTGGCACAGGATCCAGGAGCGACTGCCACACTCTGTACCCCCTGTGGCCAAGGCCCTTTGTTGAGGTTTGCGTGTTGTTCATTCTTGCTCTGTTTCCCAGTTGTTCGAAGTTGGAAGACTTGCCTGCGGAGCAGTGGAACCATGCCACAGTCCGCAATGCCTTAAAGGAACTGCTCAAAGAGATGAACCAGAGCACATTAGCCAAAGAATGCCCTCTCTCCCAGGTCAGTATATCCAGGCGGGGTTCTGGGAAACGAAGAAAGCCCCGGTGGATTTTCCTACAAGAGGGGCACTCCTGCTCAGACAGCTGTCCGTTATCTTTTATTATAGTTACTCTACACTCTAGGTGGAAAAAATGTGGAGGTTGTGGTGCTTTTTTGTTATAGAGTTTTGTTTTGCTATAGAGTAGACTTTTGTTATAGAGTCACTTCCTGAGAGCTTTGATGTAATGGGCATATATGAAAACATTTCACATTCACAATCTTTAACTTCTCATGGATATCACAGGAGGTAGGTATTGGTAGGTATCTCTATTTTATAGATCAAGGAACCAAGACTCAGAAAAGCACTTTACCTTCCTAAGCTTACTCAGTAGACTAAGTGGCAAGTTGAGATCCTAATCCAGAACTCCCCTCCCAAGACTCAGGCTCCAGACTCTTTCTTTACTTAGTCAATGGAGTGAGTCAACTATGTCAGACCCATCTTAATTTATTTTTGTTTCGTTTTTGAGCGTTTCCCCTGGCTAGCAAAGAAAGATGATCTTTACATCATATATATTTGTATGGTTTCTGCTGTGGATTTGCCACATGAAAATGCATCATTAGAAAAAGCGGTTCTCCATTTTTAGTTAACTGTTGAGAAGCTAAAGCTACAAAAATAAGAGACATATAAGAAGATCAAAGGAAGGAACAGAGTGGGAAAGGCCTGCATTTTCCATTTGTGTTCATGGGCGAGGGACCCACCACTTTTTCTAATGATGAGGTAATATTTTGGTGGCTCTGGTCAGTGCTTTAGGACCAGTTTGAAATTAACTCAGGTTGACATTGTTTAAAGCTATGAATGGAAATCCATTTCCTGTGTGAGTTGCTACACTTGATTTAAGACAATGGACTAATTACATGTCTGTCAAGTTCAAGGAAAGGTGACAAGAACCGTAGAAACTTGATGTGCCCTAAGCTGTGTTCTAGGATAATAGAGTCTTTGGGGGGAAGCAGGAAGCCTGGTGGTTAAGAGCATGCATTCTGGAATCAGTTAGATCTGGATTCATGTCCTGGTTTACAGGCCTCTATGACCTCAGTTTTACAAGCCTGTTTCTTTGTAAGTAAAACCAGGATAGTAATAGTTCTAAGTCATAGAATGAGGAGTAAATGAGATAAATCACATAAATTCTTGGCCTCATCTCTGGCATACAATGATGTTCCATAGACAGTATCAGCTATTTAAAAAAAATATTTTAGGTTTATTTATTTTGAGTGAGAGAGAGTGAGTGGGGGGAAGGGCAGGGAGCGAGGGAGAGACAAGATCCCAAGCAGGCTCTGTACTGTCAGTGGGGATCCTGACATGTGGACTGATCCCACAAACTGAGAGATCATGACCTGAGCCAAAATCAAGAGTTGTGCTTAACTGACTGAGCCACCCAGGCACCCCCAGTATCAGCTATTATTATTAAGACATAATATTGTCTGGATATTTTTCATGTGTGTTGTGGAGCATGTTTTAGAATTTAAATCCTTTGAGATGCAGCATGCTATTAATATTTTTTTCCCCAAAGACTCAAGAAGGTATGTACCTGAGTAGTAGGTAGGTAGATAGAAAGGAACACTGGTATTTCTTGATCATCAGTTATGTACTTAATCTTGTGCTTATAGCTTTCACACAGGCCGCTTCAGTACCTACCTGTAGGTATGTATGTAGGTACTAACATTTACTGCTAGGATTTTGATTTCAGTGTGACTGCCTATAAAGTTATAAAAATAAGAATTTTAAGTTATTCTGATCATATATAGGGATTGGATAAAGAAGAGTTTAGGAAAAATAATTCATTTGTCCTCAATTTCACAGTCATAGTTAATTGTCTCTGGGATTTACATGGAAGTCAAAATTGGCTTTACTTGGAAGTGGACAAGCTTGTAACTTAACCAAGTAATCACCAATTCAGAATTTTATCCGTGGCTCTTACAGCCAATGGGAATTTGGTCATCACTGATCTATCATTATCAAGTTCAGTTATGACTGTAAAATGTGGATAGAGAGACAGCATGCATGGAAAGAACCTAGATTGAGAGCTGAGAGTCCTAGCTGCCATCTCCATTTATTCATTTTTGCTGGATGTGTGATCCTGGGCAAACCCACTTACCTCGAGAGCCTCACTGACTGAATTCATCTGTAAACTGGGCATGATTGTATCTATACATATTTCACATAATTTGCAGTGTTGTCTTGAAGTTTGAATGAGATCACCTTTACCCCTACCATGAAAACCTCTTTCTCCTCCAATTTTCTATTCTCATTACTTGTCCCCCAACCCTGGCCCCTCCTGCCAGCTGCTCAGCCTAAAAAGTTTCTTCTCTATCACTCTAATGTTTGATCCTGTGGATTCTACTGCCTTCATATCTGAAATCTTCCTCCTTTGTGCCATTTCCCCATTTAGACTTAACCACCTTTTAACCTTTGTCCCATTATCTGCATTTTCAACACTGGGAGTTTGCCATTTCCTCGTCTGCAAGCCCCCAGTGACTGCCTCTGCCCTGCCCGAAAGAGGTACAGACTGCAAAACATAGCCTAGAAGAATTGTTCAGATGACACCGGTCCGCCTGACTTCTCATCAGAGCCACCACCTTCCCCCTTTTACTTGCATCCTCTTTGTGCTCCAGACACATGGGATTAATTATCTTAGAACATTTGCCATTGCTCACATGTCACCAAAATATTCCGGAGGGTGGGAGCAACCCTTAGCATTACAAGTCTAACAAAACAACTTCTTGTGTTATTAAAAAAAATCATGCAAAATTTATATTCTACTCTATATACCTGTGTTTTTGTATTTGTTTTTGATGCCATAAAAATCACTTTAACTGTACTTCTCCTTCTGTCCATGTGAGACTGGCCTTCCAGGGAAATACACCATGCTAATCTCCGGCTTTGGTAGCCCCGTACACAATGCTGGTGACACTAGCATCCTTCAGTTTGATCCTTGCTTGCTTTTGCATTTATGATTTCTTCTGGCTAGCATGTAGTGCTCTCTTGTACTTGATGAAGTCACTTCTCAAATTCCAGCTGGTAAGTCACTGCTAGTGAAGTACCCTGACCTCCTGGTTGAAGCAGTGACTTCTGCTCTTGGTGGACTTTTGTATACGCCGCTGTCACAGGGCTTATCACAACCTATTGTCAGTGCTACCTGTTGGTTCTCATCACTTGATGGACTGCCCCACTAGCAGAAGCCATCTCTTGTTCATCTGTACTTTCTCAGCATTCAGCACAATATATGCTTTGCAAGTAGTTGTTATTCTGATGCAGAAGTTCTCAACTTGGCGCTATTTATATTTGGGTGAATAATTCTTTGTGGTGGGGGCTGTCCTGTGTATTGTAGGATGTGTAGCAGCATCCCTGACCTTCACCCACTAGATGCCAGTAGCATGCCACCATCTCCCCCCCCCCCCCCCGACCAAGTTGTGACAACCAGAATGTCTCCAGACATTGCCAAATGTCCTATGAGGGGAGTAAATCACTCTTGGTTGAGAACCACTGCTGTAATGTGTTTAATGAATTAAATATAAAAATGTTTTAGAAAGTGCTATAAACTGCAAAGTTTTATTATTTTTATGGTGTTCTTGGCAGCTCTAAAATGTTTTGAACTAGAAACATTGAATACAGTAATTTGGTGGTTGATGCCCAGTACATTTTCAATCAAACAGATCTCAATTTTATTACTTAAATTTGGGGGAGATTTGATTTAGGCTTCTAGTATGCTGTGTGATTATGGAAAATCTTATTGGGGTCATCTTCAGTGAGCATGGACATGTATTATGGGCCCCAGCATCAATCCTACAGCTATTACACTTAAACAGTCCAGATGATTCCCTTAAATTGCATAGCTCAGTTGCCTTTCAGTGTGGAAATAAGCTTACCTCATTTGTTCGTGGTTCTCATAGAATAGGTGCATTCATTCTTTAAGGTTCAACCTATATAATGTGAAAAAGAATGCATTTTTGTTGTGAGAAGGTGAAACATAATTCAATGCTGATTCCACCAACATTACTAGAGTCCCAGGTAGGAGTCGGACGCTTTGCAATGGGCTGGGGATTCAGTGGGCAAGATGAGAGTGGAACAGACCTTTTAACCTAGGAAGAAGAGAGTGCAGTATCCAATACTACCTACTTCAAAGGGGGAAGTAGCTTAGTGGACTATGTGAAACAGACTTAGCTCATGAGTAAAAAAATGACTGTTCTTGAAATAATTTTTCATTATCCCCAGGCCAACCATTATTAGGTATTTCCTCACTCAGATGTGATTGTATAAAGAAATGATGTTCAATGGCCAGTATCCATTTTCTTGAACATCCCAGTGTTCTGCAGTTCAAAAGAGCAACCTCTGAAGGCAGGAGAAAAGAAAAGTGGAAAAGTCCATAAAACGGCAACAATTACAGGCTGAGGCATATATATTTAAAGGGAGGGAAGTCATGATTTAGCTATTCTCTGTCTGGCCAGATGCTTGGAAAGTATAGGTTGTGTTTGTGTGTCTATGTACTTATTTTTGATTTCACCTTTCCAAATGTGTTTAGGTGCTGACAACCTCACCCTTTTCCTCTGATGTCCCCCTGAGTTACCACTTCCAGCCTCTCCCTTCAGCCATATAGTCCATCCCAACCAACCAACTTACGTACCTTAGGCATAGGTCTTTTATTAAATAGTCTTCTTTAACTAATTGTTACAATTTGGAAACATTATGAACACATCTTTCTGTGGCTTACTTGTTTTCACTCGAGGAAGAGTTAAAAGACAAAATCCCAGGTCCTCTGGGTGTTGATCCACTAAAATAAGTAGAGCTAACAGAACCTTCCTTGTCCACCTCATAGGTTATTATGATGATCAAATGGAAAGACTGAGAAGACAGTCTTGTTAACTTAAAATTGCAATGAAAGAACAAGTAATTTGCAAATGCATACACCTTCCAGTGCTTTCCTGCAACCCCTTTAACATCCTCATGTTCTCTGTGACTCTAGATATTTTTTTTAATTTATTTTTGTGGTAAAAATACGTAACATGAAGTTTATCATTCTACTCATACTTAAGTTTATAATTCAGTGGCATTAATTATATTCACAATGTTATGCAACCCTCACTTCTGTCTTTTCCCAAAACTTTTCATCACCTCAAACAGAAAGTCTATACTCATTATATTAATAACTCCCCATTCCCCTCTCCCCACCCTCAACCCTAGGTAACTTCTATTTTGTTTTCTGGCTGTATGAAATTACTTAATCTAGATGCCTCATAAAAGTAGAATCCTAGAATATTTGTCTTTTTATCTGGCTTATTTTGCTTAGCATACCGATATCTTTTTAAAGCAGCCCTTGGGGTCACCTGGGTGGCTCAGTCAGTTAAGCCTCCAACTTTGACTTGGGTCATGATCTCACCGTGAGTTTGAGTCTCACGTCAGGCTCTGTGCTGACAACTCAGAGCCTAGAGCCTGCTTAGGATTCTGTGTCTCCCTCTCTCTCTGCCCCTCCCCTGTTCACACTCTGTCTCTCTGTCTCTCTCTCCCTCTCTCAAAAATAAATAAACCTTAAAATAAATAATTAAATGCTTCCCTTAAAAAAATAAAAAAAATAAAACAGCTCTGTCCTGTGCCCTTAGCTGAGGTTTTATTGCCAAATATTTGAGGAACAAAATGACTGGCACAGGCTATTAAATTGTGAAAATGTTACTAGATTTCCAGTATGATGGTGATACAGTGTTTATAGTCTTTTTAAGACATAGAGTGTAGGATAATTATTTCTGTCATCCTGAGCAAGCCTTGCTCTTTTGGAGATCATTAAAGGAGTAACGTGAATGTACAATATGCTAAAGTAATCGAGCAGTGAATTCAAGAAGTTAGTTGCGTTGATAGAGAACATAAACCGACTATGTGCTCATCTTTAGCCAAGTGTCTGATCAACTGTGTGAGCCTGTATTGTCTTAACTAGTTGCCAATTGTCCGTTTCATTTACTCTTAAATTCTTGTATGTAGTGGGGATGCATTCTGTCTTGTATTAACCAGTTGCCAACGGTCCCTTTAAGTTATTTTCATGTGAGTTTGTTTTAGTTCATGGCCCAACCTCATGACTCCTGTTGACGGAGGCTAACAAGTGACAGCTTGAAAAGAATCCCTCACTGGGTGATTGCCGTGAACGTATGAAATGATTGCATGGAGGGGAGAAAGCAGACACTCATTGACTCTGTCTCTTGTACCAGGCCTTTTACACGAATCATCTCTCTGAATCCTTCTAGCCCTCTGAGGCAGGTAGCAACATCCCTCTTTCACTGATGAGGGGGCCACTCAGCAGCGCCTCAGGGGAGGAGCTCTCAGAGGTAGTCCTGTCCTACTCCAAAGCCTGGGGGAAGTGTTTCCTTCAACTATAATGGCAAAGTTTTCAGTTTTGATAGTATAGCTCAGAAATGGGGATAGAAAGGGAGAGCAAAAGGCTGCCAAATAACATTAACTGAATTTTTCATGACAAAGTAATTCCTCCAAATCAGTTTTTTCGCTTTACTGTACTTGATTGAAGTATCATTATAATCTCATGTTTAATATGTAATTTAGCATACCGCAAAGCAGAATAAAAAAGCTGAAAATGAGCAAAGAATGCATATATTATTCATTGCCTGCATCTTGCTCTCTCCGGCGTGCAGACATGGAAAGGGAAGCTATGAGATGCAATTTCTCTCCCCACTCAGGCGCTCCTCTTGCTAAGACAGGGCACTCCTACTGATAGAACGTGTAACCATTCACTTTGGTTTTAAAATGTTCTTTTTTTATAGCAAGTGCATTATATATCTGCAGCTTAGCTGCTCTTAGTATAACACTGCTATTCAAACAAACAAATCTTACTAAGCCAAGGAGAATGTGGTAAAGGATATCCAATTATTTTAACTTTTTTTTCTTGGGGGGAAGAGAGGGTGTTCAGGTCTCTGCCTTCCAAGTGTGTTGTACAAATTATTTTAAGCTGTGTTTAATGTTTTGCTTTTCCTATTAAGGTTTTTCTTTAAGTTTTTTAATTCATCTTAAGAGAGAGAGTGTGAGCATGGGAGGGGCAAAGAGAGAGGGAAAGGGAGAGAATTCCAAGCAGGCTCCAGGCTGTCAGCACAGAGATGGATGCAGGTCTCGAACTCAGGAACGGTGAGATCATGACCTGAGCTGAAACCAAGAATCAGATGCTTAACCAACTGAGCCACCCAGGCGCTCTTCCTATTAAGATTTATTTTATTTTTCATTAACATTTTTTAATGTTTATTTATTTTTGAGAGAGAGATAGAGCACGAGTGGGAGAGGGGTAGAGAGAGAGGGAGACACAGAATCTGAAGGAGGTTCCAACCTCTGAGCCGTCAGCACAGATCCCGACATGGGGCTTGAACTCATGGACCATGAGATCATGACCTGATCAGAAGTCAGACCCTTAACTGACTGAGCCACTCAGGCACCCCTAAATTGGTTTTATGTTCTTTAGTTTTATCTGATTCTAAAATCCTTAATTAACCCCTCCAAGGGGCCTGAGGTCACAACTTTATGTTTTGTTTTTATCACCTTGTTTCTTCTTTGTCTGGTTGTAGTAGGTTCTATTGAGTTTGATGAGCTGATGGAGGTGGTGGTGAATATTTCCTTTCTTTCATTAATTAGCTTCTCTTCCTAAGAGACCCATAGAATAATGTGGCCTGGTGATAGTGTCTTTTTATGGTGTTTTCTGTCGCTGTTTTACTTTGAGCAAGATGCCTCTTCATTCTGAGCTTCTTGGCCCTCAGTTTGAAAAATGGAACCAATCAGAGGTGACCTCTATTCTCTGAGCTAGTCAAAAGCAAACAAGTAAATGTAAAATTTGTTTTAGGAGGCTAAAAGAAAATTTCTTTTTAAATAAGCCAATCTATTTAATTTTAGTAAGTATTAAAACAATATATTTTATTGTTTAAACAATGTCTATTTAAAACAGTATAATATTCTCTTGCAGTTTGGCATGTTGAAAATTCAAATCTGTAGTAAATTTTGAAGTTCTGATTCTGGTATATTTTAATTTCTCAAATACCTTATTTTTTTTAAATAACTTTCAAATATAACTGGCAAACTGTGTGTAGAGTGACTGCAAATGAGGAACTTAAATTTTATTCTTCACTTAAAATCTTCATATTTAAGATTTCATGATTAATTACAAAGAAGTCTGAAATTTTCCAAAAGTTTCTGTAGTTGGGAAGGCATTTTAAACCTTCCTATTTATTTTAACACTTAATATTTTTCATAGCATGGCTTGGTCTACAATCACCATTCATGTAGTGTTTATGGCTGTGACTGAGTACCTGAGGGCTGCCTGATTGCCCAATGTGTGTGTGCTCTCCCCTCTCCTTCCCACAGCTCACCACCTTGCCAAGCTAAGCTTGCTTAGTAAATGCAAGGTCATTTTAATATGAGTCTCAGTAAAACGTAATCACTAAAGAATAATACACGTCTCTTTCTGGTCATTTGTATCAACATTGCTTTATACAACGTGGGTGCTCAGGAGTTGGTTACATTCTGGATTGAAAAGGGCCACTCAAATCTTTGTTCATATGTCAAAAAAACAAAACAAAACAAAACATGGAGATCCTAAAAGTACAATTGTGTTGTTGCTCTAGAATTATTGGAAAACATAAAAGAGCAATGTAAAGTACAAAAGTCTATACATATTTTTAAAAAGCAGTAAATGGAAATTAGATTTTTTTGGCAGAGTGGAAAGAGGGGAAGATTTTAATCATTACTCATCCCATTTTTGCAGCAACTGTATCTCATCAGGTCTAAGATGCTATTGATTGTAAGATGCATCCCAATTTCAATGACACTAAAGTATTTTAAAAATGTGGCTGTAGAATGGATGAAATGTGGTAAATGCAGATTCTCTGCCCCAGGACCTCTGGAAAACATATTCCATGTAGAGTAGAAGTATGTGCTGGGTCTGTGTTAGCTCCGTTCAGTTTTGTTTATAATGAAGTAAGTTTTGATCTTTTAAAAACAAATTGACACCGAGATGACCTTAATATGTATCCAGAGTATTCTAGTGAGGCCCAGTGGTTCAAACTCAGACTACGAGAATGTAACAGTCTAATTTAGGGTTAGAGAATATTCATGTTTGAAAATGGGATACTAAGACGTAACATGACCTTTTGTCTAAAATATCCCCCAGATGTACCTCTTCTGTTTTTAAGCTTCACTGAAGATGAATTATGAAAATTCTTATCAGTAGAACTAATTAGAGTGTCAACTAAATGTAAAGACCAACAGGGAATTAATATGAATAAAATGTGTCACAAACTCAGAGAGACCTTTGAGTGACTAAAGATTCTCATTATCTAGGAACCTTTATTTGCTACCTGATTCCTTTGCTCAACTCATATTTTAAATCTATTTTTCCCCCGGTGTGTCTGTAGAGATAGAAACTCATTTATGGTAATCTGGGGAAAAGAATAAATCTGATTGAGCCTCTGAGTAGTCAGCTTCTCCTTTTTTAAATGAGTTGGGTGAATCTGACTCTAGCATAGGATCTGGTGATGGAGACCATGAAAGCCCAGATATTAACTTCCTTGCCACATAGATTGACACTGGCTTTGTGCAATGTCAATGAAATGTATCTGGAGCAAGCATAAAATAGGGAGGCTAGAGAGTGAGGGAAATGTGGATTCTCTGGGGCCACAGTAATGTGGGTTGGTGACCTGGTCTTATGGGCCAGGAAGTTGAGGGACAGCTCCAGGTAGTAATTGAGACACTTTGCATTTTAGTCTGCTTTCCAGACCACTTTGCAATAGAAGATTTAGCTCAGTTTCCTCTCACGGCTCTATATTCTATGCCTTTCTAGAGGATAACATTCATATAAACAACATACAGAGATGACAAGTACATTTGCAATTATTCCTATACACCAGTGTGGCTAGTGCATCTATTATTAGGCTGCTTTCATGTTAAAATTTTCATTATTATGACATTTCAGTTTGGCATTTTAAAATTTCATCTCTGTCCCTTTTCATCTATTCTATTTCAGGGACTCAGATGTCCCACATCAGAACTGTGTTAGACATGGGTGGGGGGGAAATGAAATAGACACAGTCACTGTCCTCAAGGGTTTCACAGATTAAGACAAAGAGAAAAACTCATCCCAGAGAGGGAACTAGCCCAGCTAGCCAAGAGACTTCTTTACTTCTTTGTTAATAACACACAGAACAGAACACTGCCTTAGGAAGATTAGGATTCCACTGATCCTCTAAGGCAGTAGGTAAGGCTCTTTCTGATAGTTCTGTGATACACTCAGGTGATACTGGCTCTTTGTGTTCCCAGGGCTGTGTTCAGATCCTCAGATTAAAATGGTTCTCCTAACTATCTCCCCTTAGAGAACAGAATTGTCATTTAGAGATCAGCAACTGGGGGAGATTGGCCATCTGCTATGCAGAAAGGGCCAAAGAGGTTTCTGTAAATTGAATTAGGATTCCCCTCCCCCAACCAGTACTGGACAGTGATCGAAAAAGAAGGACTCTGTGGGCTCACCAATGCAACTTTTAAATCAGAGTCTATGCAGTACTGTTTGCTGATGTTTGAACCTCTTGGTAAATAACTTACCATTGCCTTGATTTATTGTTATCTTTTTTTTTTTATCTCGACTACTTTGTAAAAATACCATTAAAAGTTTTGAGATTTTGCTTAGCTGTTCCATCCATATCTGGAGGTACCTTTTTGAGGAAAGATGAGATTTCAAGGCAAGATATAAAACTTTACAGAGTTCATTTGGATCTCTTGAGTTTATGTCCATTTGCTTTTAGACAGAAGTTGCTGAAGTAAAAATCTATGTATAAATCTGTCTGTATTATCACATAAGTCAATTCAGGTGTAAGTTAACATCTGTCACAAATGTTGGTCCAAACATGCCATATTGACTGAAAACATATCTGTAGGAAATTTCACTCAAGGTGTGCAATTATAATTTAATTTTTTAGCGGTAAGTCAGGTTATGCTCTTCTCTTTCCTTTTCATCCCGATTACAAATCAGCTAAAGGGTAGAGCTGAGGAGGGACAGGGGATGAAGAGCAAGAAGGAATCATGTACTTAAACACTCAGAAAGTTTTAGCTTTGATTCATTTTTTGTTTGAAACACAGTGCAAGTGTTATGTTTAGTTTCTCCTGCTCTAAAATAAGCACTGTTAATTTTTTCATTTGGTGAATTTTCACACAAGTGCTAATCACACGTTTCTATAAATTATATTAATTTAACTTATTTCCCTAAATGTTGTTCTGCAGTGTGTAGCACGGATGTTCTCAGATTCTTGGCTGTGTGAGCTTGTTGCCGTTGGAAGCAGAACAGAAACATCTGAAAGGCATTATCTGAATTACCAATGCCGGAGCATCTGATCTCACCTTTTACTCTGGTTCCTAAAACACAACTGTTTTTTCCCCTTGTGTTTTATCTGTATGTCCTGCCTCATCCATCGTTGACATTGCCCCACGTTTGGTTTTTTGGAGAAGACATTGTCATCATACAAGTACAAGCTAAAGATAGAGTAAATTTGGGTCATCATATTTGATGTTTAATGGTTTAGTTTGCATGAGGGTGACTACTTCACATTTAAAAGACGACAGAGATCGGTGTGGGCTATAATGTGTCCTTTCTTACCCCAAAAAGGAGTGTTTGTTTATGAAAAAATTAAGTATTATATATATTTTCCCTTTTCAGAGTATGATTTCATCCATTGTAAATAGCACATATTATGCCAACGTGTCAGCAACCAAGTGCCAGGAGTTTGGGAGATGGTATAAGAAATACAAGAAGATTAAAGGTAACTGACTTTTCTTTTTTTTGTTTTGAAAGCCTGTTTTTAATTTCTTAGGTCAATGAGTTGTTGGTCCTTTGACATTTATGCTAATTTTAGATACACATTTTTATAAAATTATATATAATTTTTACAAAAGTAAGATTCTTACTGTTCCCATCGGGAGATCCTAATTAGCTCCCTTAAAACTAAGATGGTATTATGGGACACCTGGGTGGCTCAGTCAGTTGGGCGTCCAAATTCCGCTCAGGTCATGATCTCGTGGGTTGGAGCCCTGAGTCGGGCTCTATGCTGATAGCTCAGAGCCTGGGACCTGCCTCAGTTTCTGCGTCTCTCTCTCTCTCTCTCTCTCCCTGCCCCTTCCCTGCTTGCAATCTGTCTCTCTGTCTCAAAAACAAATAAAAAATTAAGAAAAAAAACCTAAAGTGGTATTAGAACTAAAGTAAAATTCTTAGCATAATATATGAAGTTTATTGTTTTCACAAGAGATACTGTGAAGACCAAGATTTTTAGAAATATTTTGAAATGGCTGATTTCAGATAGGCATGTCTATTTAAAAAGCCCAATCAATAAATCATTTCCATTAATATATTAATGGAAATTTAAAAGCAGTCATTGTAGGTTAAATCGGCACTTACAGTTGCAGTACCAATTAAAAAATTGAAACAATGCTGTGGTAGCAAGAAATCTTTGGTTAGATCTATAGTTTTGATGTGCCAATTCCAGAGCCGTGGTTAAGTCAAAGGGACTCTGCAGTAAAGCAGACTTGTGTTCAAATCTCCATCCTCCATTTGCTAGTGTGTTTTTGTGAGTTTAAACAAATTACGTATTTAACTTCACCAAGATTCAATCTCCTCATCTGAAAATTGGAAACAATAAAAGTGTCTAAATCGCTCACTAGCTATGAGTACTAAATAAGTTAATACTGGCATAAACAAGTCTCTTAATAAATAATAGCTATAATACTCTACTGATAATTAACAGTAGTAGTAGAACTAGCAGTAATATATATTAGGTGTGGAATAGTGTCTGGTCCTGAAAATACAGCCTCTTATATAATAAATGGTGTGCTACTTAGACCATCCAGCCCTTTAAATGTATCAGTGATATTTTGCCTTTGCAAATATGTCAATGTTGGAAACATTCTGGTGTTCTCACCCATTTCAAATGCTATTCAAATTCAAATGCTATGAGCCCGGAGGGGATTTGGGGAATTTTGGGGTAACATAATAGGTTGATGTTCAAGGGTCCTTCCAGTCTATATTTTGCATGATTCTGACATCATCCATCATACTTTATTATAGGTATTCATAGCCTTGCTGACAGTTCTCTGCCCCCATATGAGGTTCAAATGACAATTTATGGTGGGTAGGTAAAAGTAAAAGATGAGTTTATTTGTTTTACTACCTACAAGTTTCCTCCAGGGAGACAGTATCCAAGTAATGCTTGTTGGTGTTTGAGTATTTGTGAGCTTGTTTACAAGGTTACCTTTTGATGAAATTATTTTTACATGCATTGGCAGTACCTTTCTGATTACAAAGGACTGAGAGCATTTTATGCTAAATATCCAGTTTATAAGGAAAGTCAAGATGTTGAACTACCCAGGAGGAATTAAGTATACTGAAAATTGAATTAAGATCCATTTCTCTTCAACATATTCTAAAATTCTTAGCTGCATTTAGATTCCAGTTTGGTCACTTACTTTAGAATATTATTAATATTAACTCTTATGCAAGATAAGATGAATAACTCCTTCTCATTATAAGGCATGATTGTGTAGTTCAGAAGGGTTTCTTTTCTTTTCTCTAAGCGTTGTCTCTAAGTTTTTCTTTTAAAATAAGATTGTTGAAGTGTTTGAACATATCCTCTTTGGCTAAACATCAAAAGAATCATGCAGCTTCAAGGTCATTTGTTAGATCCCATTTACTTGCTGTTAGAAGAGAAAAGGAAGAGAGTGTCCTCTTTTAATAGGCTGGAGTATAATTCCAGATTCAGAAAGACTGGAAACTCTTCACTCTAGTGTTTTCAGAATTGCCACTACAGAATCTGTGTGTGTGTGTGTGTGTGTGTGTGTGTGTTCACACACATACATATTAACACTTATATCTTCTACTCCCCCCCCCCTTTCTTAGAGATTCAATTCTTTAAGCTCTATTTTTTTTTTCAAGATAGTAAATGCACAGTTAAATCTTAAGTGCCGTAAAAGCAGACTGAGACCTTGATTTCAATCAGGAGGTCAAGGATCCACACCTGAAGAGGCTGCCAGACACTGTGTACACATGCTATTCAAAGAGATGGAGCTAGTCATTGCTGTTGAAAAGTGTGTGTGTGCATGTGTGTGTGTGTCAGTAGGAGGAGAAAAGGGAAGGTTAAGGTATGTGTGAAGTAAACACAAGCTGCCGTAAAACAGTTCAAGTGGTGTTGATTCATCAACCAAGGGAGTGGGAGGAAAAACAAAGAACTCATGGCAGGTATAATGGCATACAGAAAATAAACGCCCAGAGAAGTACATTTTATTAACTTTCGACCCTCAGCGAAAAGGAATGTTGGACCTATACAGGCACATTTCATCTGATGGAAGCTTTGTGCTATGAATAGATGTTGCTGTGGGGGTTCCTATCTAGTAGAATCCACTTCTCATGGGAAAGGAATGATTTTGTTTGTAAAATTTCTGTTTGTGTCCATCCATTTTAAAAATGAGAAAAAGAAGTAATGAGTTTCAAATCTGGAAATTAGTGGTAGCAACATCAGAGCTAGGGTTCTGCCTGAGAATCTGGAAGTCAAGAATTCCATGTCCTTCCTTTGCCCCCCTACCCATCCTGTTTCCACCTCCACATTACCAATTTACATGTATCCCGGCTGATATAATGTATAGAAGAAAATCTCATGCTAACTTACTAATGTCCCAAACTAAATGCAGCTACATTGTTAAATATGTTTCCTATTATCTGCTAATGTCTGTTTTAATAAAACAGTGGGAACTAAATGGTTGCTTCTTAATCAAAACCATGATTTCCTGACATAAGCTATGTGATTCTGTTACAAATTGCCACATATAGATCTCCTAAGTCAAAATTTTTTTCTCTCTTCATAGAAATAAATAAACAGTAAAATAATTATATACTCTGGAAGATCAAAGTAAATATGACTAAAACCTGGCAAAAATAAAAATCCACTGAAAGGATTAAAAAAGGGATCAGATTGCAAATTCTATAGTTAATGCTTAAATAAATATGAGAAAAATGAACAATCAATAATTTGATATCATTAAAAACAGATGTAAAACCTATATACAAATGGAATTGTCTGAATTTTGAAGTAAACATTTTAATGTGCATTTTTTGAATTTGTTGTTATTATAGCTAAACTATTTACACTTCTTCTTTAAAATGTCCTAAGTTAGTTTGGCTTTATTTTCCCCAGTGATCACAACAAAGTACATTCTGTTTACCTTTTTTCTTTAATTTCAAAGACAATCATGGTTGACACAGACATATTTGAGTTAACATTAGTGTTAACTCAGGATAGATAGGGAGAGAGAGTTTGTATACGCTGGTTTTAAGGTCCAGAACTATGAACCTGCTTCCCAGGAATTTTTGATAATTGAATAAAATGAAGTAGGTAGATAGGGTAGTAGGTTGGCTTGGATGGCATTTTTTATTGCTGTTCATCTCACACTGTAATTGCTTCTGCTCTAGATTTTACAGTGTAACACTCATAAGCAAGTATGAGAAAAAAATGTACATATTGTGTAAAAGCAGGGGGGAAGAAGAGACCAATATTAGCAGTTGTTTAGTGTGTAGGAGTTTTAATGTTGGACACAAGGATAATCCACAGGGACCTGGAAATGTTCATGCTTCCAAAATTATTTTCAAGAATTCTTCAGGTTATGTGGAATTTATCCCTTCAATTTTTCCTTCACAAGTTTACACATTTTAATGTAACATTTATTGTTGTAACTTAACTCTTTTATATTAACTATTTAGATATAAACTTGCCTCATCATTTCTATGAAACTAAGTGGCAATTATATATGCAGTATCATCAGAAATTACACTCTTACGGCAATCCACTTTTCAGGGGATCTTATAAGAATAAGAAAGTACCTTAACAAAGAAGGACTCTTATATTTTAAATGTGTCCTAATTAAAAATTAATGAGTTAAAAGAAAATAATGCTATGTCTAAAGTGTTATTCATTTGACACCAAAAGCAAAATGAAGTGTCATCTTTGCTGTGGTCAATCTCAAGTATTTAATGTGTCCCAAGAATTAAGGGGTCATTGAAAGTTCACACAAATACTAGTGGATATTGTAAAATTATTTGTGTCATAAAATAATACCACTAGAATGAATGGACCTAACCAAACCCCATATTTTGGCCAGAAAGCAAAATTATCCTCATCACTTTTCTTTTCTTAATCATTGCTCAAGAACCCCCTGATTGTTACTTGTCTTAATTTTATTTTTTGAACTTATTTTGTAAAATATTAAAAAGCTGGGAGAAATGAGGATTTTAAAAACCAGTGTTACTTTTCCAAGCCTGGTTTATTCTAGTAATCAGTATTTTATCTGACCCTGTCTGATCTAGTCTTGCAAGATCAAACGTCCAGGCCAGCAAGCAGACAGTAAACAAAGCCCGTGAAGGGTTTCAGTAAACACAAAGATTAGATGTTGAATGAAAATTAAACTCCTTGAACTAGTCCTCTGTACTAAAGTGGTTAAGTGGGTTGTGATTAAAAGAAATAAGTAATTATGATCATTATAGCTGAAATGATATAATGTTACCACATTTAAAGCACCTCTTGTACCCAAAAATGATTGTGTCATTTACAAAGTTGTGCCTCAGAGTTGAGTAGAGAAATCAATGTCCCCTGACCTGGTTCCGTAAGGCAGCCGTTGCTTAGCCGTGGTGGTATCGGTGGTCAGGACAATGCCTTTAATCAACTGCTGGTACTTCTGCCTCTGCTGTTGTTTAGCTCTGATGAGGTAAAAGCAACTTACTTTTGTCTACCTAATTTTTCTGAGTCATGAAAGAAATTTTCTTTCAGCTTTGGATCTAAATGAAGGTGTTCGGCAAGGAAGTTTGTTCCTCTGCCTATACTGCATCTTGCTTAAAGTAGTGCCAACATCAAATCCTTGACTTTTATATAAATCCTTGAACTTACATAAATTTTATATAAATGTTCATGGAAATAGAAACATCACTTCCACAACTGACCACTTACTGGTTTCCCAACGTTTGGAAGAGCCTTGTGCATTTTTACTCTGATAATCATTGATGTGCATTCACTGAATACTTTTAGCCTGTTTGGCCCTCCCATTAGAAGTTTATTGGCCATGGGGTGCCTGCATGGCTCAGTCAGTTAGGTTAAGCGTCTGACTTTGGCTCAGGTCATGATCTCACGGTTCGTGAGTTTGAGCCCCACGTCGAACTGTCAGCACAGAGCCTGGAGCCTGCTTCAGGTTCTGTGTCTCCCTCTCTCTGCCCCTCCTCCACTTGCACTATGTCTCTGTGTCTCTGTGTCTCTCAAAAATAAATAAACATTTAAAAAAAAGTTTATTGGTCGTGTCAGCAAGTGAAAGAATGGCATGTGGGAAATGTCATGTACCCTAAGCTCAGTTGTGGGCCAATTCCTTACTTGGATCTTAAGAAGCTCATTCTAGCTGTACTGATAGCTGCTTTGGCTTTAACTTTGTTCTTCAAAATTCATAAATGTTAAAATGTAAAGCAATCATTTGTCAACAATGTGATTTGTAGATTAAAAGAAACAAATTTGCTATCTGCTTATATTATTTATTTATTTAAAAAATTTTTTTAATGTTTATTTACTTTCAAGAGAGAGAGTCAGGGCATGAGTGGGGGAGGGGCAGAGAAAGAAGGAGACAGAATCTGAAGCACGCTCCAGTCTCCGAGCTGTCAGCATAGAGCCTGATGTGGGGCTCCAGCTCACAAACTGTGAGATCATGACCTGAGCCGAAGTGAGACGCTTAACCGACTGAGCCACCCAGGCGCTCCTCTGCTTATATTATTTATAATGCCATTTTAAACATATGCTTTAAAAGGATGGAGAGGGGGAAATGATATTTTTTCTAACTCCCTCCTTTCCTGCCTCATCTATCCATCCATCCATCCATCCATCCATCATATATAATTATTGTTTGAAAGAAGTAGAAGATACAGTTCTTGGTTTTTAAAGGCCTACATCTATAAAATTAGTTTGAGCATCCACTTTATGTACCTGGCAGGATTCTAAGTGGGGAACATTACATAGTCCCTCCCTGCAAGAAAATTACAGTTACAGTTAAATAACTAATTTTAATTAAACAAATGTTTAGTGAGTGCTTCTATAACAGGCTATTTTCAGTTCTAGAAGCAGAGAGACATCCAGAAACACATGAGATATGGTTCCTACCTCTGATTGTATTGCTGTCGACCTAGCAGAGGAGGAAGCTCTCTATCTGGTGAATATGTAGCAGTGGTATAAACTTGTGCAGTGGTAGCGCAGAGAATGGTCCATAAGTTTTACCTGATACGTGTTAGGTTGGGGGGAGAGTAATTTGAAAAGTAGCCCATGAGTTATATCTTAAGGACAGTAAGATTTTGCAAGGAGAAAAAGAGAAGGGAGAACATTTCAGGCAACTGCAAGTTCTTGGGTATAGATGCAGAGGTGCAAAAGAGCATGGATGCTTAGAAAACTATGGGTGGTTGTCCAGTGTCTCTAGAATGACAGTACATTTATCACAATACTGTCATGTAAGAGAGGCCCAGCATGGCTGACATTTGGTGAAACAGAAGGTATAGCGTGAATAGGTGTGGGGTTGATGATAGCATCAAACATTAGGAAATGAGCAAAGATTTTTTTGGGATCTGGTTATAGGGAACAGTTACGTTATAATGATGAAAAATAAGGTTGGGACCTTACCTTGGGGGAACTCTGAAAGTTCCATTGAGGTATATTGAGACTTGGTGAAAACTTTTCAGCAAGGGAGTGATATGGTGAAAATAGTGGTTTAAGAAAGAAATTCCTTTAGGGAAGCCTGGGTGCTCAGTTGCTTAAGTGTCTGACTCTTGATACCAGCTCAGGTCATGATGGAAGGGATGTGGAATCGAACCCTGCATCGGGCTCCATGCTGAGCATGGAGCCTGCTTGGGATGCTCTCTCACCCTCTCTCTTTCTGCCCCTCCTCAGCTAACACTTTCTCTCTCTCTCTCTCTCTCAAAATAAATAAACTTAAAAAAAAAAGAAATTCCTTTCGAATTCATCTAAAACTATGTGTGGGGGTGAGTGTATATAGCAAGAGAGGAGGCAGATGGGAAGGCTTAAGGGCAGTATGTGCAACTGAGAGGAAGTATGCAACAGAGAGTCTATTGCATTCATATATGGAAGTGAAGATGGGGAAGTGTGGCCTTGGCTTTTGGTGGCAGCAGTGAGAAAGAGAGGTGACCAATGCAATATGTGTGTAGGAAAGAGAAAAAGAAATCAAAGTAGAATCCAAGGTTTTGAGCTTAAGTGACTCTTGATGGTTTTGACAGAAATAGGCCAATATAAATTGAGGTTGCTGGTACTTTTTAGTGAGAGTTGATGAACTAGGTAGAAATATCCATTTGGTCATTCAAGATGTAGAGCCAGCTGACCAAAGGACAGGACTAGAGAATAAATTTTGGAGCCAAATTTTTTGTCATGATAGTTAAAATACCGCCAAAAGAGCATTCTCTAAAAAAAGAGAATGAGAACAGGAGGGGATTGGAAGCTTTGAGAGGAAAATGGCCATGGCTTAAGAAGATAGGAAGAAAGTGAGGTTTCATGGAAGCTGAGGCAAGATGGGTTACTAGTGGAGAAATGTTAACAAGGATGCCAGGAGGAGGAGAAGGAGAAGAAGAGGTATTTGGAGGTTCTTAGCTTTGGCAAAAAGGGGATCTTGATAAGTAAGAGTTTACAAACCAGGAAGGGATAGGATCTGAGGCACAGTTGATGCTTTGCCCTTGAAAGAAAGAGAAATAGCCATGTCTTCTTTAGAATCTGAAGGAAAGGAAAGGAGATGAACAAGAAGACAGGTTTTGGAGATAACCTGAGGGGTAAAGAATGAGGCAGATCATCCCATAGGCAGCTGTTGTGATTAACCAGCAGTAAAAGAGAGAATGGCTGGGATGGGGATTGGTTAGGAAAATGCCTGAAATAGGTTCTGGAGCAACCATATTTGGGCAACAATGCGAAAACAGGAAGCCGAACGAGGTGACCTAGTTAAGGGTTTACAGTGGGGTTCAGGTCTTCAATTCTTACCTTTTTCCTTACAGTATGCTTTAGATTTCTCAGAGCTTCAGATTTCCATTTGTCCTGCCCAGAAACAAGATGAGAAACTAAAAAACAAAGATAGATCTGATGGTGCCTAATGAAGAATCTACAGTTGTGAAATGAATTTTTGTATGTAGACCAGAAAGTGTCTAGCTGATTAAAAATCTGGTATGATTGTGGTGACATCATCTTATTTGGGGGAAATCAGTGGGTTAGAATCAGAGAAGTCTCTTGGTTTCTAGATCAATTAAATAAAAAGTGTTCATCTTTCCTTGGATGATTTACAAAGTTAAAAGTTGAAAAGCACTTATTAAGTTCACAAGGTACTCAAAGCTAAGTACAAGTGCTATGTAAGATATTAGGTCTAACATGATAATTGCCTGTGCTAGGCATTGTTTTCCTAGCTATTCACCTAACTGATGATAGGCATTCATTTCACCTTTTGCAGGAATTTGAGATTATCTAACATAGGAATCCTGAACTCCCAAGGGAACAGACAAATCTGGACTCCTAGAATATAAGTCAGTCTATGAGTTCTAACATTGGGCTTTCCAAGCTGTCATCTTTCTAAGTTCCATGTTTTATAGTAATTTTGACTTACTTTTGAATAATCCCCTATCAGACCAAAAGTTTTTTGAAAGAACATCTCAGGGATACATCCATGTTGTGCCCTCCTCAAAACCCCTGTGAACATAGGACTTTGAACATTGTAAGTACTTATTTTAGTAAATAGTAATAGAATTGAATTTAATATATGAACTTATTTGAACTTATGCATTTAAAAGTTTTATTTTTACGCATATGATATTGTGACTAATCTTATTTGCTATCTGATGTTTTGACTGAGAGAAAAAAGACAATCTTTGCCTTTAATTCATATTATAGATGTCCTTAACAAATTAGTAATGGGTTAAAATCATTTTTTTCTTATTAATTAGTTACTGAGCTAAAGATTTAACTATAGTTAATTCCACTGAAAGAGACAGTAACACTTTTGTTAAGTAAAAATTAGGGACCTACAAAAAGCATCCCTTTAAGGGTTTTCCAGCTAGTTTATTGAATATTTTCCTTAAAATAATGGCCTAAAACATTTAAGTCCTGTAAAACCAAATAGAATGGCCAATGGAAAAGAATGAATTATGGGTTTATTGTTTCTTCGATTAACTTTTCTTTAATAGTCTGGATTAAAGAATCAATACACATAGAAGCTAACTGGCAAAGGTAGAATGCTCCTAAACAATAATGTTAAGTTTCTGAAATGCAATTTTTTTCTATCATGCTGAATTCACCTTTGAAATTACAGTTTAGAGTAAAATAAAGAATAAAAATAAATAGATAAAACTTGCTTTAACCTGTACAGAAAGTTACAGGAATACTCGAAATGACTAATGTTATCAAACTATGATAAAGCATTGTTTGAAACCAAAAGGGACACTAGTGTTCATATGGGGAGGGAGTTGCTGAGATTACAGTAGGGATAGAGGTGGGATAATGCTCACTTTTTCCATGGAACATAATAGGTCCTATGAGCTTTTTTTTTTTTTTTTTTTTTTTGCCAAAACACAGAGGTGTCCAGCTTCAAGTGCTTTATGGTAGATATATATGTTTTTGTGGATCTTAATATGATGGAAAAAGGAAGTTGATAATAGGGGAAAATACACCTAAGAAAACCAGTCATATGGTATTATCACAATGCCGGCTGGTATACTTCTCTTATGGGGCTGGAAGCATTTTCCTTCCAACCCTTGTTTTATTAGGAGTTAACAAGTTGGCTCTGAATATCTTGCTCTAGGCAGAGACTTTGCAAGCAAGTTCTCAACCCAGAGACAGATTCTCTTTAACAAATTTAGAGAAAAACAAATCTTTTAACTTTCGCAGTCCTAAAAGACTTAGCTTTTTGTTTTTTTCCTTTTACCCTTCAGTCTTTTCAAGCTCCTAATATTTTTCTTTAATTATATTTAGTAAACTCTTCTGGTAATAGTTTGTTTTTTTTTAAATGGTGTGGGATTTATATTTGATATGTATGGAATATTAGCTTTAATTCTGCAAATCATGTCTGTGTTAACAGAGAATAGAGTTTATATAACAAATTGACTTTGTTCCTCAGTTATTGACTAGGACAGAATAAATCAGAAATAGTTTCAGTGATTGGGCATATATTCAGTATTGGCATATGGGATGCTGTTATGGTTTGTCAGGGAAATTAGTGTTATGATACATTTTAACAACAATTTAAGTCAGTGAAAGACTTTGGGTAGACAGTATGGTTGATTAGTGATAATATGTAACCCACCTCAGAGAGAAGAGTCAAAGTAAATAGCAGGTTGAACCATATGAAATTGCTATTTTTATAGATTGAAATTAGATATTGCCAATTTCATATAGTTCAATCATGTAAGAATTTATTGTGATTGCTTGGGATTCTCAGGTTATTACCTATATTATGTGAGTGTGCATACCCCCTTTTACTTCTTGTTGTTTACATGTTTCAAAGAAATATTTCATATTTACAGAGTTTATAAAGAGTACTTGCCAAAGCTCTCAATTGTGTGATTCATGTCTTTCATCAGTGAGGTGGGAGTCCATACTGATGACACTCATTTTGGGACAAAGCTTTTTTTGGCTGCAAGAAAAATAAAAGAATAAAAGAATTGCAGATTCTTGAAAATAAATATAATGAGTACGAATTTGTATTATTGTATATATGTGTGTGTATTATATATATGACTAGAATAAATTGCTAATGATAACATTGGGATTGAATGGAACTATGTTTTGTCATAAAATAGAAATGCATTTTAAATTATAGGCAGATGTTACAGGCCCATCTGTGTACCAAACAGTTAAATTATCTGAAGTGAATCTAAAGGTTGAATATGTAAAACTAATGTTATTCAGTACTGTATCTGTAGGGGCTAGCATTGTTTGGCACATAACAGTTGATTAATAAGTACTTACAAATTAAAACAAGTGTGAATAACACTGTCTTAGTGATGAGCTACTTCAATTGTTGAGGAATCAGTGATTTTATCACTTTTTAGAACTGACCTATTTTTTCAGTCTGTCACATCAGAAGGGCATACAAGGCATATAGTGGAGGCATTATGTTGCGCCCACACCATTCAGGTAGCCCATCCATCTTCATGTCACCAATGGGTATACATGCCTCGTGCTTGCGTGCGTGCACATACTAATAGAGCAGCAGGACTTCTCTATAGGAAAGTAGATTTGTCCTGACTCAAATCCTAAAATTAATAATAACCACATGCCCCAAGTTGGGCACCTTAGCATAAGCCATGGAACAAAGGCTTTAAGGTCCTAAAGACATAGGTTTGAATTGGATTCTTCCTTTAATAGGTATGTGATATGATTTTTTCTGAGCTTCAGCTTCTTCAATAAAGTGGTCATAATAATATCTATGTCATACTATTTGAGAGTTCAATGACAATGATATGTTCAGGGCTTAGGTCAGTGGCCCAGCTACTGTGTAAAAGGTAGGGCTTCATGCTACCTGAAATGCCAGTATGTTGTAAAAGAGGTATATGACCAAGGCGGATATGAGAATTTCCACACTTATAATAAGTATTTTTCTATAAAGGAAATTCATTAAAAAGTATTTGTGACATTTTTAGAAGTCAACTGAGAAGTCAGCTGAGAAGTTGACTTAGAGTTATGCAGAGAAAGAGAAAAAACTAGGTTTTATTGGTCATGTGGTTTGTTTATTATGCTTATAAGGTTTAGAGCCATCAGCTGTAATCATTCTGAATATTCCTAAATATTTATCTACATTTGGACAGCTATTTGACCTTGAACAAATTATCTGAACTCTCTGATATTAGATGGGATCATTGTCTTTAAAATTGGGGTCCAAGTTTTGGGGACTAAGGGGTTGGGGAGCAAGGAACTTGGGGTGGAGGTTTGGAAATGCAAGGTAGCGATATATTCAGGAGTATTTTTTGTCTACACTCCAAGGTTTGGGTACCAATTCGAAATTATTAACTTGATTGGCAACTTTTCTACCAAGAGTGTCAGGGGCAAACCTGTCATACCTTTATAGAATCACCTCCAGAGTACTTTCTGAGTTGAAGGAGTCACAGAGAAATTCTTCCATTCCCTCACCCCACTTTCTTTGGCTTATATTCTTCTACCCAGGCTTTTTAGGAGAGGTTCTAGGGAATACTAGAGTGTTATCTTATTAGGGAATCCATTAGCACTCATTCATGCTAATCCGTTTATATTTGCATAAGCATCTTAATGGTTTAAGGAAAAAATCCATAGGCCAGAAATTCCAGAAATTTCTCAGTGCAAAGCCTTTTACCCAATTCATTGCATGCTTTCTAAGTATGGACAGACCCCAAGAGTTATTTCACAAAAACAACTGTGTTAAGGTTTGCATTAAAACACAAGGTTCATAGGTCTGGAAATTTTAATCAATCTTTTAAGCAGCATTGGTAGATAAACCTGCAGAAGCAATACTACATCTACCACTAGTGTCACTATATAAACTGCTATTACAGCGGGGAGTTTGGCAAAGACAGATATCTTAGGGAAGTCTTAAATTCTTACCATAAAGAGTCATGAAGCAGAAGCAAACATTCTGAGAAAGAGAATTGTTTTGAAAATCCTAGCAGCAATTTTCTTTAAGACACAATTAGGTTAGTAACCTGGAAGGTTGCTTTAAAACCAATTTGCAGATGATCCTCCCTATTTTATAGATAATCTCAATTTCACCCAGAAAGTTAGAACCCAGGCCTTAAATATCCCTGTTTGCTCTAACACCTATCCTATGCCATCTTGGCTGTGACTGGCTGGCGTCTGATGTATGCTGATCAGACACTTCTCCTTTGGCTTTTAAATTCTCAGTGTTTTTTGGGGCATTTAGTCATGGAGTAGATTTTGAGTATTGAAATTTTACTAGGTTTCTTTACATAGCATTTATAGCAAATAGACCTAATAAAAACAATGAAATCCAACTGAGAGAAGCAGTAACCTAAAGAGGAAAAATTATGGTTTTTTTGTTTGTTTGTTTTTGTTTTTTAAGTTTGGACATTTTTGATGCCTGGGACATTTTCTCATTCCCTGGAAAATACAAATAAGATATCAAACATTTGCTTTTTAAAAATACTATAGGACATACATTTTCCTTCTTTCTTTTGGGTGACGTAAATGTAACATGTATACATTTAGAGCATATTTTATTCCTTAACGTTTTTTTAAATTTTTACTTATATTAACTTTTGAAACTTAAAACTGTATTTGTGTAGCATATCTATAAGTTTAATTTCAGGAGTTGTGAGAGTGTATCATTTTATTTCCCATATATTCTTCTACATTCTAATTTGAAGGCCAGAATATGAACTGTTATACCTCATTTGGAGAAACTGAATAGCAACATATCCCTGTGTATACTGTGTGAGGCATGTGATTATGTGTGGGAGGCATATTGATAATGAATTCTTTTAAAGTATAGGATTTAGTTTTAAAAGTGGTATGATGTAACATGGCATAGTGACTTGAAAAACAGAAAAGATTGCAGTTCTTTAGGTGACCTTTGAGAAACAGCAGATGTTTGTCAGGGTGTCTTAATCAGGAAGTTTTGAAATGGGAAGCCTAATCTGTTAATGTTAATTATACAGATATTTTCTGAAATTTACAATAGTGCTTTGACCAAGATCTTTCACATAGATACTGATCATCTAAACTTTACTCATACAATTCTGAGATAATAATGTTTTTCCTATGGTAAGACTGAGATCCAGAGAATCTCCAACTTGCCCCACAAGGAGGCCCCACAGCTAATAAGAGGTATGGATTTGAGTACAGCTTTCTAATACCAGGTCTGATCAGTGCTTCTTCAGTATAACATTTATCATTAACCAAAACTAAAGATTTATCACAGATAAATTTTTTTAATGTTTATTTATTTTTGAGAGAGACAGAGCATGAGCGGGGAAGAGGCAGAGAGAGGGAGACACAGAATCTGAAGCAGGCTCCAGGCTCTGAACTGTCACCAAAGAGCCTGACTCGAGTTTTGAACCCACGACCTGTGAGATCGTGACTGAGCCAAAGTCAGATGCTTAACTAACTGAGAATCAAATTCATTATGAATTAAATTGCAACTCTGATTCAAAGCCCTAGAAGTGGTGTGTTTTATATGTCTTTAATAAGTAAGCATTTTGGCTCTATTGAGAATATTTTTGGTTGTGAATGTGAACATTGCTTTCATCATCAGAGGCAGGACTACCATTTATCCTTCACTTTTTTTTCAGGACTTTTGTTCCACCCCTAAATATTACAGAGATTGAGATGGACCCTCAGCGCCAAGGTGTTATCTTTGAACTTGGTTTAGTTTAAGACAGACCTAATATTATGTTTCCTATTAGAGTGAAAAAACAAAACACAAAATCACACACTGCTTTTAGGTCTACACCTCACCCATTGTGATTACTTTCAAATAAATTTAAATAGAAAGGAAGAGAGGACTTGTTCTCTGTCTCTCTGTGTCTCTCCAAAATAAATAAATGTTTAAAAACATTAAAAAAAAGGAAGGAAAAGAAAGAGAGGTAGAGGGGGATGGAGGTAAGAAAGAAAAGGAAGGAGGGAGGGAAGGAGGAAAGAAGGAAGGAAGAGGGGAAAAGAAGGTGGGAGGAAGGAAGGAAGGAAGGGAGAAAAATAGAAAAGAAATAATGAATGTCCAAGCCCAGTTTTTAGATGGAGTCTTGTACATTGTGATGTTCCTCTGACCGTTTTTTTAAGCATTTTTCTTTGATCTGCTGTGGCTTTAGAGGCTAAAATATTATTATGATATTATTTTTATGAGAGTGGTAGCAGAAAAAAATGAAAAAGTTTTTCAAATTTAGCAAAATCTGTACAAATTGTTACTGAAACCATACACTGTTCTGGTCAGTGGAGATGTAGCCTCTTGATGAGTCTTGATTAGTATTTGATTTTTAGGCATTCTTAAAAGTGAGAATGTTGATTTCTTTCTCTTTTAAATGTTTATTTATTTATTTATTTTAGAGAGAGAGAGAGAGAGAGAGAGAGAGGGAGAGAGAGGGGGAGAGAGACTGGAGGAGGGGCAGAGAGAGAGAGAGAAGGAGATACAGAATCTGAAGCAGGCTCCAGGCTTTGAGCTGTTAACATAGAACCTGACACGGGGCTCGAACTCACAAACTGTGAGATCATGACCTGAGCCAAAGTCAGATGCTCAACTGACTGAGCCATCCAGGCTGCCCTTTTTTTTATCTCTTTCCTGGCTTTTATTTGTAGAGCTACCAGGGACTGAAAAATATCAACAAAGGTTTTTCATTTGACCAAACTTTACTCAGTTTTATAAATCTTCTCCATGGTCCATCTGTGCACTTCCTTGTAAAATCCAGCTTGAGCAAGAACCCTGTTAAGTCAGTTTAACTTGAACCCCACCCATGATGTCTGATCACCCCTCAATATCTGAATGGGTTCCTCATCTTCTGCCATCCCCCTCAGGTGATGTTTGAACACCATGGCCTGTTTTTAGCAAAGAATCAGGTTAGGTCAGTTTAGCCAGAACTCCCCTTACTCCTGATGTTTCCTCTTGGTAATTTTCCATCCACCGATCCTTACCTTGCTCTTTGGCTTTAAATTCCCAGGTGTTTATGCTGTTTCAGGTGTTGAGCCCCTTCTCTCTCCCCCACCATAAAATCCCGTTGCTGCTGTCCCTTTACCTATTGCGGTGGTCCTGGATAAGGTGTACCTCACCATCTTTAATGAGTGCCACTGAGTATTTTATTTTCTTTAGCAATTTAAGGGATATCTTTCGTCTTATGGGCAAAATTTTAAGACTGTGGGCAGGGTCTGCTTTTCAGAAATGTTTTGTTTGGTGTTATTGTGTTATGCATATTGAATTTGTTGCCAATGCTTGAAAAATACGCACTATCATGTAATAATCCAGATTTTCTATTTTCTTGAAAAAAATCTGAAGAAATGACAATATGAGAAAGACAAAAACTGGCTGAGGCAAGGTAGTGGCTGCTTCCTTTGGATTGGGCAGTCTTTCTCTTACTGCCCCTAGTACCTCCGTACCTGGCTTCTCTGGCTATTTTCCTCTACCTGGAGATATAGGCATTTGCCTTTGTGATTCCTTCATTATGGTTTTCTAAGTAGTTAGCACTTCATGGTGTTACTGTAAGGACACTTCTATAGTCCCGGTTTTTAACTATATGAATTTCTAAGGATCGGAGAACTCATAAGAAAAGGAACATACTATGTATAATCTTGAAGGAATATAGAGTGACATTATTCAGATTGTTACCACGCCAATTCATACAGGTTTCTTGGAGCCCTGACGTTAATGCTTAATTGTGTGCATAATTATAACTAAATCTGTCAATAGAGCTTTTTATTAATGATGTGATTTATATATGTTTCCAAAAAGTAACTCACTCAAAGATAATTAAGCCATTGAAAAATGAAAATACTGAAATTTTGGAAAATTAGGTTTTGGTCAAAGAATGCATGCTGTAGGAGGATGGTTCTATATTTAAGTAGAAAAAGAAATGGATAACACTTTTACTCCTTCAGTGCCTGAGCACATAATTTAGTATTTGAATTTGCCTTTATTTTGGCTGGATTCGAAAGGAATTAAAAATGAATCAAGTGTCTACTAGGGGCCAAGTATTTCTGTCTATAAAGTACAATTTTACTCTAGAAGCAGTCCATGGTCTCTGTACTTCTTTCAGTAAAGGAATCATAACAGTAATTCCTGTCCTAGGCAAACGGTGTTAGATTATCTTTTGAAGTCTCTCAACCGTTTGCTTAGTTTGGTTTTAAGATTGTATACCTTAAAGTTTAATTAATACAATGACTGAAAAATGTTTGCATTTAAAGGATAAAATTAACATAATTTGTTCATCTTGAACCTTGTGAAGGAAAGGTGAATACAATGATATGAATTACATTGAAAGGATTAAGTTAGACATTGAGACTTTAAAGAAGTCTGAGGTAAACTTTACTTATTTGGGGGTTTATAGGAAAGTTAAGCAGTCACTTTGCTTTTTTAAGCAAAGCAGGAATAAATACTGTGTATGTCTGAATATAAGGTGATCCCAAGATACTAATGTTTATTTTCCCAAATATTTTCCCAAATGTGAAGTTTTGAATATATAAAATAACCATTAGACATATGGATAATAGTCAAATATTTACTTACATTTTAATGTATTAACTTCCACCTATGTATTTTAAAATCACATATTACATAGGATATTAATTAGAAATACTACTTTTCTCCACCCTTCAAGTTCATGTGATTTGGCACACATGTCTCTGTCATTACAGGACCCATGTTTGGAGTCACCCAGTTTCTAGCATACACCATTGCTGCTGAAGATTTTTTGAGACTTAGTATTTTTTTGATAAAAATATGATTCTGACACTGTAAACCATATACCAAACTACAGCATCATTTGCATAATAGTGGGACAATTATTTTAAAAATTTGTCCTATGGATGACTACTTTTGATCTCCAGGATGTAACCGCCTAAAGTAGTGTTCTTTAAAGTCTTAGTAGTCTTTTGCATGATCATATCCAACATTTGCAACTGTAAGAAATAAGAAATAATTACTAAATCTGTTTGGAATTTTTACTTTAAAAAACAGATTTTGTTAAGTTACATCTGCAAGGATTTAAAACTAGGAATGATGGAGGCTGTTTCAGCCTAAATGTGTTTTCTCCAAACAAACCTTTGTTTTACATAATAATGTAATACAGAGATTTAGACAAGGATTTAACTATGAGGTGATTTGCTCTTTCCTAGGAAATATTCTTGGGGGAGCAAAAAATTCTGCCTCATGCTTGAACATATATGATACTCACTTTCTTTTACTTCTGCCTTTCAAGGTTATTCCTTAAATCTTCACTAGTAAAGTGTAATAAAATGTAATAAGGTAGATATCCTGGGGATAGGGGGGAGAAGCATCTTATTTAATGGAAAGTCAAGAAGATGTTATAAATATTGTGAGTTTTTTTCTTATCCTGGTACATATCACAATCATTAACATATCCAATTTTTAAAGAAATGTTTCTATCACAAAGAGAGCAAGTGAGTAGATAAAACGATATACTACGTGGTACACATTGTCTATGAATGTTCCCATAGTTGTATAGTACTTATTGTGTGAGATTTTTATTAGGAAGTACCAGTTAATTTGGCAGGAGATGTTGTCCTTGTCATTTCCTGATAACCATGAACTACACCATTAACCACAAACTACAGAAGATGAGAACAGCTGGTGTTTTTATAACAGAGAGTGATGAGGGAGATGAGAGAGCTTGGGAATATGAGAGGATTTAGAATTTATCATGCTTAGTGGTTTCTGTCTTAGTTATTCAATAAAATGCCTGCTTTTAAGAACTGAAGAAAAATGAAGTGGTAAATATTATTACTTTCATATCACCTATGAAAAAATCTATGATTATAATATTTTGCAAGGAAGGAAAACTCACTTTTACTCTGGGGCTTTCAGCTTTGTATGAAAAACGTTTATGTTGTTAATATACCAAACGTATGATAATTCAGTACTACTTACATTAGCAATAAATTATACCAATGAAAATAATGATCAATTATCATTTTTTATCTCTTAACAGTAGAAAGAGTGGAACGAGAAAACCTTTCAGACTATTGTGTTCTGGGCCAGCGTCCAATGCATTTACCAAATATGAACCAGCTGGCATCCTTGGGGAAAACCAACGAACAGTCTCCTCATAGCCAAATCCACCACAGTACTCCAATCCGAAACCAAGTGCCCGCGTTACAGCCCATCATGAGCCCTGGTCTTCTTTCTCCCCAGCTCAGTCCACAACTGGTTAGGCAACAAATAGCCATGGCCCATCTGATAAACCAACAGATTGCCGTTAGCCGGCTCCTGGCTCACCAGCATCCTCAAGCCATCAACCAGCAGTTCCTGAACCATCCACCCATTCCCAGAGCAGTTAAGCCAGAGCCAACCAACTCTTCTGTAGAAGTCTCTCCAGATATCTACCAGCAAGTCAGAGATGAGCTGAAGAGGGCCAGTGTGTCCCAAGCTGTCTTTGCAAGAGTGGCATTCAACCGCACACAGGTATGATTAGCATTGCACATGATAGTTGGCGGTTAATAATACTAAGGACAGAATTGTGACATCTTCTTTATCTCTTCAAAAAAATTTTATCTATCTCAGAGCACACAGAATTAACTGATAATCCTTAGCTCAGGAAATATTTGATCCATGCATAACCATAATTAATTAATAAATTTCAGTAAGGTAATGAATATCTGTGAACCCATCATTCAACTCAAGACCCATAATGTTACCAATGATTTGAGCCTATGTGCTCCATTCTTTACACATCTTCTCATCTGCAGTTCCCCAGGTATAACCCTGATCTTGAATTTTATGGTTAACATTCACTTGTTTTTTAAAAACTAGTTCTAAAACTACTTATGCATGCACAATCTATTATTTACTTTGTTTTTGAACTTTATAAAAAGAATATCATTGTATGTCATAATTTCTGTAATTTTTTAAAGCCTTTCAAATATACAAGTTAGATTTGAGATATTGATGAAATGGGGGGGTGCCTGGGTGGCTCAGTCAATTAAGCATCTGACTCTTGATTTCGGCTCACATCATAATCTAATTGTTCACTGCATCAGGCTCTGCACTGACAGTGTGGAGCCTGCTTGGGATTCTGTCTCTCCCTCTCTCTCTGCCCCTCCCTTGCTCTCTTATGCTCTCTCTCTCTCAAAATAAATAAACATTAAAAAAGAAAGATATTGATAAGGTGTTAATGGATAGTTTACTCATATTTTTTAAATATTAGATCTTATTTTATTGAGGCCCTCATCTCAGAGTTTCAGATAAGACCTAGAAATTTGCATTTGTAACAAGGTCCCGGGTGGTTCTGATGCTGCTGATCTGGTAGCCATATTTTGATAATGATTAATTTAGTCCTTACATGAGTAGCAAAAAGTAGAAGTGCTAATCTCAAGGAGCTAATGACCTAGTAGTAAAAAAAAAAAAAAAAAAAACCAATATATTTAGATAACAAAAATAAAATGTGAAGTAAGGTGAATAGAGTAACAATGGTTGTCATGGGCATCCATGGGGAACTGGGGGTAAGGAATACTTGTAGTAGGAGGAGTATAGTAAGTCTTTAAGAGGACAGTAGGTTTAAATTTGACCACTCTACTAAATGCAAAGCAGGAAACTAAGCTCATTGAAGATGAAAAGATGAAAAAAGTCATAGGCCAGCAGCACATATGTAAATACCTGACTTGAGTATTAAGTTGCTGGGGAGTTAAACCTTGAAGGATAAATAAATTTAACAGGCAGAGATGGAGAAGAAAGGTACTTTAGGCTAAAGGAATTAACGAGAAAAGTGCTGAGTCAGGCATGTGTGGGAATAGTTGGTAGTTGATAGCAAAGCTAGATAATAAAACTTAAATGGGGGAAACAGATCACAAAAGGTCTTAGGGCTATGCTAGGAACTTTGAACTTTATTTAATAGGCACTAGAAGCCATTGAGGTCTTATAGAGGAATATGCTATAATCCAGTAATCAGAATTGGACCTTTGGAAGATCTTTTTCTGTGTCATGATAGCAAGAAGGTAGGAATATCATTTATAGGTAGCCATAAGTGCCTAGCTGAAATGTGTAACATTTTGAACTAGGCTGGTAGTAGTGGGGTAGAGGGTAGAGAATCAAGAAGAATTGTCGAAGAAAAGTTGACAGAAAGTACAACCACCTGAATGGGTAAAGAAGGATGGACAATAAAGATAATGTCAAGGTTTGAGCCTTGTGGCTGAGAATAAATCTGTAATTATTTAGAGAATCAAAGAGAACATTGAAAAGAGATAGTTGGAGTAAGGTGAGTGATTATTTTGGATCAGGCTATTTGTCTCTGAAGTGCTGGCATATTTCTTTTCTTTTCTTTTCTTTTCTTTTCTTTTCTTTTCTTTTCTTTTCTTTTCTTTTCTTTCCTTTTCTTTCTCTTCTCTTCTCTTCTTTTCTTCTTTTTTCTTTTCTTTTCTCTTTTTTTAATGTTGATTTTTTTATTTTGAGAGAGAGGGAGAGAGCAGGGGAGGGGTAGAGAGAAAAGGAGAGACAAAATCCCAAACAGAATCTGTGCTGTCAGTATGGAGCCAGATACGGGGCTCAAATTCACAAACTATGAGATCATGACCTGAAATGAAATCAAGAGTTGGACGCTGAACTGAATGAGCCACCCAGATGCCCTGTACTGGCAGATTTCTTTAAATGTATGCAGAAGTCATTCAAAATATGAGTTTGGTGCTAAAAAGAGTTTTCAGGGTTAGAGAAAGATTAGAAATTTATTGACAGACCTCGGATTTAGAGAGTCGAGGGAAGGAAGAGGAGAAACCAGAACCACTACTCCCACCAGGAAAACAGGTAAAAGAAATGCCAGTAGAGATGGGAGCAGGTGGAGATGAGAGAATAGGGAGGTAGTAGTGAGAGTATACAGAACATGAAGAAGGAGTTTGCAGAGGCATGAGAAGCTTGAAACCATGCCATGAAATTTGGCAATTGATTGGGAGAGACCTTTGGCAAACCTAGAGTATGATTTCATTAGAGTTGAGAAGGCAAGAGCCAGAATTTAGGAGTTGAGTGACTAACTGTTGAGGGTACAGAAGCAGGGACTGCAAATTACTCTTTCCAAAATTTGGTGTCGAAAAGGAGGTCAGAAGTGTGTTGACAGCTTGAATGTGATAGGGAATCAATCTGAGATAGAAGGAATTGTGAGGTAGTCTGGGATCTCAACTGAAGTTAACAGGCATGAACTAGTGATAGAACCAAGCACTGTGGTTTGGTAACAGTCTTCAGGAATGCTGGAACCAGAGGAGTGGGAGCCGGGAAGAAGCACAGTGGGATGGTTTGAGGTTTGGTGCTGACAGATTAGGTGTGGCAGGAGACCAAGAGGGTGAAATCTCCTGCTCCCTTGACTCTTAGCTAATTTATACATTCTATTATTGACAGACTCCATTTACAGCATTTGAAAATGAGTTTGGAGGTCCACAGAGTTTTCCACATGTTCCAGATATCACTCTATGATTTCTTTTTTGATTCAAAGTACTAAAGCAACATTTGTCCACAGTTATCTGAACTAGGGTTTTGGAAAATTCTGGTCCTTTTGAGCCAATGTGTTACACGTTATGGCCAAATACAAAGAGGAAGGATGCATCTTTTAGTCTTTATTTTGTGTATATGTGTGTAGTTGTGTATTTGTGTGTGTGTGCATGTGTATGTGTGTGTGTTCTTTCATCTGTCATTCATGCGCATGAATAGGCATTTCATAGCTAGCCAACATTTTATTGGTTATATATACAGTTCTTTTGGCTAAGGATAAAATTCAAGCATGGTTGCATTACTTTGGATTTTAGAATCAAATACAGTATATATTTTATCCAAATAGCATGAAGCCTCAGAGAAGACTCACAGAGAGGCTAGACAAAAGACAGACCATGTTGGTGTGAGAGAATGCTCTGCCAAGGCCCTAGACTCCTGGAGGTCTGTCTTCTCCTCCACAATCCTTTTTGTCTATTTTTATGGATTAATGATTTTTCTTTGGCATTGCCATCGTTCAAGTGCCAAGTTATAAAAGGTCTAATTGAAGCATGGAACACATTTTATTATTTTCCTTCTGCCATTAAATTTGTAAGATGGCTACACCCAGAAAGGAACATTCACTTTCAATCAACATGAGTTGAGTTCATGGGCCAGCCTTGAGGATATCAAATGGAAACTGCATAGGAATGTATGAGTATTTCCTTTTAAAATTCTGCTTTTAATTTGGGAAAGCTTTTCATCCCTCTGGGATCATAACCTGTTGTGTATAAAGCCCAACCTAATCAAGGTAGATGGTATTGACAGAATGACATAGTTTGAACTTAAGCTGGAGGTCAGCAGGCAGATTGTTTTTGCTGTATATACTGTAGTCGCTAACAGCAAGGCTGGACAGCTGGGTTTCACCAGCAGCATCATTAAATGGAAAATATGGTGTACTGTGCCCCATGAAACCAACCATGGATTTTCCAAATGTTAGGCTTTTTTCAGTAGAATCAGACATTTATGGGTGATATCATGATTTGCCAGCTATAATAAACAAATAAAAATTAACTTTATAGATAATAATGTAAATGAAGTGTTAATCTTTGGATAGAAAAGAATCTCACCATTTTGTTTTTCTCAAAGCAAACAGAATCAGAACCATTTATTTTAGATGAATACCTAAGGCCAATATCAATCTTGTATCCAGTTGCTTTAGTGAGATGTAGCATACCTGTTGTACACTGAGCATTTTCTAGAAATACTTCATGATCTCTATTATTCATTTATTATCAAATTCAATAAAAAGTACGTTGGTTTGTCACACTGTAGTTTGTGTTTCTGGATTTGTGCTCGGTGATTGGACCATGAACAACTAGTAATTAGAGAGTGTGTGTATGTGTGTGTATAGAACAAATCACATGTATGACATTCATAAATGAAGCTAAAGCTGGAAAAAAAACACATCGGCATAGGTTTCATGTTTAAAACTTCCAGAGGAACAACTCAAATTCATAATAAATAGCATTTGAAAATGGCAGTTCTCCAAGGAGAAACTTTTAATTACTCTGTATATCTGATCCATTGTCACTATATCATTTGGTGATATAAAATAACACAATCGAGGAAATAGAGCTATATTTCCAAGAGCTTGCTTTTTAAAAGTTTTTAAATGTTTTTATTTATTTTTGAGAGAGAGAGAAAGAGCATGAGTGGGGAAGGACAGAGAGAGAGAGAGACACAGAATCTGAAGCAGGCTCCAGCCTCTGAACTGTTAGCACAGAACCTGACACAGGACTCCAACTCATGAAATGCAAGATCATGACTTGAGCCGAAGTCAGACGCTTAACCAACTAAGCCACCCAGGCGCCCCACAAGGGCTTGCTTTTAATACATTTTTATTTTAATCAATGTGTCTTGAGATCATGCAATGCCAGGGTATCAAATTTTCAGTATGGGCACAAGACTAATGTAGTTCTAGATTCAGGGTATAACAGAGAGTCACATCCTGTCTGTGCCATCAGGATAATAGAAGCCTGGTTTTGTCATGACCTTACAGAAAATATATTCTGAGCATTGTCACTTTCTTCTTTACTAGTCTTTTGGAAGAAAAGGTTAACCCCACTTTTTGAGTCTCTGAAGACATTTATGACAAATGAGAGATAAGATGTTTTCTCACCCGGTCATGAATTTTCAGGCAATTCCTGTGACATATTTCTAAGTATTTCTGTTACCTGTGGTCACCAAGTGAGGTGCTATGGGTAGTATTCCAGAGGAAGCTGAGGCAGATGACATTCCTGCTCTGTTCTACTTCTCATCCATTCCTGCTCCCCCACACTTTTACTTCTAGAAGCTAGTGACTGCTGGTCAGTTTTTCATTCAAAGGACTTTCCTCAGACTATTGGATTTTGCTTCACTCATACTGGCAGAGATCTGGAAATACTTAACCAATGTCTAATAGGTGCAGGAGGGTGAAAGGCCAGCTCCCCTTTCTCCAGTAGTAGGGACAGCACTGAAGCGGGACTTTTACTCCAGAACTCTCCACAGACGAGGCTGAGATGGGGACTGCTTGGGTTTCTTCCCTTCCCCATTCTGCTTTTCCCACTGCCTCATCACTTTCCCTCTGCACTTCCTTAATAAATCACTTGCACAGGAATCTTTATCTCAAGATGTGATTTTTATCCCAGATTATAGATCAGTGCCACTGCTAGTCTAAGTAAGCTTTTGGTTATATCATGGGGCAGTAGTTTGAATAAAACTTATCTTCAATTTTATGCCTTACCACCTTCCAAATCTAAAGTAAGATATCACTATGGGAATAGTATAGATGTTTTTACTGTACCTCTTTCTCTTGGAAATACCAGCACTATTATTATTTAAACCCCTCTGTATTCAGTGGACTGATATTGATATTGGCCAGATTTACTTATGGTTATCAAATACAGGAAAGACAAGGAGGGAATGAAACAGAAATGGACACCGGATTTGAAGCCCTATGAGAACTTCCAAACTTGACTTAAATGAAAACCATCCTTACCAAGTCTAAATGGTGAATTATGTAATTCGTGTGAGTTTCAGAGTAGTTTTGTTCCTTCGCTCTGTCCAGTGCTCTGTGAGTGATGCAAGTGGTGTTTGTAGGACTTATAATTTCAAGAAATAAGAGGACCCGTGCTCTGTCTAGTTTCTTTTTTGTTTTCTTTTCTTTTTCTTTTCTTTTCCTTTTCTTTCTTCCTCCCTCCTTCCCTCCTGTTCTTTCTCTCTCTTTTTCTTTCTTTCTTCCTTCCTTCCTTCCTCCCTCCCTCTCTTCCTTCCTTTCTTTCTCTCCTTCCTTCCTTCTTTCTTCTGTCCCTTCCTCCCTCCCTTTTCTCTTTTCTTTTGCAGTTCATTTTCCCTTGCTAATATCCTAAATTTATGTTAGTGTTGGCATACTTTCACTTCCTAGGCCTGTGAACACTAAGTTGCTTTGCTATTTACTGTGTTTACTCACATCTGTGCTTTTTTGACAGTTAGATTATGAATCCTAACCTTAAGTGTTCTTTTGCCCCTTGTCACTTTATGGACATAAAAATATTAATCAGAGGCTTGTGACAGTATGAAAAGGTTCATGACAGTATTTTAAAAGACTTAATATTACGAAGGAATGGTTGTGGGATGCCCACTGACCTGTAATAAGGATGGATTCATAAAATATGTACAGTGAATCTTCCTGAATAGATAAACTATTCTCTAATTTATTTAAAAATCCAATGACCTACATATTCATATGTTCAGAAATCTCTCATTTACTAACATTGTTTCTCCTCCGAGACCTTCCATCTGAGCAAATCTGTTAAATGAAGTAGAGGAAGCTTTGATCCAAACTAGGCTAAATCCATTGGAATGGCTGCCTTGCCACATATGAATGGGAGCATTAGAGTGCCAGAAAGGGGAAATTAGGTGTGATCCATGTTCGTTCTCTGCACCGCTATCCCCTTTCCTTGGTGGTAGAGTTCAGAAAATACCCTTACATAAGGAATCAGCAGTAAGAAGTTCTACAATTTGGAAATGAGGCTTTTTCCACCTTCATTATTTATATAATAGAGTTATGTTTCTTTTTCCTCTAGCACATTACATCACAACTCAGAAAGTTCAGGTCCATTTTCTGTTTCAGGTAGCTCTCTTGAGCCAATTCTTAGAAACATGTTTTCAGTAGATGCACAGATGTGTTTCACAAAATGTGCTATTCTATAACAGTACGCCTCTAATTTGGTATCTTGCTCCTTCTTCAGTTTGATGCAAAAGTCACTGAGTTACACAATTTGCAACCTTTTGTCAGAGGCTTTGCTTGAGAAAGTTGTTCATCTTGGGTCTTATCTGATAGAGAAGAGGATTTAAAAAATCCTTTGGTAAGTCAGTTGGTTGACCTGCCCTTATTTGACTACTTTTTATTTTTTATGAGATTTTGCAAAGAATCTGCTATTTACTCATCAAAGCCACATCATTTCAAGAAACTTAAAGCCAGGGTCATAAATACAGTTTTATAAAGTGACTCAGCTACTGGAGAATGTTTTCAGCAGATTGGAAAATTAGATTGAACAACGTATCAGGAAAGTTGGCAGTAAGGTCAACGGCTAGAAAGGTACATGACTGTGTGAAATGACATGGGTTTTGCTTTTTATGATTTATCAACACCACATTTATAGCACATGCACACCTGTGTTATTCAGGTTAAAAATGTCTAAGGACTTGCTAAACAGTATACTTTGAAGTGGCACAGTTAGGAAGAGATACATAGCAACAACATAAACATTTTAGCAACCAAAATATTTGGAAATCTGAACTTAAGTGTGTTACCAGTCAGTTTGGGGGAAGAGAAAGTCTTATGTTTGATTTAAACACATTGTTAGCCAAAGATAGGCATGATTTAATTACACATACAGTTTATATTTGTAGAAAACTTGACCTCTAAGATATTCAGAATTATTTCTCGGCCAACCTCTGGTCTCAGTCATCATTATTTCTTACTGTGCAATAGAGATATGGGCACTCAGCAAGTCATACAGGAGTAGAACACAATGCAAACCCAGGGGTCTTGACTCCATGGTCCAGTGATCTGGTTATAAAATGACAAGGAAGCCTGTGAGAAAAAGGAAGTCCGTCCACTGAAAGGTGGCCTGTATATATGAAATGCTGCAGATCAGGCATGAACATGTTATTGGGTTTTGAAGCAAATAATACACCCTCTTTTGATTTCAACACTAAATTAATAAAGTGGGAAAAGATGGCCCTGCTTGCTTCATAAAATAGACAGTCTTTCATTTCAGAACCACTGGCTTGAATTCATAGATTTAAAGATTATAATAATATTAATATCTCTCAAGATAGCAGTGTCTCCAAGTTCTTAGATGGCTTAAGGATGGTCTCTTACTAGTGGTCTCACTTTAGTTCCTCTTGTACATATACAAACTATCATTAATTAGCACCTTTTAGGCAATTCCAGCTGAAAAGGATGGAGGAGATACTGGCTTTGTGTTCTAGGTAAAGAGAAGGTTGATCAGTAGCAGTCAAACATATATAACCTAACCCCTCCTCATTACTTTTTTTTTTTTTGGTAAAGATTTACTTTTTAAATGTTTATTTATTTGAGAGAGAGAGAGAGAGAGAGAGAGAGAGAGAGAATGAGAGAGAGAGAGGGAGGGAGAGAGACTGCACATGTGTGGGGGAGAGACAGAGAGTGAAGGAGAGAGAGAATCCCAAGCAGGCCCTGCACCATCAGTGCATGGGAGGCTGACACAGGGCCCAAACTCACAAACCATGAGATCATGACCTGAGCCAAAATTAAGAGTCAGACATTTAACCATCACCCAGGTGCCCCAATAACTGTCTCCTTATTCCTAAATCTACTTGAAATAGAATGTTTTGTGTAAAAGAATATATAAAGACACCCCCCCCCCCGCCCTTTACAAAACCGGCACCAAAGAATCAGAGGAAACAAAGATTATGGAACCCTGTTCTGTTGTTTCCTATCCCTGACCAGTATCCAAGTTCTTAAAACATTAGTTATTGAACTAATTATAGAAAATTCACTTTTCTCCATTTTAAGTAAAAAAGTCTTCCTTTGGGGGGAAGTTTTACAAGCTTTTGTCACTTTTTTTTCAGACAAGGAGTGATCAGCTCCTTTCACACAGATAAGGAGTTTCTCTTTTCAATAAGGACTTTCTTTTACCTCCTGTAAGAGTCTCAATATAGACCTGTATTTTTAGTATGAAGGTCTATTTTAGTATTTAACTAGTCTCCTCCAATCCTGGGTGATGTTTACAATTAAAGTAGAATTTTTATAGAAGAAAAACAAGGATCACTGGCTTTAGATCCTATTATTTATGTACTTTTCACCATTGCTTATTTAAAGTAATAAAAGAAATACACAAGGAGTGTTCCTTTCATGGCCATTGATTGAAATGATGACCATTTGGCCTGGGGTTAAGTGCATGTTTGTTCAAATAAAATGAATTAAGTTTAAAGGCCAGAAATGCTGTGAGAAAAATATAACTGAATCAATTTGAAGTCAGTTAGAGATTACAAGGTTGTTTACATTCTGTCTACAAGTTTTGTACCTAAAATTATCAGTGCACACCTCAGCATTCAGTTTCAAACATCTTTGACTGTAGTACCCTGTGAGAAATACCTTTTACATCATGAGCTGGTACACACACTAACACATGTGCACATACATGTGCATGTCTGTCTTGAGCTCCATCTCATTTCCATCTGTAATTTTGTCAATCTGTATATTTCTAAAGCAAAACCTCATGAAAGAAAAAAACCCCGTCAGGTAATAATACTTGTACCATGTATGAAACACCTTGGTAATTTCCAATCTATTTAATTGCATGTCCTTATAAAAAACTAGTTATGATCTACTGAAATCTATCATCCACTAATAATTATGACCCATGTTTAAACAGTGATGCAAATTAATGCTTATTTTAAAGGACTACAGAGTTACTTAAGGAAGAAAACTTGTTTTCTGAAATATAAAAAGAGTATCTTGGTTTAATGACATGCTGGATAACCATATGATCATTCCAGTTTACATAATTAGTTAAAATTTTCTTTACATTTTCTCTATTCCAAATAATTTTAATTATTCTGCTTCCCAAAATTTATTCTTTACATTTTCTGCCTTATATATGGGAAGACGTTTAACAAAATGTATAAGTCGAGGGCCTTGAAGATTTGAAGTTGTAAATTTAAAATAAGAATTGTACTTTGTAGTAGTTCTGTATTTATTTGATATAGTTCTGTATATTCTGTATTCATTCATCTAACAAGTATTTATTAAGCATTCAGAAACTATGGTAAACATTGTAATGGAGGCTAACATTTATTGAACACTGAACATGTATCAGTTACAAGCTCTGGGGAATCCTGTGAGGGGAGTACAATTATTATATCAGTTTTACAGGTGAGAAAACTGTGCCATAGGAAGATTAATTAATTAATCTTTGGCTAATTGAAGCCCTATTTTGAACCCAGCAATTTTGACCTCAGAACTCACATTCACGACCACTTCATTCTCAATTATTTCTGATCTTGTAGAACAGAACATGAAAGATACAATCCCTCCTTCAAGGAGGTTGAAGGGGTAAACAGGTTTTCAAACCAGTAATCCCATTGTGGTGTAATACGTACTGTGATATGTTACATGTACTGTGTGAGAAAATATGTTTTTGACCTCAGAGGTGATTGAAGTTAATGCAGAAATATTTCAGCAGGAAAAAAAAAATTTATAACTGTTTCAGGATAAAGTCAACTCATATGTTAACAGACTGCTTTACTTTTTATATCTGAATGCATTTGATACATTTGAGATATAAATATTCAATAAATGTATGTTTTTGTTTTGTTTTGTTTTGTTTCAGGAAAGTACTATTTTTGCCAATGTTTTGACAAAGTAGCCAAAGCTAGTAAGTTTTTTGGGCAGTTTGCCAACAGTTGTTTCACACAATACACATAGAAACTAGAAATAACCAGGGCCCAGAACTTTGTGAATGCAATAGTCATGTGCCAGGTACTTGAGGTGTTAGTAGAAACCACGTATGTGCCCAGAGCTGAGAACACCACTGGTAAATGTTTCCAAAGGGAACCTGTTCAGTTCCCTATTTGCTTTTGCTTTTTGGTACTCATGCATTTAAAAAATTTTGGCTTGGATTGTGCATAACCCCCCCCCCCCATTCCAGTACCTAAGAAGGGAAGGGATAAAAAGGAAAAAAAAAAAAAAAGCAAAAAACTGTTTATCTAATTGCATCTATCTTTGCATTGAATAGGTAGATAAAAATAGTAAAGTTGCCAGAAATCTGTTTCTAGCTAAATTTCTCCATTGTATGTTCTTGGACAAGGGGATTACAGTTAGGAGAGCACAGATGATTTTGGTTTCAAGAATGTTTGGTTGTACCCACTCACTTAGTGTTGCATGCCGACTGTATTCTGATGTGTCAGGTAGCACAGTATAGTTTTATTGTGTCCACTAGAAGGAAAGCTGTCTCTGAGGGAAGTGTTTTATTTAATAACTTGCAGATTGGGAGTACATGAAATATTTGTTCTCAAGTGGAGTCTGCGTGGCCCAGAATTTCAGTTTCCACTATCTTAGCGTTTACAATAGTCTGAATGAAAAAATCTTGACTGTAATATGTGGTCCAATAGGGCCTGTTCCTGGCTCTTTAGCAAAGATAGGACTCCCACATCTCGGGAAAATTTTTTAAAATGCATTTGGTGCATTCTTAGAGCTTTATATTTCTTCATATTCCCAGCTAACCACTAAGCACAAATTACACAGATTCTTCTCCCAAGGAGTTTACTGTATGATGGAGAGAAGAGGTTTTCTAGTAGCACAATGTAAAAGATGATGAGTGTCATAAATGCCAGATAGAACTAGTGCCATCTCAGTTCAAAGAAGGGAGAAACTATTGCCAACTGCAGTGTATATGCATACACACATATGTACATAGTATTTTAGTGAATTACAGAATACATTTCTACAGCAACAACATTTGTCTGCAAATGTTACTTTTGTATATGCATTTATATTTGCAGAGTACATTAATTCCCTTTAGATGCTCAGTTCTATCCACCCCCATCCTACAACCATGCTACATGCATAGGCTGTCTCTCCTAATAAAGAAATATTGTAATAAAGAGAGGTTTTATTAAACTAATGCAATAACAACATTTTCTTTGAGGATTTAACACATCATTTTTAATAATAAAAATCAAATTGTCATTGTTGTGCCCTGTATACCTTTTATTCAAATCAGCATAAGTACTCTGGCTTTGTGGCTGAGCAGTACTCTAGGGGGTGTAAGGAGGGTGAGTATTTTTAGCATTACACAAATGAATTTCAGCATTCAGGTTCATAGTGGGGTTGTGGATTATGGATACAGAACCCAGGGAAACCTGTTTATATTTGTGAGCAGAGGGGAAAATGCCTCTCAGGAGTGTCTAGAAGGAAATGAGATCGGAGATGAGGGGAGAACCACTTGTGTTAGGCCAGCTTTCAGACAGTGGGCTGTCAGCACTTTCTGCAGCCACGCAGCTGGCTCCACAGCTTCTGTAACTGTGTGTTAGCCGCTGAGATACAAGAGCTCGCTTTGTACGATTAGGCCAGGAATTTGGTGTTACCTGGTTTTCACAAAAGAATACAGGTTTTTGGCTCCCATGTCAGCTGGAACCAGACATTTCAGAATTGTGCGAAAAATACGGTTAACAAATGAGCATGCAAACGTGAAGAGGGAAGACATGAAGAGTGAGACGTGAAGAGTGCCTTTTTTTTTTTTTTTTTTTTGTATTTTAAGGAGAGTGATAGATCATACTCAGGGGTAAGATGAAGGGTTGGCCGATATGACTGACAAGGCCCTTTCTACCTTTGACCCTTGATAATTTTAATCTGTAGAATGGGGGTATATGTGTCTTTGAACCTTGCTGACTGGTTTATGACATCATTTGTTTAAAGCAATATATAAATATGAACTATATTTTTAGACTCACTAATGCATAATACATGTTTCAATTCATACATCCTTAGAGTTGTAGCTTGATTTCTGAAGATCGTTATTAAGTAGCTTATATACTTTGTTCATACATCCAACAGTATATAATTAAAAATACATTATTAGGGGATGGAGTTTATTTTCTCTAAAATCTATCTTTGTTCAGATTGGAACTCAACACTTTGAAACTATTTGCTTAGATGATAAATGAGTATTTTTTTCTGGCTGAGTTACTTCAAAGGTATATGTTACAATAAATATGTGAACATTGCAAGTTACCCTTTATACCTCCCACTTCAGCTGCCACAAACAGAAGTGTAATTTACAGAAATGAAAACAGTCTCCAGCTAGCTTGAAGCTTTTTCCAAGGGGGAGCACTGGGGTTTGCTGGGCCAGTTTCCTCAGTACACACCTGGTATATATCATTTTAAAAAATAAATTATGCCTCATTAAATTACAATTAAATGGAATCATGATCATTTGTTTTTCTGGAAGGAAGATGTTTTGCATATTGAAAGCCTAATTTGTTGCAGGTGACAAAAAGGCTGAATAGATTATCTAATATCACTTCATTTTGGGGGTAATGTTTGCTGGTTATTTTGTGTATACTCCAGTAGTTCAGAATTATATTAATGTGGACTGTAGTAGTTTCGCTTCAAAATGTCTTCTACCACTTTATCAGTTTTTGTACCTTTTTTTTTTAAAGCTTTTAAGGAAGCGGAAACTTCTCTTGGTGTTCTGGATCAGTCATGCTGTTTCTTTTCCTTCTAGTGTTTTAATACTGGCCAGTCCCTCCCTTGCCTAGTTTCATCGTTATCTCTATAGCCACGTACTACGTATATTTCCAATCCCAGCCAAGTTAAGTCCCACTTCTTCCAAAATGTTTTCCCTGAGTTGGCAATACTTTTACACTCTTCTGAACTGAGTCAGCATTCATTCTATCTGGAATTTATGACACTTGTCATATTTTACATTGTGTTTCTATAAACCATCATACAGTGAACTCTTTGGCAGCAGAATCTGTGTCTTCTTAATCTTCTCATTCCTTTCTGAGCTTCATACCAAGTCATAAATAAGAAATGAATTAATAGACTGATCTGTCATTTTTTGGTAACAGGTACATTGAGTTTGGGAGTTCCCTAGATAATCAATGGGTGATAGAGCCTGATTCTACGGAATTACCAAAGGTCTGGGAGATATGAAGAACGAGTGTCTGTTGAAATCTAGGCGGTAATGACCTCCAGTGTTGCTGTCAGTCCTCAGGTGGCCTGGGAAAATCTGAGGGGTTCGGACTCAGCGTTCGTAAAACCTGGCCCAGGTTTTGGTTCTCTTGCTTTCTTAAACAATTAAGGGCTCATCATAAGCAGTTTCTCACCTGTTCCAGACAAGGCCCCAAGGGCTAGTACAGAAACTTAGAACTAAATTTTAGAGAGCCAGTCATGGTAATGTTTCCCAAGCATTTCTGAATTACCAGCATGTATTTTACACAGGAACAATTTGAGGCAAACTATATAAATTGTTGAAGAAATATGGAAATCATAATAATGTAAACAAGAAAGCTTATCAATAGGAACTGCAGATTCATAAACTATAAGGTTATTTCATTTATCATGAAGAAATATTATTTAAAATGCTTGAAATAATAAGTGCATCAATTTTTCATTTTAAAAATCAGCCCAAATTCTTTGTTTGTGGAGATAGCCTCTAGTAGCAACTGAACTAGATGGCATTACATTATCTCTTGTGCTTTCAATTATTTTGTTCTTACTGAATTTTCTGCCAACGTCATATACGAAATCCCCCGTTAAAAGGCCAGAGAGAAGGCCAATTTGAGGTTCTTTTTTGCCCGACTCGCTTCTTTTTTCAGGGACTTGTAACCCAAGAGCTGTCATGCAAGGTGGCTTTCTTCCCTGTGCAGATGTTCACACTACTGCTTTTCAGTCAACATGTTTCCTGGTCTTACATAACCTCAGCTAACACCGTGCTGGGAATTGTTATAATCTCTCCCTTGAGAAGGCTCTGTTGCCTACAATGAGAGAAATTCTTAATGACCACTTTACTCAATACTTGCAATATGTTTTAATATGATTACTGATATGAAAGTTTAAGAAGCAATATCCTGGTTAATTTATTAATTTCCCTCAATTTTCACATTCTCAATATTCATGACCTTTCTATTTATAGAAGTACACTTTTTTCTTCTTTTCTTTTCTTTTTTTTTTTTCAGTACCCAGGTGCCATGCCACATTCTGTGTATCTCAGGCTGCATAATGGGAATGTTTAAGTGACACCTCCTGCCTGGCTGGTTGATAATTAAAATGCCAGACAGCATAAAGGCAAGGGCTTTAGAAATATTTATGTGAGATAAATTATTAATTTTTGTTCTATTCAAGACAGTTTCAGTATGATAAACATTTACTTATCTTGATAATTAGATAAGGTGGTTTGTGGTGTAAATTATGTGATAGATTTTCTTCTGATTTCTTTTATTTTTTCACTATGATGATTTTCAGCTAACTAAATAAACTCACTCTACCTTTATGAGCCTGCAGAATTTGGACTATATTTTTTAAAATTCCAGTTTAAATAGAGAGGAGCATATAAATAACCAAATTGAAAAAGACTCAACAAAACAACTAAAACTCTTATTGTGCCCACTAGTTAGCCACTTGTTATTGAAAATGTCTGAGGTAAAAAGAATCTGCTTTGGGACCATGGCTACACAGATGAGACTTTAGGTAAATAATTTAGAACAATGTTGTCATTCTCTGGGGCAATATGTGGAGGCAGCACTGGCCACCTTGTTGGTTTGAGACTTTATCTTCAATTACGCAAATAAAACAGAGGCAATAGTATATTTGACCGTCCCCTTAAAATACAAACATTGTGTCTCATTCACTTTAGAAATGATGCTGATGAGCAATTCATTTACAAGGATGCTTTGTCTTGATTTTTCTTAGAGTTGTATTCATTTCCCTGTAAGGTTGTCCAGCATGTAAAAAATGTGGGGGAAGGATTTCTGTGTAGGGGGAAAAAAATCAACCAAGCCAAACAGGAAACAAGTAAAAGACCTCTATGCTTCAGAATACTTTTTTTTTTTTTTTTATTGATTACAAATGAACAAACTTGTTATTTTGAACCTGGTCCACTAGAACAATAGTTTTTGTTATTTCACTGTTTTGTATATGAGATCTTTACTATAATGTGCTCCACTTGCAAAAATAATTTCACAGAAGAATACTTTTACAAACTGCCTTTGAGGTACCATAAGTATAATTGTAATAACTAGAGTAAAGGCTAGATCCATGTGGCCCCTAAAATTCCTCCATGTTTGGTAGTCAGAGATTTCTTAAAATGCTAAAGTTGCTTATGCTAGAGAGAGAAAGGGAGAGAAGGAGGAGGAGGAGAAGACCGACTCATCCTCTATGCACAGAGTTCATTATTAAGGAAAGCTCAGAAAATATCAATCTTAGTGTCTTATTGGTATTGATTTTTAAATCGACTTCCCTCTTGTTTCTCTACATATTAATTTGGAGATTTTTATCATAGAACAAATTCATTATTAATATTTCAAGTTGCTTCATGCAAGTGCAAAGTAGGATAACTTAAGGCAGAACCGACTTTGAATTCCAAAAAAGAATCCATACCTAGATTGTATAACATTTTCTGGAAGACAAATGTCTTTTGCTTCTAAAAGCATAATAAGAAATCTAGATTTTCTTATGATCATTTTACCAATACAGTATTTTCACATAATGTCCTACCTTTTCCTTTCCTTGGGCATGCATGCACACAGACACACATGTAACATTTCTTCTAGCTTCATTGTATGGCTTATTTTATTCTTATTTGCAAAGACTTCTCTAATCAAAGCAACTTGACACCCATATTGCAGAACTATCATATGGCATACTACTGATATATCCTTATAAATTGTCTTACATGATACTTTGAGTGGTGATTACCTCCTTGGAGTGCTAATAGCTGTGTGATGCACACTCTTGTGATATTTGCTTTACTATATTATAAATGTATTACTTATTTTTAAAAATTGCCTACTTTACCCTGAAGATTTCTGGCCAACCAGAGGTGGTATATTCTTCTTGGATCTAACATCTTTTTATATTTAAGCCATACTTTACAAACCTGATAGTGTTTTCTTTGCATTCATATTTCCCTCAGTGGAAATGTCTTTGGCATCTACTTTTCACAATTTTGGGTTGTCCCGTGTGTTCTAAGATACAGAAGTTAGCATTTCAACTCTTCCTGGAGGATGATCCTAGACTCTGGTCTCATACTGCCCTGAGAAGAGACATCCTGAATTGGAAGGTGGAAAGCGATGCCCCCGTGTGAAAGTTTAACAAGAGTGCAGAATAGAAATTGTTTAGCTTTTGCCCAAGTTACTTCAGTGATTAGAACTCAGGTTCTAGCTCTTTCTTGCGTGCATATTACTTTTCTCTAGACTTGTCAACATTTTCCTTGCCTTTGTGAGTTCTCTGACATCAGAGCACATGAAAACACTAATTTCCTATTTAAAGCTATTTGGATGAGTCACATATCCAGAAACTGAGTCTATACATGGCATTTTCTGATGTGTGCTCTGACCCCTCACCAGATGTGCCTGTATTTCTATTGTTTTAACAACAGTGGGATTAGAGCTTTGTGGAGGAGGGCATCTCATGAAAAAATGTTTGGGTGCTCTTTGGTACATATACAAGGATACCAATTGTGTATGTGGATTGAGAAGCTACCAGAGGGTTAACACAAGTTATGGCCATTTGCTTTGTGTCTTTTTTTTTTTTTTTTTTTTTTGCCATGAGAAGCATCTATATTGAAAACAGTGGCCGGTCACACAGAAATTCAGCCAAACTTTTTTTTTTTAAGTCGATGTAAATCTCCCATGCTGTTTAAATGTCGGAACTAAATTTACCAAACTTGGCAGATTTGTAAAGCTGAGCAGGACTGCCAAGTGTTCCCAGTTTCAAGCAGAGAGAGTTCTAACAGTTCCTGAAATACTTGTAGGAGGCACCTGGTGGTAATTGCAGTTTCACAAGCCTTCCGAGCGCCTACCTTGCTAGCTGGCATCTCTGTACACTGACGATTATTACAGTGATGATAAAGTGTCAGAATAGAATGGTCCAGGATAAGGCACAGTCCTGGAAGGCAAGCACATTCCCACAAAACCTTCCTGCTGGAGAACCCTCAGCAATTAGACTGAGGTTCTTGACATCACAGCCAGCTGGTTAAACCCAACGAATAAAGGGGGAGGGGGCAAATGATGGAAACCACACACATACCTGCAGATATGACTTGGCCTGTCTTTTTTTTTTCCTTCTATTTAATCAGGGATTGTTGTCTGAGATTTTGCGTAAGGAAGAAGACCCTCGGACAGCCTCTCAGTCTCTTTTAGTAAATCTGAGGGCCATGCAGAATTTCCTCAATCTGCCAGAAGTGGAGCGGGATCGCATATACCAGGATGAGAGAGAACGGAGCATGAACCCCAATGTGAGCATGGTCTCATCAGCCTCTAGCAGTCCCAGCTCCTCCCGAACCCCTCAGGTGAGATATTTTCACTCTGTTGACTTTTCACTCTTGGCCTTGGAAACATCTTGCCTTCGCTGATACTGTGTTTCTCTCAAAACTAAGAGACATAATTCAAAGATTTCTTAATTCACTGATCATGTTGGTCTGAGGATGTGAACCTCTCTGACCATGTAAGAGTGATTATCCTTTAATGTGTCATATGGTATTTCTGTCCCTTTAGGAAAGTACCATTCTTCCACACAGAAAGGGCAGGAGTGGGTGGATGGGTAGGCTCTAAAATGTTTACACACAGCTACTTAGTTACCTAAGATGGAGTCAGGGGATTTGAGTTGAAGCCGAGTTTCCATAGCAAGAACACTACTTTCCTTAAACTGTATATTAGTTTGGAAGCAGGGGTTAGGGGGGTGGCGGGTTAGGGTTGGAGGCAGGGGACAAGGAAAGTAATCCAAGGTCTCATTTAAGAACTTCGAAAAAGACAAAATGGGGGAGAGATCTGTGTATGGTTGAAGCATGCATATGTAGCAGCTGGATCAGAATGTTTGGGAGATCATTCAGGGATCCCTTAGAAAATGGTAGTGGGAAGGTAGGCAGGCCTTAATGATTTTCCTTCCTTGGGTGATCTCCCTACAGGATTCAATGACTCAGCTTCCCTTCCCTCCTTTTGTCCCACACTTTAAAAGCATTCTCTTCTCAAGTCCTCCTGCAAGTGCACATGTCTAGAAATGCTGTGCGCTTCAGAGATCCGAACTAAAGGGTCAATGTCTCAAGTCAGCCAAGCATCCTTTCCACTTCACATCTGAGCCCATTTATTTCTAGCCTACTTTTTATTTCTCCCAAACTGTTACTAGTCAATAGATTTAGGATAAAGCCATCTCATTCACTGTTGCCAAGATGGTTGCAAGTTTTGTCTCAGAACAAATATTTAACAAGTACACATTTGTACAAATCAGAAAAATGGGTACTCTGAAACTAAAGGTATTTTTTTGCTTAATTTTGGTGTTATGAGTGTTTTCTGATAAGTTCCAAGGAATTGATTAAACATATAAGCCGATTTCATTCTAGTAGAAGTTGTTGAGCTTTTTCAAGTACATCCATTTTTTTTTTCACACATCATAACTATTTTTTTTTTACTCTGCAATAGATTTTTAATTGAAGATCGTTTTCTGTCATGCAGTGCCAAATTGTGATACTTTCACTTTAGTCTTTGGTGAATTATGGGTTTTAGTTACTGTGAAACCAAAAATAAGTCTCTTGACTGCTTACTTTGGATGAGTATAACCAAGCTTTTTCTTTTTATTTATTTTTTTAAAATCTTGAGACATACATATTGAGCTATTGAGTTGGATGAGTTGTTAACTTACACTAATATTTACTTCTATTAAATTCACCAATATTGTTGCCACTTTTGAAGCCCATAAATCATTATAGGGAGTCCAGCCATGCTTCATGGCCATTTAACCAGTTCTTCTCAAAAAGTCACTTCTCCTTGTTAGAAAATAACTCAAGTCTAGGCAGTTTGTATTCCATTTCTTTGTAATATTTTTCTAATGCAATTATATCAGGCACCTTTTCAAAGACCTGAGAGCTTTCAGACCCAGACCAATTTACCAGACAAAACAACCAGGGTCAGTATTTTGCTGTATTGAACAGCAGAAAAATCTCATCTAGAAAATTCCGAGGTAGAAGTACCTTTTGGGGACAAGAATAACAGGGAAATAGATCATTTAATTTCATAGTTTTGAGATTTCTGAATATAAATATAAAATCTTCTTCTCAAAATAGTTTTGAGAATACAGTCATGGCACTGGCATTTGTACTTTCTCTGGAACTTTCTTTTTCTGTTCAACATTGAGAGGGAAGTTATTAAAGTCTTTTAAAACATTTCATGATTACTTACTTAAACTTCTTTACATACATATCTCAATAGTAAAGATCCTTAGTAAAGCTTTCATTTGTGAGAACAAATATTAGAGGAATACCCACTGATTAAGCTTTTAGTTGGAGCCAGCAATCTAAAATACCCAGGCAGCCCCATGTAGGTTGATGGAGAATATTTCCTAGACCCCATCAACATTTTATTATCAGTTTAAAACAAATGGAGGAAATTTAAAACGTAAAATTAAACCTTCAGAGTCCCATCTCATAATCTTTCAGTTGGCCAATATTTCTTGATGTACTTAACAACAACAAAACAACAGCATAAGGATAAGATTGATCATTTATTGAGCACTCACTGTGTGTCAGGTATTGTGAGCATTTTGTATGAATTCAATCCTCATCATTTTGTATTGTGATTCCCATTTTACAGATGAGGAAACTGAGGTTTTAATGGGTTAAGTAATTTGTGTGAGGTCACATGATTGAGTGGTAGAGCTAGATTTGAACTCTGGTTTTTGATTCCAAGGCCTGGGCTCCTAACCATATATTATAGTGCCTTGAGGGGTTTTGCTTTAGCCCCCAGGGTTCTAGAGAAGATTTGACCAGTCAAGTAAGATGAGATAGTCAGTGAGGCTAATGAAAATTTCGGTTGGGAAAAACAGAAATGATATGCTAAAATATGTACTTAACAGGAAAAGCACTGCAGGTTAATTAGAAATTTTGATAAGAAAAAAGTTTCTTGATAAAAAAATGACAGGAAATTGGATTCTTATGGGAAGACCCCAAACTAGAAAGCAAGAAAATGCTTATAACAAACAGCACCCAGTCTACACTAGGGATTTGAGAGGAGGGATAGCACAGTGGTCCCCAGCCAATGCTGCAGAGCCAGAAACCCCTGAGTTCAGATTATGGTTCCTTCCATTGCTGCTGTGTGTCTTTCCAGGAAGTTAAGTGTCTTCTTTTATTTTCACTTGTTTTCCTTAGTAAAATGAAAATAATAAAGTCTGACCTACTGGGTTCTTCAAAGAATTAAATGAAATAACAAAAGTAAAACACTTTCTGGAGTGCCTGGCAAATAAAAAGTACCACATACCTTATAGTTATTACTACTTTGCAGTAATTAGAAAATAGTATGAGACAGGGAGAGAGGAGAATGCAAAAGTCAGTGAGCAATCTTATGAATTAAAGCCTTCATAGAAACTTAGGATGTTAACTCCGGCTTTAAGATGCTATGGAGAATGATCCCACAGTATCCAGACTGCATGCTGTGTCTCTCTCCAAATCTGCGTGCTGCTTGATTCAGTGGGGGAATAGCTCAGGGCCTCCACAGAAGGAAAGTAATGATCTAGTGACAACTGCCTTGGTTTGGGATTCTAGGGTGAGTGCAGACAGAAAAATTTCAGTTTCGTTCAAATCAGCCAGCTGTGCTTAGGAACCAAAACTTGGTGCCCACTCTGCCCAGAGCCCTGCTCCCTGGGGTTCTGAGAAGGCTTCCCAGCACCCCCTTATTACACACCACAGGAGATGCTCTGACAGTCTTTTGGATCATGGAGATGCAAATGTTTTAGGGTTATCTCAATCCCAAGAAGTACAGACACCTTTTACATTGTCCTTCATTTGTCTCTGAAGCTGATGGGAAATCATTCAATTAAAACGAACACGGCAGAATACATAAAACCACAATATGAGTTTAAGAAAATGAAAACGGCACATCAAAGGCATTCTGAAGCCTAGTTTTATGAAATGAAATTTTGTTTCATTTCCACTGATTTCCTAGGTGAAATTAGGTGACTGTCTGGGTAGCATAATGATGATAGTGATGGGAAACCATACATACTCAAATGACATATGTAAAGCTTTAATAAAGAATGAGAGAGACTCAGGGGAGTGCATTAAATTGAGTAATAATTTATTATTTAGAGACCTCTACCCATTTACTCATTTTTTTTTCTGGAAGAATTGGCTCTTCATCCTAGGTTTGCCATTTTTAGAAGGAAAGAGGTAACTCTGTGTGTTCTGCATGCCTGTTTTGCAGTTAGGGGATCTCCTACAGTTTGGTGCCCCGGGTAGCCACCGTACCTGTGAACCATCTAGGATACCGTGAGGAAAAGAACAGGGTTGACAGGACTCTGCATGTCCTATAGGAATGCGCTGCAATTATTTCCAATCACAATTAACCTGATTAGAATAATGGACAGGAAGTGTCCCTTTGTAGCTAATGCAGTTTGGCATCAGCTGACTGAAATCCTTTGATAATTTCTGCACAGATGGCTGAGCTGAATGCAGCACTTTTTAAATTATTATTTTCATGGTCTCTTGGTAGGCCAAAACCTCGACACCGACAACAGACCTCCCCATTAAGGTGGACGGCGCCAATGTCAACATCACAGCTGCCATTTATGACGAGATCCAACAGGAGATGAAAAGGGCCAAGGTGTCTCAAGCCCTGTTTGCCAAAGTGGCTGCAAATAAAAGTCAGGTGAGTGGCTTTTTAAAAGAGTAAAAGCAAGGGCCGGAATTAGACCATTCTCCTCCTCCCACCAATAAAAATACATCTGTTCCTATAATAATAATAACAATAATAATCCCTAGGGAACTTGTCATGGTCTGCCTTTTGCTCTACGGTTTGCTTTTATTCCCACTGGGGTTCAAAACAGAGACTAAGTTAAAATCCAGATTTTTGTCTTTTAAAGATTTTTTTTCAAAAAGAATCAGTCTTGAATGATTTCTCTCATAATTCTAAGCACTGATGTGTATCCATTTTTCTTTTTCTCTCTCTCTTTCTTTCTTTCTTTCTTTCTTTCTTTTTTTTCTTTTTTTTCTTGTATTGAGCAAAACTTAGTATATACAAAACAGCGTCTTCCCGAGACTCAGTTAGCTGGAATCTTGTCTCGTCCCCTCTCTTATTCCCACCAGGGGAACTGCTGACTTCATAATAATAACCTCTTTTCTCCAGCCCCAGAGACACCTTGCCATGTCAGGTGTTGCTTTTATGTGTAGAATACAGTTGTTTTTCCAGGAGAAAACACATGTGCAGGGCGGTGGGGGAGTCCAGAATGAGTGCTAAAATTCATAACAGGAAAACATAGAAGCTTATCCAGTACAATTTCTCAGTGTCGGGATTGTGGGGAATGGAATGCTCCAGGGAAAAGGGGAGACAGATGCTTAGGTTTTTTATTTCTGTAAGCAGCAACAGTTGATGGGATCCACTATCTGTCTCAATTCGTTTAAAGGGACAACTACTACCCTATCCTCGAATGGGTTAGGTTGAGGTGGTTACTTATTTATCCCTAGGATGAATAATTTTCCAGTGCAGGGTGGAGGAAACAAAAGTTAGCTGAAGCATAATTTTGAGAATCCTTTGATTCTGAGCTTGATTTCCTCTGTGGCCTCGCATGACAAATGTTTTCATCCCACATATGTAAATGGTGAAATGGTCCAGCATCTCCTTAACAGATCTTCTGTTGTGTGCTGTAAAGAAAAGGAGTTACTGAATATTGTATTTCTATTAAGCAAGACTATTTTCAATGAAAATTAAATTATCATTTTAAAAACGATAGATAGTTAAATACTGTATTTAGACTAATTATATCATTTTGGGATTAGCCTTTTTTTTTTTACCTGTAGTTTTACAGTAACCTTACTTAAATTATTTTTCAGATGTTGATAAAGGGAAAAGAGTAGAATATCCAGGAATTTAGAAGAGGATTGAAATATTCATTTCCCTGTTTACTTTCAGTGTCGTCATTTTTCCAGATTATTCTTACTCTTCGCTCATCAATGAAATCATTGAAACACAGTTTGCTAAGATACAATGTCCAACCATAGTATGAAATACATAAAAGTAAAACACCATAGAGCCTTCCTAAACTGTTAAATGCATAAAATCCCATGTACCACATGGCAAAATATAATGAGAGTTGGGGCTGTTAAAATGAATAAAGCTGTTAAATGCATAATGCCACTTGGCAAAACTACTGTGCATTTAATGGTTTTCCACTGTGTAATAAAGGACATATGTGGGAAATGTGCAGTGAGTATAAAAACTACACAATTGATTTTGCAAACCTACCCCTTAGTCGTGACTTGACGTAAATATCAAAGTTTCACTCAGTCCTTCTTTCATAAGCAACATTGAAGAAGAACTGAAACCTATAGTCTGAGAGCTTTATTCAAACTGCCTGTAATCTTTCTGCTGACTTGACAACATGGCTGTTGGAAATGGTGATGCCTCCAGCCTCCCAAAATAATTCAGGTAGCTGACTGAAAGCTGTATTTTCCAGTTGGCACAGGCTTGGCTTTCCAAATTTTTGATACCTCCTGAAGAACTCAGTAGCCCTGATTTTGCAGAATCTGGAGGAAGCCTTACTTCTGAGAATTAATATGCTAAAGGGTGAGTGAGATTGAGGATTGAGCCTTTGTGGGGATAAGTCGCTTTGAGGTTTTTCCATTTTTCGTTGGGACAGTGACCTCATTCTCAATTATGAATGAGGAACCTTACTGTAGATAGAAAGCTGACTAGATTGGCAAATGAGGTGCTAAGATTTTATAAAAACGGTACGCACCAAACAAAGTGAACCACCTGATAGTTTCAAAGCAATTTAACATAAGATATTTCCTCCCTTTTGTTAAGTACCAGCATTTACTTCATAAAGAGCATATTTAGTGAAACTGATTGCACTATTTGATACCTTGTATATATATTTGGCATGTATCCATAAAGTGTGTGTGTGTGTGTGTGTGTGTGGCCAAAATACTTAGCCACTCCAAGCTGCAGTGGGAAGTGGCCACACCCTCTTTATTGGATTGTGAAGATTGGGAATACAGAGATTTTCATTTCCTCTTCTGCATTCCCTTTCTTCCCACTATGTTTCTTTGGAGGGATCAGAAGTTCTTAGAATGACTAAGGAGCCAGAAGAATAAGAAGGGCTCTCTATTGTCTTGGAGGTAAAATTAGAAGACCTTTAATTAGGAACTCTTGTGAATTGGATTCAGATTGGAACCTTGAAGACCTAATTCAAATATGCAGAGCAACCCCTTCCCTCCCATTTTAAATTTCTTTTAAGATAGAAATGAACCCTCCATTAAACCTGATCTACTCTTGTGAGTTGCTGTCACCAGCTATGAAGAATAATCCCTAAAGCTGTGTCTTAGGCAAGCTTTGAATGAGAAGTGGAACAAAGAAAGGAGAATTTTGAAGAGATTAGGGTGGTGGGCCAAGGTGGTCTATGAGAGCTATAAGTGTTTCGAGACACAGTGAGAAGAGGGGTTCAGAAAAGGAGTTGAAAGGGTGACTTCCTTGTACAGTTTTGTCTATGGTCTTGATGAAAATATATTACTGGAAGCATGTGTGTGTGTGTGTGTGTGTGTGTGTGTGTGTGTGTGATGTCAGGATGCATTTGCAGGCCTCTTTCTCCAGTTCAGCTCTAGCTCCTTTGTCATGCATGGCCAGTCTATCATCAAATTCCATTGACTGTCTCCTATCTGACCTTGCTTTTCTCTTCATGGGAGAGGAGTCAAAGAAGGAAAAGCAAAAGAAAAAAATCAGGGGGAAAGGTATGGTTATGCATATATGTTTTTTTCACCTCATTTGCAATTTAGGATCAGTGTGTGTGTGAGAGAGAGAATCCTGAGGATTATCTTTTTTCTTCAGAATATTCAGATTGTTGATGGTCTTCATGGGAGCAAATGCACTATTGGTCAGTGATTGTTCTCTGTGAATCACAAGTCCTTAGTAGGAGGGGTCCTCAGTAGAAGCCATCACTTAAAATCATACAGGACATTTTCTGCATCACTTCAGTATGACCCTTACATACAGAGAGCCACCAGGGAATGAATGCCCCAGTGTGCAATTTGAGTGGCCACAAGAATTCCTTGTTCTTCTGTTGCTTCTTGTAATCTCCCTATTCCTCTTACTCTCCATGGGGTTGCTTTTCCCCTTGTTCCCCAACTGCACCTATCACACATGATCTAGGAAGTGGGACTCCAGAGAGATGAAACACAGTAGCCCACTGCAGTCCTCCAGGGCTGACCATGTGCTCTGTGACAGCATCTTCAGCCACGGTTCTTTCCCTTGACATCAACTGTTCCTTTCCCCAGAAACTAATTCACTGTTTCTCTCATATACTGACCTCTTCTCCTTTTTATAGTCTATAGTAGTTCAGCTCATTGAATGTTGAGGATGATCTAAAGTTGGTGTTTTTTTTGGCAAGGAGAGCGAATCTTTCTTTATTATTTGTATACTCAAAGACCCAACTCTCGTATGTGACTACCTATTCCTACTATGTTTGGGTCAGAATAGAGTAGGCAGAAAGATGGGAAGGGGCTTATTTTAATTTCTCTTCCCCTATGTACCCATTTAAAAACATAAAAGACAACAAATGAACAGAACCTTTAACAGGGCACTGGGTTTGCTTCCCTTTTTTTTTTTTTTTTTTTTTTTGGTGGGGAAGGAGGCTTGCTTTCTATATTAGGAAAGCAGAAAGACATGGAGGCACTGCAAAAAGGAGAGATAGATAACCTGTTTGTGAAATCTCAGATGATGGCAATGAAAGGGCCAACCCCAGAGGCTGCTGAGGTAACAGAAAGAGAGTCATATGGGAACAAACAGGGACCCAGGGGGCTGTCTGGTGAGATGACATAGGATGTCCTCATCTCCACCAAGATTAAAAACCCTGGAATTCCCCTCCCTGCCACACACACTTTTCCACTCCCACAAGCTGCAGAAGCTAACACTAGGATCAGGGATAGGAGAGTCCTTACTCCTACTGCATGAAGAAGTCAGAGAGGGAGCCATAATCATGATCCCATTGCAGCTGGGGAAGATGAGTTTCTGGCCTCCAGTACACAATTCTGAAATCCTTTTCCCCATAGAAGCTGTGTTCTCCATGGTGATTGGGTTTCAGTATGTTCTACGCTTCATGTACATTAGGATTAAGTAGATTTTGTGTACTGACCTTTATTCCTTCCTTATCACTTATGTTTCTATCCAACAAAAATGTGTTCCGTGTTCCTACTGACTTAATAAATTGTATTCCTGAATAGAAGGGTACTTAGCTTTAGATGTAGATTACAAACTCATATTTTATTAACTTGCTTTCCTATCATAAAATTTCTCCTTATAGATGGTCTAATTTACTTAACACGCTGAATGATTGAAAAAATGCAGCTCTTTATGACAGATCCTTTTAAAATAAAGCAGAAACAAAGGAAAGATAGACAACTCTACATAAAGAAAAACAATGGATATATTATTTGGTTTGTTTCTTTTATTCTTTGCTCTTAGAGTTTTTATCCAAGAATATTTATATCCAAGAATGTGCTATTTATCTTAGCACATTCAGTATATGTGCTAAGATGTTTCCTTTATTTAGTCGTGGGCTACCACATTAAACTTTGCTTTTGCATCCCTCAAAAATGCCCAGGCACAATTTAGTTGTACATAGGTCTTTTTTTAAAGAAAAAAACCTTCTATTTTATGATTACTTAAGTAATAGCATTCTTATTTTTGAAAGTGTAGAAAATGAAGAAAAGTATAAAGGTAAAAATGTTAATCACCTGTAATTCTACAGTGCAGGGATAGTTACTATTAACATTTTAATTTTTTTTTAATTTATTTTTTGAGAGAGAGACAGAGTGAGCAGGGGAGGGGCAGAGAGAGAGGGAGAGAGAATCCCAAGCAGGCTCCATACTGTCAGCATGGAGCCCAATGTGGGGCTCAAACTTAGGAACTGTGAGATCATGATCTGAGCCGAAACCGAGTCAGACACTTAACCGACTGAGCCACCCAGGCGCCCCACTATTAATATTTTAAAGTCTTTCTTTCTAATGTGTAGTGTGTGTATGTATGTGCACATGCATGTTTATATCCTAATTGAGATCATACTGTACAACATATAATTGTAAGACAAGTTAAAACTATAATTCTTTTATTAAGTCCATCTTTTCATCTAGGAGGGTAAATTTACAAAGTATAAAATATTACCTTTTGTCTCAATCATTAGTTTCTTAGTCTTTCAAAAATATCACACAAAGATCAAGGTTTTGACACTTTGCTCAAAAAGATGTTTGACATTTGTCTTAACTTATTACATTCCCTTTATGGGAATGACTTTACTCACACTGGGATACTCAGGCAATCAGAAGTACATGTTTGGCTGCCCCATCTCTCTGGTATAAAAAGTGACAGGAAATGAGTGGGTGATCTCAGTCTCACTCCTAACCATTTTGCTCTCTCCTATTCAGAATGTAAGGCAGGCTAAAATGTGGCATGTAGCCTTCCTGAGTAGCTGCCCCTTCCTGCTGGGCTGGTTTCTTGGTAATGCAGTCATATCGACAGCCTATCAAGAAGCTCTTTCTACTTTTGTCAATTTGGGGCATGTTTACTGCAATTTCAGGGATATCCACCAAATTCAATTGGAAAAAATTTATATATTTATACTACAATTACCATCTGAAAAAAAGTTACTATGCCAAGTAGTCAAGAAATTAGATTTCTCAACATTCCCAAATGCCAGATTAAAGCAGGCAGTCAACACAATGATGTTTAAGCATCAAATTGAGCCCTTCATTCTCTGCCTTTTTTTTGCTCAGCATAATCTCCAAAGATTACATTCTGTACAGAGATTATCAGCAGAAATTCCCTCAAGGTCTCAGTTTTTATATCAATCTTATAGTGAGAAATGGGGTTCATTTTACTACCCCCACAATTAACTATGTTAATGTTTCATTCCCTAAAAGTAGCTTTTAAGGGAGCCCTTATTTAGATATCAATGAAGATTAATCTTGGAGTTCATAGGCAGTTCTTAAAAGTCAGATACATTTACCCATCGCTCAAGTTTTTGTACAAGTTTTAAGCACATCTTTATCTACTGCAGAAATCCTTGAGTTACATTATTTTTCCAGTTCATGATATGGCACCTTTGGAAACTTGCATGTGAAGAAAATCAGGTTGACATATTAAAACTACTTCTCCAAACCCTCCCAGCCCTCTTACAAAGAGCACATTGGGTTAATTCATGGTTCTTATAGTTGGAGAATGTTTGTGCCTATGAAGAACTCCTACCACTTTGCTGTAGAAACTGTTTAATCATCGACCAGGGAGAGGCAAGCTGGGTCCTAGGGTACAAATGTTAAGGAAGTACACACACTTTCAGAGCCGCACTCCTTAAATTTTGTGCATTAGTTGTTTGTTTGCCTCACTAGGGTCCCAGCTCTGATCTTTCCAAAAAAAAAAAAAAAAAAAAAAGTCTTATTCCCAGTTTCCTGTGTGTCTGCCCCTCCCCCTGCACTTACAAGTTTTTGAGGCAGTTTGCAAAATATATAGTATTAGCTTACAGGCATGTGGAATTTGGACCTGACGTCAAGGACTGGAAATATTTTGGTTGTTTTCTGCTTGATGTTTTAGCCTAGCACATTTTGATATTAATACCTTTCTAGTATTTAAGTGGAGATGTTCACTCATCTTTTTGACAAATATGGATGGCTTTTTCAGGTTCATGTTCCCATGTATGCAATGTATGTATATGTGTACATATTTATATAAAATCATACCATGTCTCCTCATTATTATATAGCTATGTTTATCCCGTTATCTTTGGTAAGGAGGGAGATTTTATGAAATCCCCTCTTGTCTTGAGTCCTCTGTAACAGAAGTTAAGGAGTTATTTTGAAATAAAATTTTCATTACTCTCAATTACAGATTCAATCTTTGCAAACACATCCATAGAAGTATGAGAGACATGCCCAGAGACAGCTGAAAATTGGTCCCCATGAAAATAGTTTAGAACTTAGTATACAATTTTGAAAAATACAAAAAAGCACATCGTTTTTAGTTACCACATTCAAGTTATAAAATAATTAACCTTGAACTGTAACCAAATGCTAAGCACAAACCTTTCTCGGGTTTAGATGACCTCCTCGTCAGGGAGTCACTGAGGCCCTTGACAAGTCTCCCTTGCAGTTAGCCTTTTATCCATTTCAGTTTTCTTGATTAGGTTATCTTGAATCATTAGAGGGTTTATTTATTTTAATAGACACTTATTGGATTCATGAAAAGAGAATTTGGTGACTAAGAAACAAGAGCTGAATATTATCTGGCTCATTTCACACTTCAGAAGAGTCTCAACCAGCTGAAGAGAAATCCTTTCACAGTTACAAAAGTTTGTTTGGGGACTTTGTGTGCTTCCATTTAGAAAGCTACTGTCTGTGGTTAATAATATGAATTTTCTTTTGAGACACTCAGAAAACATTTCCTTTTGGTTACATATGCTGACATTTTCTGTATTGAGGATGTGGGTGAGTAAATGGCCTTTTACATTTCTGTGCAAGAAGCTTTGAGTCATTCTCCTGAAGAACTGTTCACTTGCTGACTTATTCATTCATTGGAGTTCCTAGAGGTGCAAAGACCTGTGTGTGGGGGGGTGTCTTACTATTTGTAGACTGAATTCACTTATCAGCTCTGTGTTAGGTGCATAGGGCACATTACAACATAATGACTGTGACAAGGCCCCATCTTCAAGGCAAGTACAACCTTACTTAACAGGAATAGTTACTTACTCTGTTTCTCTCTTTGTAAATCAGACTAGGCTGTAAACTTGTGTTTGTTGCTAAGCAAATACTGGTTTATATTTATTCTGAAATATTTCAAAAACTAGGAAAGCTGTCACCAACATAGAACTTAAAATTTTTAAAGGAAAAAAACATGGGGCTTGGGAAAAGTTGGAGTCATTACCAGTGTCCTGAGGTAGGAAAATCATTCGGTACACAGTGACATTTCAGTACCATGGACAGGAACACTGCTCTTCCCATTTGCTTCCCCTCCCCCATCACTTCAAGGTATGGTTTGGAGCTATGGGATTCAAACCCATATCTACTAGGGTCCAAACTCAAAACACTGGTCATATTATTGTTTTGTGAAAGACCTCCCTGATTATTTGGACATTCTGAGCTTTTGGTATGTAGTTTGGAGAATGTCACTCTGTTACTGTCTACTTGAAAATTTTAAAACTTTAAAATTTTCTACAAGTAAAATAGATATTGCCCTTCTCGATTTGCTTTTAACCCAGGAAAGCTGTAAAAAAACCTCTCATGTGAATAACAACAATAATAACACATAAAGAAAAGAAAATGGTGAAAATGATGAGAACAGATTTTTAAAAAATTACTGACATAGTATGTTTATGATATATGTCATTTTTTTTGTGTGTGAGAATGAAAACTCCTATTGGGTAAAACATATAAAGTATGTGCTTTACCATTACCAGGTCATTGTGAATCCTGATTTTACTGTTGGAAAAAAAAAAGATTTAGGCTAGGACAAGTGGTGTTTTGACTTTATCATAGACTTTTCCCCAAGGACTTGTTGTTAGGAAGGAATGAGGGAAGAAGAAAGGGAAAGAAAGGAAAAGAAAAAAGAAAGAAAGGGGACACCTGGGTGGCTCAGTCTGTTGAGTGTCCGACTCTTGGTTTTGGCTCAGGTCATGATCTCAAGGTTTGTGGGTTCAAGCCCCGTGTCAGGTTCTTCCCTGATAGTGTGGAGCCTGCTTGGAATTCTCTCTCTCTACATCTCTCTCTACCCCTTTCCCATTCACACTCACTCACTCTCTCTCTCTCTCTCTCTCTGAAAATAAGTAAACTTTAAGGAAAAAAGAAAGAAAAGTTAGTTATTTGTCATATCATTTAGAAGCTTTCTATAGCTCCCATGGCCCATACAATTAAGATGAAATTTCTTTGCATGTTATTCTTTATAATCTGACTCTACCTCTGTTTCTAGACTGCAGTAGCCCTACAAAGTTGCTTCTGATTCCTGAAGTATGATTATTTTCTAGATCCCTGCATTTGCTGATAATGTTACCTCTGCTTGGAATGTGCTTCTGATCACTTCCTCTCCCCACCTGGTGAAATCCATCTTTATCTTTCAGGATCCATCTTACATGTCATGTTCTCTATGGTGATATTTTTCCTGAGCTTCATAGCCCAAATACTCACTTCCTTGCTGGTGATCTCAATTCACCTTTTCAATAAAAGTAATCGAGACAAATGATATATGTAACATACCAGCACATTGCATAGCACATAGTATATCGGTGCTCAGTACAAGATTACAAACTGAATTAATGTTCTGAGAGACCTGTCACTGTTTGAATTTATATATTATATATAATGCATTAATATATAATATAAATTGGATCATTCCATTTTCTTTATCGTATTCATGCATTAGAGATGGGAGAACAATCTTCAGAACATTGACAGGGTTCCTTCAGAGAAATAGTGCCCCTCTTCAACTATAGCTCTTTGAATTTGAGTCTGTAAAACATGCCACTAGGCTAATTTCTATGCACTCAGATAATTTCAGTTCAATCTAATGAGCATTTATTAAGCATTTTTTATGTGTAAGGAATCACACTGCTCTGAGAATGCTAAAATGAGTAAGAAACCAACTTTTTCCCTCCACCCCCATCAAGAAGCTGACCATTCTTCTTCTTTTTTTAAACATTTATTTATTTTTGAGAGACACAGAAAGACAGAGAATGAACAGAGGAGGGGCAGAGAGAGAGGGAGACAGAATCTGAAGCAGGCTCCAGGCTCTGAGCTGTCACCACAGAGCCCGACACAGGGCTTGGACTCACGGACCATGAGATCATGACCTGAGCCGAAGTCGGACACTTAACTGACTGAGCCACCCAGGCATCCCAAGAAGCTGACCATTCTGATGGGAATGCACACATAACTCATTTATAGTAATAATCATCATCAAATTGTGGAAGAGTATAATTAAAATGCTTTGGGGTCATATAGAAATGAGCAAACAGTTCTCACAGATCAGGTGATAACCATGTCAGCTGAGCCTTGGAATATATCTTCTCATGGGGGACAAAAGGTTGAATAAGAGACTTTCCAGCCAAGGGAGTAACATGAGAAACATTACCTGTATTCAAACACTTATAATTCACTTAGCCTCAGTTCTACCATACTAAAAATGCTAAACCGACTGTATGAATATTCAGCCAACCTTAGGTTAAAACCAAAGAGAAATCACAGATCGGTAGGTATATACCCTACAGTCCATGCCTGGAGATGGGAATACCAAGCATCTTCAGAGTCTGTGAGTAATTCACAATGGCTGAATCACAAAGTCAATAGAGGAATTGATGGGATATGAGACCATGAAGGAAAAACAGGAGCAAATAGTGATTCTTATTGTTGCCTTTTTAAAAATCCTTTTTGAATTGGGAAATAGGGATGTATCACTTAAGTATATCTTTAAAAAATTTTTCCATTCACTAAAAGATAAACTATGGGATTATTCATCTTTTAAAAAGAAATAATGGCACATTTCTTCAAGTAGTAAAGATTCCTAATACATTACAACGTGATTTGCTTTGTAAATTTAGATTGACAGGCAACTTTTCCAGAACATATGAATCATAAACAAACTATATCTTAACTGGTATGGGTGTCATCTCATCTGCATAGTTAGAAAGGGTGATCAGAGTGGGTTTTTTGACTGAAGGAAGCATTTGTTTAAGAGGCTGATTAGATGGCTAAAATGAGATGTTTATAAATATTATTTACTTATGCATTGAATGCTTGGGAGCTCTTTAACCATTGATTACAAGGATGTGAACTTTAAACTTCTATTCCTTCTCTGGATTCAGAGTTTGAAGGTAAAAGAGTTTTAATCATGAATTCCTTGTCATCATTACACTTAGGCTTCATGTATATTTTTCTACATTGTTTTTGTTTTGACATTTTTTGTTTTTAATAAATTTTAGAGTCACAGAAATGTTGCAAAATAGTACAGTTTCCATATAACCCTCATTTAACTTCCTCTATTGTTAGAATCTTACATCACCTTGGTACAGTTATCAAAACCAGGAAATTAACATTGTTTACATACTATTAATTAACCTAAAAAGTTTATTCTAATTTCAGTAGTTTTCCCACTAATATCCATTTTCTGTGCCAGTATCCTACTTAGAAACCACACTGCATTTAGTTATTTCTCCTGAGTTTTCTGCAGTCTGTGGCCATTCCTTGGTCTTTCCATTTTCTTTTCCTTTTTTAAAGTTTATTTTGTTTATTTCGAGAGAGAGGTATAGCATGAGCAAGGGAGGGGCAAAGAGAGAGGGAGATAGAATCCCAAGCAGTCTCCTGGATATCAGCACAGAACCCAATGCAGGGCTCAAACTCACAGACCTATGAGATTATGACCTGAGCCAAAACCAAGAATTCAATGCTTAACCGACTGAGCCATCCAGGCGCTCCTCTTTTCTTTTTTTTTTTTTTAATGACAGTGTCACTTTTGAAGAATACCGATATGTTATTTTGTTGAACATCTCTCAATTTGGGTTTCTCATGATTCAAATGAGGTTATGCATTTTTGGCAAGACTACTGCAGATACTGCATTGTGTCCTTTGGAGTGCATCATACCACAGGGTTCATGATGTCTGTATGTTATCACTGGTGATGTTGCCCTTAATCACCTGCTCAAGGTGGTTTCTTTGTACTTTAACCCTGATGGCTAATTATTATCTGCTATTTCTGACAAATAACAAGGTAACAGACCATGGAATGTGGAGCTGGAAAGAGAATTTAGAGACCATCTTTTGTAAACCCCTCCTTTTCTGGTTATATTCTGGAAGCTGTAAAAGGGTAACCACTTGTCCACGGGTAACCCAATCATTTAATGTCAGACCAGGAACTTAGCAGTTAGGTCTCAGGGCTCCAAGTTGAAAATTCTCTGAGCTTCCTAGCTGTAACTTACTTAGCCACAGTTTTACCATACTAGAAAGGCTAACCTGACTATATGAATATGCAGCTAACCTTTGGTCAGAATTTACAGCCAGACTAAAAGAGAAATTACAGATGGTATATACCCTACAGTTCCTGGTGCCTGCTCACAGAGCTGACCAAGACTGAAAATCAGATAAACTTCTGTATCAGCATTTCTGAAATGAGAATAATTCTCCTGGAATTCTCCACACAACACACAGGGAACAACAACAAAAAACCTACTTAAGATTTTTAACAGAAAAAGGAGATTTGTTTATTAATAATTCATGAGTTCCCATTGAACATGCACGACAGAAACAGTGCTATTCAATAGAGAATACTGTCATCTGTCACTGTTTTATTTGACATTTACACTTTTTTTTCCTGATACTGCAAAACTTTCTTGGACGGCATGCAAAAATTATATAAATGAAAAAAAAAATCCCAATGTGGGGACTCTTCATCTCTTCTGTGGTGGGTTCACTCACAGTTTCATACATGTGTGTTCATGCAGCAACATGGCACTTTCTCACACATTCATTAGCCACCAAACAAGCTAATAAGAGACCCCCATTGAGAAAACAGAGATAAGCATCCCAAATGGGCTGGTGGAAGGATCATGTGAATAATAAGATGGAGGGTGAGTTGGGAAGTGGGGTGGGAGAAAAGATTTCCGGAAGGTAAGTCTACAAATATGTGGAATGAGTGGTGAGCCAGAGCAAAAGGAAAGTAAATTATGGCTGCTGTGAAGAAAACTGACAAACATAGATTGCCATTTCAAATGCAAAATAAGTATTTATAAATGGCATTATGGGGGCCCTACTAGTAGGGGATGTCAGCATTCAGTGGAAGAGGAAGTCAGAGCTAGGAGCACCTTGCAATTTTGTGCTACTGTAAGGCTCTTGACAATCTTTCTGCTCTGTAGGTTAGTTATTATTTATAAAAATCACAGAACCAGCTGATACATTCATAAGCTAATTATTGAAGCAGCTGGGTACACATGGTGCAATATGTCCAAGGCTGTGAAGTATCACAGATTTCTTGGGGCCTGCTGTGGTGGGGGTGCACTGTGGAAGGCTCCATCCCTTAATCTGATCAGCCAAGCAAACACTTTGTGGGGAAACTAGATTAATAACCCTCTAAATACCATGAATGTGCTTCATCTTCAAAACCGGGTTCCCTTAAACATGCTATTAGCTCAGCTCCATCAGGGATTTGAGGAAGTTCTCTGGTTCCCTAAGAACAGGGTCTTGTTGGCTACCTCTCTGTGCCAGAAATTAATTTGGTTTGCTTATGCCTGCACACATGATCACACTTGTGTCTAATCTGCTCCCTAATAGCTTCAAGGTCAGGACCTTGCATGTCAGTGGGCAAATTGAGCACCACACTTCTTAAAGACTGATGGCAGACAGCACACAGTCCATAACGAGGCCTGTAGTTTGTTCTAAGTGATTGTAATGAGTACAGATTATAACAGCGCATATAAATCAAATGCGGCAATGAATGTTGTGCGAGACATTCCGAGTATCATAAGTGGAGATACCACTCAGCTGTCACCTGTCTCCTTTCAAGCTGCAGCTTCCCACAATGCAATTCACTCCTCAAGCAGAACAGCAGGTGCTGTGTCCTCCTTAAGGTCTGGGTGTCTCAAAACTTCATCTTTTAACAGATGTGGGTTTTTGTTTTTATTTTCTGTTAAGTGATTGGTGTCTATGCTATAGCCTCCCCTGGGAGATGTCAAACATACCTGTTTGAAACATTTGAAAGGGTTCGGTTGGAGACTTATTCAGATATGTATAGACCTAGAGAGATAGAAGCTCAGTTTTCCACAGATGGTTTATTTTCCATTTCAAGAATTCTTTCCTTTGTACAAAGAAACCCTTGAGGAAATACTTTGGGACTAGGAGATTTTTAAAAATATATAATTTATTTCCTGATAGGGATAAAAAATGTAATTGTCTTCAATTTTCATATACGTTGCACCTTGAAAATCAGCACTTACCTGTCTCTCAATTGACTTGAAAGAAATATATGAAAATACTTGGAAAAACATTTCCAAGCAAATGATTCGATATCTTGTTTTCATTCTTCCTAACCCTCTAACTCTCCCCAGCTCCCAGTTTATTGCAAGAAAAGATCAGGTCTGCGCAAATGTGGCCTCTCACTTGTAAAAACAAGGCAGTGTTGTGTTACAGATTAGTTTATAAATCCCCAGTGGCTTCACAGTTCAGTGCCTACAGCTGCTGCAGATGGGCCTGGGTTTTTGTCTCTTCGCGGTGCTGCAGCCGGCAGTTGAAGGAGAAAATGGAATGATCAGGTTATTAACATGGAGGCCGCGAGGAAGAGGCTGCACAATGAGAACAGCTGGTGTTGCTGTCTTGGCTGATGCAGCGGAGATAATCAAATCTTGCCTTTTTTTTGGGTAAAGGCAGAAGACACAGTGGAGAGTTAGACAAACAACAGCTTACAATATTATATGGGGTTTTTATATAATGCATGTCAGAGACTTTCATTGGCTTACAAGTTATGATATAGAATTTGCTGGGATTTGGGATTTCATTTTTACAAAGTCATTTGTGTTTCTTTATGCACCTTTTCAGAAAAATTCTTACTCTTTTGCAAGAGGCGTGATGTGGGACAATTCTTGTTTTTAAAATTAGCGATGTAGCTTGGAAGTGATGGGTTAGAAAGCTACTGGGTAAAATATTTTGACATGAGTCAGTGAGCGATGTTGACAGCATCCTCTGTATTATTTTCATATAATCCATCATTATTTGCATTACATTTTCTTTCTCATGCAGTTTCAAGCGAAAGAACATCCGGATGCCAGAATTGGGAGCACATTTGCAGGTGTGACCCGACCAACTGCCCACCTTTCTGCAAGTGTGGCTGTGGCGGGACAGTGATGGTTAAGTGGCCAAGGGCCTAAGGCATTCAGAGATTGAGGACATGTACAACTTTTTCATTCTTGCTAAGGTTGTTGTTTTTATTTTTGTGGAGTTATTGATAATTCTAAGACTATTTCCTTCCTAGAGAATTCGGTGCTATTTGAACTTAGACATTTCTCCTTCTTTAGAATTCACTATGTTGTCAATACAAATTTGTTCATTTTCACACTTTTCTTAGAATGGAATCCAATTGGACAATTTTTAAAAATTGTAGCTGACCAACATGAATGAATTTTTTTTTTTGAGAATCAGATAACTTTTACTTGAGTATCTTTTACAAAGGAAAGGACCTGTACATTAGTTGAAAATATATTCAGTAGGAAGGGTGATAAGAACATTAAGAAGAATGAAGATTCTTAGGCATTGGTGTAACCACCTGTGTGGTCATTGGTTGGTTTTTCAGAGTTGTCAGACTGTGACCTCAGTCAGGCTGTCCTCTGCAGCTCTGCACCCTACACATTAACTCAAGTGACCTTCTCTCCCTCTAGGGCTGGCTGTGCGAACTACTCCGCTGGAAGGAAAACCCCAGCCCAGAGAACCGCACCCTCTGGGAGAACCTGTGTACCATCCGTCGCTTTCTGAACCTTCCCCAGCATGAGAGGGATGTGATCTATGAGGAAGAGTCGAGGCATCACCACAGCGAGCGCATGCAGCACGTGGTCCAGCTTCCCCCTGAGCCAGTGCAGGTCAGCGCCCCCTTCTTCCCCCAACCTGAGCGAGGCTGTTGATGCCGTCAAGTGTCAAGGGTCAAAGCGACACACCACATCACCTCCCATTGGAAGGTGTCTCCTGCCATGTCCCTAAGGACCGGGCACCCTGTTCTCGCAGGTCATAGCATGCGTGTGTGTGCACATACACACGTGCACATGCTCACACAGGGCAAAATGAGTGAGGAGTCGAATCCAGAGGCAGTTGCTTTCCTGGGTGTGTTTTATTTGTGGGATTGTGAAGCCAGGGCATGTGTGGAGAATTCAATCTCCCAATCAAGAAACAGAGTTCATAGTTGCCATCAGTTTGTTTATTTTTTTAAAGAAAAATCTGAAGTAGCTAATAAATTAATCTGAAATCCTCAAGGAATGGTTGATTAGACTGAGGAAAAGAAATATATCCATGTGAGCTAGAAAATACCATTGAACTCAACTGAACCTTTGAGAAATTTTGATAGGTTATTAGTATTTTATGATGAGTCTTTGCTGATTTTGGTTTCCTCTCTGTTAGAAATCTGTGTTCATTTGGGTTGCGTGTTTTGTTTGGTTAGTATTTGCTCTCTTTGAGAGAAATAATATTTCTTTCTAAAAGCAATTGAGTTTAACTACCGAGTCTTGCTACATTCTAAAATTAGTGACTTTAGGAAGAAATATTAACTAGGTTAATATCCCAAGATTTGACCGCTTCTGAGTTTTGCCCCCAAATTTTTTGATGGGTTTTGAGATTTGTCCTATTGTCCAATATCACTGGTCCCAACTACCACCCAAGAGGACCCTGCAGGGTTTCTGTCCGGACCTCCTTTTGTGTAGCAAGAAGAAAGCAGGAATGCACATGTGTGTGTGGAATGGAAGAGAAGATGAGGAGAATGAAGGAAGCATGGAGTGTATTTCTTGATCAAGATATCAAAGGAGAGGTGGTCAAGGACTTGGCAAAATGCTCTACCCTGAGGTCTCCTTAATTCCTTTCACCTCAATCCAATCTCACATGCTTGGGGGAGAAGCCAGAAGTCAATGGGTTCATTATATCACTTATCATCCAAGTACTGACATCTCCGTGCTTTTCATGCTGTCATTGGTCATTTTCCAAAGTCACAGAGTGAATTGCCCAAATGATTAGACTCATGAATTTGTACAGCTAGAAGCACCTAGAAGCAATCTCTCAACATGGTCACAGTGAACTCAGAGCAGGTGGATGATAAGAGTACACAGCTAAGGGGCGCCTGGATAGCTCAGTCAGTTACGCATCCGACTTCGGCTCAAGTGATGATCTCGCGGTCCATGGGTTCGAGCCCCGCGTCGGGCTCTGTGCTGACAGCTCAGAGCCTGGAACCTGCTTTGGATTCTGTGTCTCCCTCTCTCTCTGCCCCTCCCCTGCTCATGCTCTGTCTTTGTCTCTCTCAAAAATAAATAAACATTTTAAAAAATTTAAGAAAAGAGTACACAGCTAAGTGGTGGAGACTGGTGTCCTGGTCTTAGACTTGTGCTAGGGGCTGCTCATTCCCCGGAGGTGAGCCCCAGGGCTTACCCCTCAGGACCCACCTTTTCCCTTTCCCTGTCCTGTCCTTTCCTGGCAGAAGCCTTGTCTAAGCACCAGGGCATCTTCCTATAGATAATTAGACAAATATGCTAAGTCACACAAAGCAAGGTTTTTAGATTTTGAGATTTAGTAGAAATTAAAATTAAAGAGAGAGCCAATACAAGTTCACCAACCTTTTCTTTTGAAAAATATATTCATTTTAAAAATTCAAGGGAAGGTCCAATTTATTATCCATATCATTTTATAAAACAAATACTTTTTAATATCAACAAATTAATGAAAAGGATAGCCTCAGACAGCCTCAGACAAAAAATCTTACAAATTATATGAATTCAGTCATATGAAAAACTTCCTCTCACCCTTGTTTTTCTTGTTTTGATGTGAACTAGTCAAAACTTCTGTGTTGAAGCAACACAGGCCAAGGACTAGCTTCAGGGAAATACCAACTTTGTATGGACTTTTCATTCAGAGTCCATCTTAGTTCAGTCTAGGTGAAGTAGAATAGAACAGAAGTGAAAAACTGATTGTAGACATTTATAGCATCCAGTTTTTATCATAAGATGAGACAGAATTGGAAATTTACAGAAATTCGAGATAAAAATTCTAAAACCACTATAATTAAGGATCTCCCTTCATTTGGATGATGGTTCCTATACATTTCTTTCTCCATTCTTTGTTCAGAAGTTCTCATCTCTATGAGGTCCCTATGTGTAGGTAGCTAAAAGGATATTCAGTATAATATTCTAAATGACCAGTTTGAATAAAGTAAATCTCAGAAGCTGACCGCCAATTGATTTATGAGTTTTATTATCTTTTATGTTAGTATGTCAAAACTAGAGTGTGCTAACAATATTTAATGACTAGGAAAGAGTCAGCTTGTAATTTTCCTGTAATAGCACTTTGTGGCTATTAACATTAACTTCGGATATCACTAAGAGAATTCACTTACTCTATAAAAGGCTATTCCTATCATTCAGATCTTAACTAAAGAGTTCACAAATAAGGTAATTTTCTCTGCATTGACTTTGCCTTGGCCATTGTTCTTGATCCCATAACTACTATAAAACTCTTCAATACATTACTGTTTTTTGGTTTTTTGGTTTTTTGTTTTCTTTTGTTTTTTTTACATTGTGCCAGTCTCTCAGTGACACTGCTTTGAAATCCTGCATTTGTTTGTCAGAAAAATAACAAAACTTTGGATTAATTTTATATTACAGTCATGGTATGAAAAATGAAGAAAAATAAATGGAACTAACTGGCAGAACTCCCGAAACTGGAGAATACAGTTGGCACAGCTGCGACTTAGAAGGGACTGTATTTTAAAAGATCTCAAACTACTTAAAAAAATGTCTGTATTTATGCAAAATTTAAGCCATTGGACTCAGGCTTAGGATTCATTTGTGCCCTTATATCAACTAAAATTTTAGGGAGATATAATTATTTACATGTTTTGGGAATTTTAAAATTCATACATAGGGTAATACTAGTTTGGTGATGTTACACTTTGTCTAATTAGGCAGAAAATGGACCACCATTAAATTGTTAAGTATAGGGAAAATCAGTGATTATGAAGAGTTCCTGATATAAAATCATGCAGAAGTCTACTCCACTTGTGGTTATGGAAGGGTACCATTTAAATTTCTTTAAAAGTAGTTAGGGTGTACTATTCCTTGATTTTTCTTAAATGGTAAAGATATGACCCATTGTGCATAATTACCCACCAGATTAGTCTGTTGAATTTGGGCCCCATTGATGTACTAGATGAAGGAAGGAGCTGCGTATCATTCAGTGCTTCCTGTCATATGAGAAGTACCTTAGAATCTGAGCCTCTTTTCTCAAGGAAGAGAGGAAATTTTTCTTGTCATTTGTTTGCAGATAGTTTATATATTGATAGTCCTACATTTCCTGCAGTTGTGTTTCTTTGTTTTAAGCCACAAAGGGTTTTAAAATTTGAAGCCTATACTTCAACATCAGGAGATTTGGTTGATTTTATGTAACAATGCATTAAATCAGATCTGACCCACTGGGCCACACGGCTGGAGCCGATACTCTCTACGCAAGGCATACAGTCACTATCCTGCTGCAAGATCCCCCTTGCCCACACAGTGTATGTGCACACACATCCTGTCCACTTGATTCCTTTATACCTTGGTCCTATCGTGTCACTCTGCCCCTGTAAGGCCACCTTGCCTCTGGGACTCCAGCTCTACACCCAAAAGTGCCAAACCAAAACTGCATGTGCCTTTGCCCATGGTTCTGATTTCTTCCGTGGTAGCCATTATATGCCATTTATTTTTATAATTCTCATACCTAACAGAATCCTTTGCATGTTTACCAAGAAATGTGTGTTTGATGGAATTTCCCTTCAGAAATTAAGCTAGGTTATAGTTGAGACCAAGTTAGGCTTGGGCCACTTAGGGGTGCTGTCAGCCCCAAGACACTGTGGTCCTAGAAGAGTGAGGTTAGGAATCTAGACCTCTCCAGGTGAGGTTCAGCTTTGATGGGGTTACCTGCTTTCTCCAGTTTTCTTTCCAGTATTCTAAGCCTCTTCAGAAACTCATGTAAATCTCTGCTGTGTAGGGGCACCTGGCTGACTCAGTCTGTAGTGTGTATGACTCTTGATCTCAAGGTCATGAGTTCAAGCCCCACATTGGGTATAGAGATTACTTTTAAAAAAATCTCTACTGTATAAAAGATGACTTTTCAAGCTCTGAACACATGTTGTAAACTAGATCGATCCATCTTCACCATGACCCTTAGGAGGGGTGATATTGCCTTAGGGAGTGAAAATGGATTCTTGGAGAGCATAGACATCTTCACTTTACAATAGTTTGTGGCCCTCCCTAGGGACACGGTAAATAAAGAGATATTCAGTATATCCCTGGTATTAAAATTCCATGAAGCAGGGGAGATGATTGGGGGGGGGGCAGGGAATGCCTAAAAAGTTTCCTTCAGTGGTTAATAATGGAAAAAAAATAAGGTCATGAAATACTGATATATATATAATGTTTTCAGTCCTTGTATAAATAAGGTGAGGAGACCAATATAGGTGAGATGATATGGGAAACTAAAACATTCTATGAAAAAGATGAAATAAATTCCACTTTTTCATGCCAAAAGGTCAGAGACAAAATTATTTCTTGTGGTTATAGTGATTTTTTCCCCTAGTGGTTATTATGACCTGAGACCCTGTAGTGAATGGATATCCTCAACTTAGAATCAAGAACTAGTTAGGTCAGGGTATTCTTTATTACTGACTCATTTTACAGTTGGAAAGACTGGAGCAGAGACACTGAACCTTGCCTGAAGCCAGAATCACCAGCTGAATGAAAACACAGGCATTTTTGGCGTCCAGTCTTTCCTCTGACCACACTCCCCTCTTAATGCAGAGAGAAGAAAGGACATTGCTCATGCTGTGACTAGGTCACTGAGTGGGGTTGATTGGGGAGTATTTGCCAAATTGTTCATGTCCGTGTAGTTTGTGCTTTATTGGTTTATTATATTTCCACCACAGTGTTTCCATGGCTTATTTTGTAGGTCCAGGAATTCTGAGCTTGCTTCTGTGTGGTTTCCTGACAAGGAATTGTTTTAAAATTCCATGCTGTACACTGAGTAAGAATGTGAGACCTGGCGGGTGACAGCTGGCACCAGTATTGTACCTTTGCTTATCTGGATGGCTGCCCACTTAAGAGAATTCTCAGCCTTTTCGAAGCCAACAATCCCTTGTCATTGGTATCAACCAGTGGTTCTCAAACAGTGGCGAATTTGCCCTTCATGGGATATTCAGCAGCATCTGGAGACATTTTTGGTTATTAGAACTTGGAGATGCTACTGGTATCTACTGGGTGGGGGCCAGGAATGCCGCCGTCTAACCTGCAGTGAACAGAACAGCCCCCCAAAACAAAGACCTATCTGTCGACAGTGTCAGTAGTGCTGGAGTGGGGACATTCTGGAATAGACATACCATTCATTACCTAACACCATAAGATTAAAAAAAACAAAAACAAACAAACAAAAAAACCCTATAAGTACCTATGAGGCTGATTCTGTGTTTCCTATATTAAATCTGGGAATAATAATAACAATGAGGATGATGATGGTGTCGGTAATGATTCTAATTCTTCCTTGGCAGCAATAAGCCTTTTTGGGTGCAAAGCTCTAAAATGTGAGATGTTTATATGTCTTCTTTCAACCTCATGAAAAACCAAAAAGGAGGGTGGTTTTTATCTACTCTCAACATGTAAAAAACTGAAGCATAGAAAGTTAAGTAACGTGCTCAAAATGAGACCTTAAATGCACATTTGTCTACCTTTAGAGTCTGACTTGTATCTGTGTGCTGGAAAGCACTGCCACATGCAGCCGCCAGCATCTCCTGAACACGTACCATTAGCTGTCGAGTAATAGGCAAAGCTGTTTATGTATATCATTTAATTTCTGAGCATTCTGCTGAATAGATTTAGTTTTGTGAGCTTTCTTCTTTACGGGATACTTAACACAGGGAAACCTGTAACTCAGTAGTGTGATGTCACAGAACAGGTGTGACTGAAATTTCTCTTTTCATCAAGCTTTTCTGAGATAGCTTTAGATTATGATTCTCACTGCTAATGTGTAAGTGTACTTGAAATCTATATTTAAGCTGTGTGAATGCAATCATGCCTTTTTACTCTGTCTATATGGGGCCATATCTTGCTTTCTGAATTTGCTTCCAAAAGAACAACTTCTACGAAATAAATAGGCTAATTAATTAATCAATTAAGGATGTTTGCAAATTCTCTAACCAGGTTACTAGAATTTCTCCCCTCTTGGGTTCATTACAAGTTGCTATTCAAAGTGTGCAAAGGGGGCTCCAGAGTTCTGAAACCTTACTCTAGTCCCGAGGATAGATGCAAATGAATGCTTCACCATTTTTAATGACATATTGCAGCAGTTGGTTATAAGTAGGTCCTCCCTTGGGAAAACTTTTGGAGTCCTGAACATCCATGAGGAGCCACGCTAGCTTTTTTCATATTAATATTATGTCATCCTGCATGTGTTTATTCAACTTGAAGAGCTTTTTTTTTTAAGTTTTTATTCATTTGAGAGAAAAAAAGAGAGAGAGAAAGCACAAGCAGGGGAGGAACAAAGAGAAAGGGAGAAAGAAAATCCCAAGCAGGTCCCACACTGCCACAGAGCCCGATGTGAGGCTTGAATCCACGAACCGTGAGATCATGACCTGAGCCGAAATCAAGAGTCAGATGCTTAATGAACTGAGCCACCCAGGCACCCCTCAACTCGAAGAGCATTCTAGCTTTTTACCGTGTTCAGAGTTTTCAATTTGTAATTCAGGAATATAAAGAGATTTGAGATTTTTTATTCTAGAAAAAAGGATATTTCCATCTTGAGATCATTTCTTCCAAAATATAGTGGAGAGGTTTCTTTCAGCAATAATGTCAGAAAGTTGAAGGAGCTCATTAGAGTTGGTAGCTAAGCAAGTTGATTAGACATTAGCTATGGCTTTGTTCTTTTCTAGAGATTTAGGTAAGTTCATTGCCTGCTTTTTAAAAGTTTCTTAAAGTTGTGTGTGTGTGTGTGTGTGTGTGTGTGTGTGTGTGTGTGTTGCAAGACAGGAATTCCAGCTTATTTTTTGGAGATATCTTAAGGGAAATTGACAGTGATAGAACTTCCTGAAAATTTAGATGTAGCACTATGAATGTAGTTAGGTTTCTCTAAACCTGGAACTGGGAATTCAGCATTCATGGGAATTCATGGGCTCATCTTCTCCTTTGCTATCCTTTATATAACACACCTCTTACCCATGTCAGGTTCCTTCTGTTGTCAAGCTTTTCTTCCCATCATTATCTGATTTATCACTTATATCTTTATCTGTCTTACAACTTCTGTTTGCTACTCATGGTTTCTCTGGATTATAATTCTGCCTCCTCAGAACTTGGCCTGCCCATGACCTCTGCTCTACCTCCTGAGTTTTCTCTATTTATCAAATCCAGCTTTTTTTTTTTTTTGCCCATTCTAAATTTATTGCCACTTTAAATTTTCATAACAAGAGAAATTGGTCCACCTTACACTCATGAAGGCAAACTGTCTTGACATTTCATTTCCAAATAGTAATACAAGTGCTTAATTTGGAAGGCACTGCATTCTCAAGGAGGAACTCTGCTTGGGAAAATATTAGAATAAAGTCAAAAGAGTGGGAAGTAGAAAGCTAACATCTGTAGGTGACCTGTGAATGGGTTTCCCTTGGGCCAGAAAGTTAGAGCCTTTTAGTAGATCATGGCTCCTATGACCCTGCATTTATCAGAGTAGACGGTTGCAGTAATGATTAACAAGTCTCATGTGAAACTCTGATATCAAGGGAGATTTATATGACTTTTTAAATATGAAATGCTATAGACATATAAGCAGTAGGAAACAAATGTCTAAGATTGATTTTAAGTTCTGTGTATACCCGAAGTATTATGCCTTTTCATTTTATTGCAGTTTTTCTTACATTTATCATGTGCTTCCTTCCATGGGTTCAGGCACTGTGCTATAGATACTCATCGAAATTAAATGTAGAATTTTATAGTAATCTGGCTCTGCCTGTTTATTTCTTAAAAGTGGGTTCAATAATTTACTAGGCTTATGATTTTAATAATCGGAGTTAGCTTATTGCTTCTCATTCTTTGTGGGGTTGTTCTAGTGTTTTTGCCAAGCAGAGCTCTCCCTGTGAGTAGCTGAACCTTAATAGCACACCGCCTTCCAAATTAAATGTTCAGGGTTACTTACTGGTTCGAAGTGAATTGTCAAACAGCTGGGTTCCGCTTCTTCCAGTCTTTTCCTGCCCTGTGGGAACATAGAGAACCTTGGTCTCCTTAGTAGCTTGCTCTTCTATGATTGCTGTGTTTCTTTTTAAACACTAGCCTAATTTTGATATTTTGCATTTTTCAGAGGCAGCACAGTCCCTTCAGCTCATGCCATTTGTTACTGATACACTCCTTATTTTTTAGATGCTAAAACTGAAGAGAAGGCACTTTGCCTAACACTGCTCGATAGGTAAAGGGAAAAAAGGGTGACTGTGTCATTTCCATTGGTATAATAGCTCCTCATTGATACAAGTGTCTGCAGAGCCCACTGCTCAGAAACCACTAAAATCACTAATATAAATTATCTCTATGTCTGTTTTCTCAAGTTTTGGTACAGCAGGATTCTCCTGGTACACATTGTCATAGTCTTTTTCTTCTGCTGATATTAAATGGAACCTGGTATAACATAAAACCTTTACCACTTTGGCCAATACTTGATGTTTCTGCTAGGAACATAAGACTTTAACATAATGCTTAAACATAAATGCTTTTGAACATAAAGCTTAGTTGTCTTTTTTAAAATATTGCTATGGCATTTGTTAGGGGATGTTCTCGCTATTCTTCTACTAGCCAACTCAATGTGGCTATTTTTTCCTCCCTCCTTTCTTCCCTCCTACCCTCCTTCTTTTCTTTTCAATAATCTGAAACGCCTTTTTTTTTTTTTAATCTGAAAGAACAGGGGGCAATGGCCAATTTTGTGAAGGGGCAAACTGGTTAAATATGAGTAATAGGGAGCAGATTGAGAAACAAGGAGACTAAATAGCCTACGATAGTGTTTTGGAACACATCCTCCCTTCTCCGTCACCCGCAAAAAAACAACAATAAACTTAAGCTAACTTGTGGATATTGATGTGTCATTGTTCTAACCAAGGGCTTCATTATACTTCATCTGTGAGAAGGAAAATACATTCCTTTATACTTCTGTAGATATCTAGCCAAGTCTGGCTTTTGGTAAAGATGATTAAAATTGTTTGATAAAACATTTCAGGCCTCAAGTTACAGACATGATTGAAAAGCCTGGCTATTTTTATTCTCACATTTTTACTTATTTATTTAACAAATATTTGTATAGCTCCTTCAGCATGCCAGGTATTAATTCTAGGCATCATGTGTACAACAGCGAATAAAACATATAAAATTTCACACATATATTGAGCAGTTTTCTCCACTCAGAGTTGCATTTTTTTAAAACAGATTTCGTTTTCCCTCTGGCTACCTCACCTTAATAGAGAATTCACACTATGATTTAGGGGATTCATAGGTTCTGTTTCATTCTCTGATGTTGACTCTGGGTACCATCTCTTCCATCTTTCCAGTTGTTTCCAGAATGTATTGGGATAACGTCTTTAAAACATCTTGAACTTCTCAGAGATGATGTTACCTTTAAAAAATGGCATTTTGAAAGTATCAAAACAGATTTTCTGAATCTGTTCTCTAGAGTCTGAAGTGATTTACATAGTTCTAGAAAGAATTACATATGTAGATTAGTGATTGAGTGGCATTTTACAATGTGGTTTTGGTGGAAAATGAATGAATAATACGTATGACTGCTCCTCCTTAATTTCTTCCCGGCCACACAGACAGACACTTCTTTTTTTACCCTGGTCATGTTCATTCTCTCCACCAGGGGTGACTTCTCCAACTAGCAACCCTATTACTTAGCAGTGGGGTGTGGGCTAATTCATTGTTAGAACTTGAACCAAGTCCTTCAACTGAACCGCTCACTGGGCATGTGTTGATAAAGCTGTGGTCTATGGAGGGTCAAGTGTCCTTAATAATGAGCTCATGTGGCGGAAAAACATCTACAGTTTTAGGACGCTGCCTCACATTTTCTCCTTAAATTTTCTATCAGAGTGTTTCTCATTCATACGTAATTGTTGGTTTGGGAGGTATTCATCATCTTTACAGAGGAAACAGGTATGCACATCTGCAGAGAAGGACTTTCCCGTGTGGATGAAATTCTCCTTATTTGGTCAGAGCACACGCGCTAATTTTGTGTGATTTGGGCCTAGTCACTCTAACGTTCGTAAATCCGGGAGGCGGTTTCAGCTGAAACAGGGTATAAGGGTGGCCAGGAAAGCCTGGTCCCTGTTGCCTTTTTGAGACATAAGAGGATTCATGCTGGGAAGCTGATGGAACTGACAAACTTGACCCACAGATAATACAAATATAGCCATTTTTGTAAGATTTTGGACCGCCTGATTCAAAAATATTTCAATAGAAAGTAAAATATCCAAATGAAATTTAGATTTCTTTTAACTGCTTTTCTTTCTGTTTAAACATAAGTGATATAAATTGTTAAGGAGGTTATTGGAGTTGGTCGAAATGACAGCTCTACCGAAAGTTCGAGGAGAGGGAGCCCTGGACCTTCAGAAGAGCTGGGTGTGAATTCCCGGGCCACCACTAGAATTGGAGCTCTCCGGTCTTGCAGAGGCCACTCAGAGCCCACAGTGTGAGGTAGTTTCCTGCAAACAGCGATGATCCCAGATCTTTAGGATTATTTGAGGTTTACATGAGAGGGTGATTGCATGGAAGGCACCTGAGAAATAATAATGGTATCTGAGCATCATTAGTGTGAATACTACTACTCAGTGAGAGAATTCTACGCAGAAGAGTAGTGAATAAGTGTATAATCCTACTCAGAAGAGTTCAGAGTTGAACCAAGGATGATGTCAGCATATAATTCTGTAACTAGCAAGACGTGAGAGCGTGCGTCGTCTCTGTTGTGTGCATGTTGTATAATTGTTTTGAGACAGATTGAGAAACTCTGAGCTGCCTGGTTTCATCTGATCTTTCTACATTTCCAAACTCTTTTAAAAACTCATTATAAGTTACTTGAAAATAAGTGAGAGCTTTTCTTCTCAGCTCTGAATACAATCCCTTTAGGGCATTAAAAAATGCCATTGGATATTACAAAAGTAGATTGGTACTTTTTTTTTAAGCTTAAAAAAGCAAAAAGACCACTCTGCTTCTGCACAGTCTCTGAGAGTTCTGCTATCCTTCTTGTCTTGCAACACATTAGAATCCACGAAGCTGTGAAGATGCCACACAATGATGATGTTTGAGTGTCTTTGGTCTAGTATTAAATAAACATCTGCCACATCAGCAGGTCTGTACTGGCCTCCAATGGACTCTAACAAGGGGAAATAAATTTTCTCTGATCGTGAGTTGCTTAGAGGTCAGCAGGGAAATGAATATAGACTTTTGCAGAACAGGCTATGTAGTGATATGCTGAGCAAAGATGCAAAATTCACTGACATATTAGTATACTCTTTAATGGGTCCTTCATACTGAAAATAATAATGGGTGGTTTTCACGAAAGTGACTTAATTCCTAGCATAACTGCTTGGAATCCTATCTCTTTCCCTCCTACATACGCAAGTAAACAAGGGTGAAAGTATATATGATAGTGTCATTGTAGAAGGAATATAGAACCAACTCTAATTTACCAAAAACAAAAGACAAAAAGTAAAATTCTTATAAATTTTGCTCTTGACAGTAACAGATTATTTGAAGTGCAAGTCACAACAAATGCATAAGTGATGGCCCCATGATTGAAAGCTGTAGGGTTAAGAATTTGATAATAAATACAACCATTTGATTTTAATTTTGAAAAATTATGATGTCTTGCTTATTACATAATGGTAGAAATAAACAAATGCTTTATTTGAATGCATGGCCTTCTGGTTATAATTTTTTTAAATACATTTAAAATAGATGATTGGAATTTGCTTAAATCTGAGTGTAGTATGACATGAAAGTAAAAAGTTCTCAAAAACTTAAAATTATTTCCGTATGTGTTTGTTACCTGCCAAGACTTCCTATATACTGTTTCAGGAACTAGAGCATCTTGTAAAGAATAAAAACTACTTTCTATCTCTGTGTTCAATGAACCATTTTTGATAAAATGGGTAAAAAGATATGGTAAAGAAAAGGGCCTGCAAGTGGCATAGATTCTAGTCACTGGGAATGGACATGTGACCTTGGATGATGGGTTATAACCCTTAGTTTTCTTCTACTGTTTTGTAAATTGTTATAACATGGGTTAGGTGATCCCAAAGAGTCTTTCTATCTGAAACACTCATTTTATGAGTTGGTTCATTTATTTCTGATTCCCATTTGAATATTTTAATGAAAATGTAGAAAACAAAAAATAAAACCGTATTACTCCTGGGAGGTTCAAATGTGTTTTGGAAAAACAAATTGGCAACAAAATAACAGATGATGAACACCTTATATCTGCTCAGAGGGATCCAGTTGATTTTCTTATGATTCATAGTTATGACAATTGCAAGAGAAAGCCAGCCACTGAGTTTTAAACTGTTGTAACCAAACCTACCTACTGTGGCTTCTCAGCTGTTTCTATTTAGTGTGGAAATCTAATGTGGCTGAAAACTACTGCTGATTTTTATTAAGTTGAAGTCTGGAACTTCCCCCTTGTAATGATAGAAAAGCACACTTTCAATTAAAGGAAAACTGCCAAAGTTCTGAAATTCATTTATTTTATTATTACTCAGTTTAACCCTAGAAATGGGAGATCAAGCAAACTGGATAGATTTGACAGTTCTAAGGTCATAAGTTCAATTTCCTCACAAGTTGTTTCTTGATCTAATTCACTGTAAATCATATAACCTTTCACCTTTTGTTATGGAATCTTTTGTTGAATTGTGTGTCACATCAGGATCATCCTCATCACCTTGGGGCTAGGAAAATGACAGGTAAGTAAGGACAGGCAAAGGAACTCCAGTGAGCAAGTCTGGGAGGCAGAAAAGGGATGGGTATCACTTTCTATAGCAGACTCAGGGTGTGCTGGAGTATGCTTAAACTGGCTAGCAGCACTGATTGTTGAATTTTCAGGAATTTTGAAATTTTGTGGTACCCTTAGTAGAATAGAACTGGCCATGGTGGGGTTATTCACACTATGAGAACGGGCAAATGATCCAATTGGGGCTTTTTTCTCTGAAGAGCCAGTGTTACACATTTACTAGCACAACACTGAATAGACTCCCATTAACATTTTTTAAAGCCCTGTGGATATCCATGTATTTATTTTTCATAAAGACATGCCAAAACCCATTGTATGAAAGAAAGGTATTTCCAGAACTGAATGACTGAACGGTAGTATACAGCCCACTTGATCACCCAGATTTAAAAAAAATAGTTTATTTAGACAGTCCTTGTTTCTACTCTTTCCCCTTCATACTCTCTTTTAAATTTATTTTTTCATATTCAAGGAAGTTTGTCTTTGTGTATATACTATTCAAGGCTAACTTGAGTATCTGGTTAGACTCATTTTGCAGAATCAGAACCATGTAGCATGATGGTCCCTAGTTTGATTTCCTAGTCCTGAACACCCAACAGGTTTGAGGACTCTAGGTAGAAAAAAGGACAAGTTACTTTAACAGAGTTACTTTCTTAGATGTGATAAACTGAACCCTTTACTTCAAAATGTTCTTCAGAATGAGAAGTTAATTACATTTTAAAAGGTACTCTAAACGTAAGGAGCTAAAATCCATGATGTGAATTCCTAAAGAAATACATGTGGCTATGGAAAGATCTTCTTATTTCTATTGTGATCTAAATGAACAGAATGTGCGAACATGAGCATATAAGTACAATATCTACATGCAAATGATTTTTTAAATATAGTTTTTCTCATTTCAGTTTTTGGACAGTTTGTGTCAACAGTATACTCAAAAGTGTGGGAATAGAGGAGTAGAAAGGAGTTATGGTGGACAAATGTCAAATAGTTCCATGTAAGGCATGATTTAGGGATATACTTTTGAGAGAAATCCTTATTTGAGTTTATGCCTCATGTGAAACGAAAGCCTCCCAAAGAGGTAGAGCTAAACTAGTTAAGCAGTGTGTGCAGTTAAGTTAATACAGTCATGTACTTAGTAATGAAAGGAGAGAAGCAAATTGATGAATTCTTTGGCTTGTAAAACACAATCTGGATCAAATGCATCGGTGTGTTCTATCAGTTGATGCTTCTTTGATATATCTTCATATTAGAACTACTGATGTACCAGGGGAGAAGAAGTTTTCTTGTCATTTTATTTATAAGAAATCAACCAATTTATTTTGAGCTCCTAGAACAGACATATTAGAGACAGCAGGCTGTACTTTGATGGTCTCTACATACTTGCGTATATGAGGCAGAGTTGTACAGTACACTATGTGAACATGTCCTGTCATCTGTGTTCTGTGTTGTCATTATTCACATATAGAATGTGTATGTAATCAGTTCCTATTTTATGTCATATTCATCTGCATTTGCAGCATTTCAAAGACTAGTCTGAAACATCTTGGCACAAATGGGAAATGCAGAGTTGCTTTATAAGTTCCAGAACTACAAAGACACAGATCTAACATGTGATATTAATAAATAGCTTGGGTGGGGTGGGGGGGATTAAAAATTAGATTATTTATTTAGAAAGTTGAAAGTCTTCATTTGTGATCATTACTCTGTTCTTGAAAGGAAATAGGTGCTGGGTTTTGTGTTTTGTTTTTTTTTTCCTCCCATCCTCACGTTTCCCTTCTCCTTCTTCCTCATGTTTTGAATTAAAATCTAAAGACAGACCGAAAGAGTGTATATATAACTGCAAGAAGGATGTGGTAAATCATGGCAATGGTTAGTGATCTCACAGACATGGTGGTGTCAGGAACTAAAGACCAAAGGCGAATCCTGAGCTTCCAATGGATTTACTAGAAATCCCTCACCCTTGTAGCGTATCATGGATAATAGCATATCATGGATAATTACATTTTTACAAACAGTAGAGAAAATCATTTTGACACACACATAGTATTTTCCAGCCAGACCAGCTTTTCAATCTTTTACAGCTTTCATGCATTAAGGCTCATATTTTCTTTGTTTATTTTCAAAATATTATCATTAATAATAGGTTTGTTCTGTGGTCAGCCTCTGAATAGAAGACACTGAGGAAGACCCCTTCTTCCCTGTTGCCCCAAGTCAAACATTTGATACCTTTTCCTTTGTAGAAGTTGGTGCTATTCATGTTTTTCATTAAGAAAGTTAATGCAACCAAATTTTCATGGAGATTTTTAGGAGCTTTGGTCATTTTTCAGCTTATTGCTATGTGTAATAGAATGAATTATGTTTAGTGGCAAATCACTGAAAAGAAAAAAAAAATAGAAAAAGTCATAGAAGAAATACTGTCATCGATTTCTTGCCCACTACTGTGCGGTGGAGTGAATTCTGACAGGATAGACCTAGAAAAGGTCATCCCCATTAACCACTCAGCTATATCAGAATTCCAGGGCACAGGAAACATTGGGGGACAATATTCTCCTTTCTTAACCCTTTCTGATCAAATGCGGTATTTCATTTTGAAAATGAAATTCATTCCCCTGAGGCCTTCAAAACTTTAATAATACACAATAAATAAAATCATATCTAATAACTCAATGGTTTCATTTGGCACCATCATCATCTTCTAGATGTACGGCAACTGCGGAAACATAAATACTTGCAGGCCTTGAGCGCCCAGTTTCTATTTGCTAAATAAACTTGGCTTGCTTTAAATTCCTCTGTGTGCAGTCATTAATACAATCCACTTTGACAGCATTTAATTAAAGTGCTTTTCTCTATTAAATTCATTAAAAGTCGTCCCCCCCCCCCCGCCCCCATGTATAACTGCTTTCCAGATGCTGAGTGGCAGGGACCTATGAGCCTCACTTTAAATAACTTCTCATTCCTCTTTGTAAAGTGTTTATTACATTCAATTTAGAAACTGTTAAATATGGCTTAGAAAGAAAGTCAGATTCCAGGACATGTTCACCATCCCTTTAGCAATTTTTTGAAAAACAAATGTTAGTTTAACTCCTCTGAATAAGCATTTATTATCTGGAATTTTTTTTAATATACTCTGTCAACACTCCTAGGCATTGAAGCTGGGAGGTAATAAAGATATGATTTTCCTCTCAGGGTTGGGGAATTTGCATCAGTTCTAAGCAGGTACTTGGCTGGTATATCCTTGCCTGCAGATTCAGGGAGAGTGAGCGTAACCATCCAGTATTAATAGATTATTGACAGTTTAATGTCTTGGCACCTACTTAGTCCATGAAGTATAATAACTAGGAAGCTGTCTGATATGAAAGCAGTCAATAGCATTTTCAATCAAAACCTTTCAGTTAATTGCTGGTTGACCTTAGAGATTTCCTTTAGGCAATGCCGTCTTTAGTTTAGACCAAAAAGCTCATATTGATTTGTAGAGTTTATTCAGAGATGATTATTTAATACCCATTCCTCCAGTATATGTAGCTAATTTTGCCTTTTCTGTGTCTACCGAATGAATTGTCTTTTTGGCAGTGCTTTTCACAAATATTCCCTTTACCAGCTCTACTTTGAAAATATCTCATTAAATCTGTTCTCTTCTCAGAAATAGAAAGTTGAGAATCTTGAGGGAACACATGATCAAGTGTTTTAATATGATAAGAGAATTTTGATACAATATTTTGTTCAGTCTGGAATTACAATTCCAACAGAGACCCTGACAAAGCTGAAAACTATACTTTTAGTAAGGGTGATTATGTAATACCTTAAACACACTACACCTTAAAACAAAAACATTCTTTAGAGCCAAATACTTTTTGGTCTCCGTAAGTATCAGTGTGATATCAGCCTTATATTTAGCTTCTAGATTTTCTGTACATCCATGATTTAGTTTTAGTTGAATATTTTCATTTTTTTTTATTTATTTAAAAATTTTTTTGGTAATGTTTATTTATTTTTGAGAGAGAGAATGAGAGCCAGGGAGGGATAGAGGTAGAGAGAGGGAGACACAGAATCCGAAACAGGCTCCAGGCTCTGAACTGTTGGCACAGAGCCCAATGCAGGGCTCGAACTCATGAACCGTGAGATCATGACCTGAACCAAAGTCGGATGCTTAACCAACTGAGCCACCCAGGCATCCCAGCTTTAGTTGAATATTTTTAAAAACAAATTTTAACAAAATCTAAATAAGCTACCAAGGCAGGTAGGAAGCAGCAAAGGGAGTGTCTGGCCCTAACTTTGCCTTACCTTGGATTTGCCTTTAAACATTTTCCTTACTTTGGATTGTGTGGTGTTGGAACTATAGAGATTGAATCGAAGTGGGGACAAACATATAGACTTTGAATTAATTTTGTTACTTTTTTGTTGGTTCTTCACACATGGGTTAATGTCATTCATTATACTTATCATTTTGGTATTTAATATTTGTTTTAAAAAAGACCTATAACGCTTTCAATAGCATTTTGTAGGTAGGCAACATTCTTTCACATTTTATTCAGTTAAGAGCCATTTTTGTCTGAGGCTTTTCTTAGGATACATATGATCCATTTTAAAGCAAATATATCTAATTTTTGTCTATTCTTTTTTTAAAGGTTCCCTTTGACTTTTGTATGGATTCTCTCATTGCTATTTGCTCTTTTCCCTCTTGCAACTTTTATTTTTTCCATAAAAACTGCTATAAGCCTTTTGAATTCTATTGATAGTAGAAATATTCTACAGATTGGGGAGGAGAAGAGTGAAGCAAACTGATGAATATATCAGTTTTGAGGGTAGTAACCCAGTAAAGGTATACCTCTGATTGTTAGTAATTTTCAGATGATATTGGGGGGAAATTAAAGAACTACATGAGCCACTTTATGCTATTGTTAGCCATACAAAGTTTATTGTGAATTTAATACGTTACTACAAACTACTGGAATTCAACCCTTGTCAGTAATAACTATTTTTTAATGAGTGCCTATGTGAACTTGCCCCCTTTTCCCAAACCCTTAGAGTTATTAGATGTGTTCTAAATTTTAGGAAGACTTTTGGTTTGTATAACCAAATTGGCTATTACCAATACAGAAAAATTCTGGAAATTTTAGGATAAAGTTTAGGTTTCAACTGCTCACTCAGAACACAGTGCTTGACCCTGTGCTGAGTGTGTGGAGATGAATGTAACACAGAATCTACCCCTAAGGAGCACATAGTTTCATGGAAAAGCAGGTATGAGGACAGATGACTGTAATAGTGTGTGAGTACAGAGAAAGAAAAGCACATGGGGCATGTTTGCCCATACCTGGTAAACAGGAGGAGCCAGAAGGCTCCCAGGAAGTAGTGCTGCTCAGGGTCCCTTAGAGAATTCCTCATTAGAGGAGCTTTCTGGGTAAAGGGGACTTGAGGAAGTGAGGGCACAGAGATCAGAGGGACCAAACAGCATGAGGGCAGAGCTTCAGCTTTAGAGCACTGCCCAAAAGGCAAGAGTTGAAGAACGAGGACAGGAACAGGAACAAAAGCTACAGTCAGGTTACAGCTCCCTCTTGGATGTGCAAGAGGCCTCGACCCATCTGAAGGCCATGGAAGGCCTTTGGCAAGATGCTCTCTGTTGGCATGGGAGGAGGCCTATTGGGAGGAAGTTGTAGTAATTCAGATAAGAGAGATTATAAAGGACAGAGTAACAGCAACAGGGTACATAGACAGAAGGGAAAATTAATCCAAGAACTGTTTAAAAGCCATAATCAGCAGCACATGGGATTGAGTAGATGTGGAGTTTCAGACAAGGGGGAGGAGTCAGCAAGAACTCTCAGATCCTGGCTGGGGCAAGTTGGGTTGAGGAGGTCTTAGGGCACCAGTGAGAGCATTAATAATTAATTCCCTGTTAATGTCATTTGTAAGTATGTTTGTTTTGTACTGAGTTTTCAGCTATTAAAGTAAGTCCACCTCAAAGCAAATTCACATTTGAAAGTATAATGATTTGACAGTTCTCATGTCTGAGGACGACCTACACAGGGGTAAGCAGGTATGTTTAGGAAAGCCAAGGCGATGTGACACAGAGACAAAACTGGACTTACTTTATGAATCAGGGTAAATAAGGATGCTGCATGACTGGCCTTCTGGAAATATAATGGTTCATCTGCAGCTTGGAGACTGGAATCTTTCTTGTGGGAAAAGGAATTGCCAATCTAAGTCACTTCGCCCCAGGGAATTAGGAACTATGCTTTCTCTTCCCAGTGACCATCCTTGATATTCTGGGAACAGATTTATTTTCTTGAGGAAACCGCTGTCTAAATAAGAGTGCCTGGTCCTGTCTGTTTTCCACCTCTCACCCCGTGTACTTACCACAAAGTTTAGAAGCAAAAGTTTCCCCATACCTGGTTTCAGTTAGTAAGTTCATTAATGTGGAGGATGTAAGACCAGTGTCTTCATAATGAATTATAAGTGGTTTAGAACTTAAAATACTCTAGGATTGGCCTTTGGGAAGTTTTACCTCACATCATTTAATTTTTCCATATTCTTTTTCTCTTGAAAGAAAATAATACCAAGGAAAGCCAATCTCTGATGAAATTAAATGAAGTTGAAAACAAGGTGTTCAATAAGTTCTCATTTGGCACCTTTTCATTGGTAAACCACATGGGATTTTCCATAGAGATCAATGGCTCTACCTCACAGTGTGAGGAGAAAAAACCCTCATTGAACATTTGACTTTGTTTACCCAGTTTGGACTTCAGGGTATAATAAACCATAATATGTCAGTAGTGTGGTAATGCTAGATATTTTGTCCTTTACCAGAATGGTTGATTATAATGCACTACTTAAGTTTTGCTTTCTATAAAAGGAATATTTGTACTTTTATGTGTTTGATTCACACAGTACAGTTTTCTCAAGTCCTGTTATTAAGTGGTTACATTCAGAAAGCGAAAAATATGCTGAGGTAGTATTTTATTGGCGAACATCTAATATTTTCACTAACCATAACTTTCAGATTGTTCTGACTTTTGAGTGCCCCAACTGTAAAAATTATACAGAAAATGTGGCCTATCATGGGATTCTAAACAGCCCATGTGAGGCTTCAGGCTGGTGGATTACCTCTCTTCTTTCTGCCCCCCCCCCAAGTTAAGAATCTAATCCATACGCCCTTCATAAGTAATTTAAACCCTCTTCTCTAAGAAACTAGAAAACAGCACACTTGCAGTGTCATGAGTTGTGTTAATACATAAATGCCATCAGAATTAAGATTTTTGTTTTTTAATTTTAAACCAAGTTTTGGCTGAACTTTGTCAAGAAGACTAACTCTTTTTTATACCAGCAAATTTTGACAAAATTGGGTATATGCTTCTTAAAAATGGTACACACACAAAAGGTAAAAATCCCTTCATAACCCACTCAAAATTAAAATTTAGGAGAGGAACTTCTCCATAATGTATTCTAATTTTTCCTTCTTTGTCTTCACTTTTAACTCTACATTTGAAACATTAAATAGTATCTTCTGCCATTTTTATATTTTAATTAGACATTTATTCACACTAACATGAATTTATGTTAAAATTTTCATTTAAACGGAACATATTTTTTCACATTTTCCCATTTACCAGCTAAATAGCAGTAAGCATGTTTGTTACATGTTAGTCTCAGAGCTCAATTTCATATATTCGTTTCCTCCTCTGAAAAGTAGTTGCAACAGTAGCCATCGATATTGTGAGATTAATTTGTTGTTTTTAACAAACAAGAAGTCCAAAAGATATAAGCACTTTGATAATACCATAATTATAGGCTTTAAATAATTATAGAAATTTGACATGCTGCATTATATAATCTGTATGTAAGTCAGGAAGAGTAAGGCTTTATTTCAGTGCTTTGGAAGTGGCTTGAATTCCCTCTAATGCTTTACCTTAGAAATCATTATATAAGTCTTCATTGACATAGTCCTTGGCTGGCTACGTGGTTTCTGTTCTTACAAAATATATATGTTCTCTACCTCCATTTAACTTAACATGTTTTTACTTAAAAGGAATCAAAACTCTGCTCTGGTTAAACTTACTGCATAATATTTATTTATCTGAAGTAGTCTCTGTATCCTTTTCTTTTAAGCTTACCTTGAATTTCTTTTAAAAAAATCAAATTTCAGATCTCACTGGGTCGTGTATTACTGACATTTGATGAAGTTGTTTTCATTTGGGCTGCATTTTACTTACCCTGAGACTTCCTTAGTTAACTGGACTAACTGTTTAAGACTTCTAATGGATTGTTCTTATTTTGAACCCTTTGCACATCTTTCTCTCTTGGCCTTTTGCCATTGATGAGGTATTAGGAATTTCCAGGTTTCTTCTTTTACTACCATTATGAATTCTTGGTACTCAAGTCATCCTAACCTTTACCCATTTCATTTAGTTACCCTAGTGTCTTTAACTTAACTTAAGAGCTCTTCTTTCGTTTGTGCTGCTGCAAAAGCCACTCTCTTCTTGATTATACCAATGAGACAAATCATGCATTCATTTAAAAATCAGAATCCGAGAGGTAACTGCCAGCTCTGGTCAGGTCCATGTTACTCTTATCTCATTGTAACTCAAATATAAGGTCTCTAAAAACACTTTAATATCTGTACCTTGAATCTGGTCTTCAAAATATATACCTTCTCTGTGAATTTTTAGGCTAAGTTTTGTGTTTCCAGAAGACATTGTGAAAGGTAGTGGAGGTGTATGGGAACAGGGAGGAAATGAATGCTCATGGGTGTCAGGCAAATGAGATTGGGGTGGGCAAGCTGGGAGCTGGTTTCTCCCACACAGGACACATAGTCGTGGTCTGGACCATCCTAAAGAGTTTGTTCTTCCTGAAACCTCTCATGGATTATGTCTGTCATGTTTATGAAGTGGTTTGGGTAACATTAGGCCCCAAATGATCAAATAAACTTATTTAGCAGGTGATATTGATGAAGGGAAAGATATCATTTCCATTAGGTTCTATATATGGCCATGTTTTACGTTTCTTGGATTCTGACAGGAGAGATGATTGTTTTGTATTGGTGTGGTCTCTATTTGAATGGGATGGTCATCTTAAGCCTGCTTAATTTACTCCCTGTCAGCTCGTCTCCTTATATTGAAGCAGCCGCTCATCCAGCCACCTCCAGTGTTTGCAGATTCCGGCCACTCCCAATAGTCAGATCAATGACTGCAACACTCTTCCCCACCACTCTCCCCAGACCATACCAGAGTTGTTGGTATAGTTGTTCTCAATTTGTTACCAAAGAGGAAATGATATAAGCCAAAGGCTGTTTTAAGAACTATGCTTCCTCCATCCCCTAAGTTTATTTTAACAGATTATTGTGTCACAGTGTTTTTATGCTTTTATCTTTGACCAAAGTGTTTATTTTGAGAAACAATTATTAAACTGCATTAAAAACATACATGATGTTCCAATACCATCTTGGTTACAATATTAAAGGAAACTCAGACTAAGGCTGGATGAAATTGAACACATATTTCCATGTCAGACTTCCTACCATTTTGCTTGTTTGTATTGATTTCTCTTGACGTGGTCTTCTTTTATTGAGCACCACTCTTTTTTTATTTATTTTTTTCTTATTCTCTCTTTTTTTCTCTTAAATCCCTTTCCTATAGCTGTATGTGCTAAGAGCAATTGTAAAAGGAAACCAACTTATATTAAACCTGCCTGAAGTCAAAATGTAATCTAACACCTGTAGTCTGCAATTTGTCATCACTTCATGGATACTTTTTTTTTTAATAACAGATTTCCTGAGTTTGACCTTAGGATACTGTATAATCCAAAAAAAGCAACAAAACTAAACCATGGTTTTTAATAAGTCTTATAATAGTGTTAGGATCTGAAATTACAACCATAAGAGTTGAACTCAAGTAACATCATTTGAAGTTAGAAATAGTGCTGAGTTCTGTGTCTAAAAGAATGTTTTGCCTGTGAAAATGTCTTTGATAAAATCAAGAGACAAATCATAATGCACGTGTAATTTATCTTACACTCATTATCTAAGACCTTCCTTGGTGTCTTGGCTTAAATAAGGTTGTTTTTAACTATAGGGTACATTTTGCATTTTATATTAAATGCTTTATTTTCATAGGCGAAAGACAGGGCTATATGTTGAGTGTGATTCATGTAGTTCAGAGTTTTTAAACTTTTTTGATCTCAGTATCCCCTTTCACTCTCACTGTTGAGGACTCCAATAGTAATATGTATCTATCAATATTTGCCACATTCAAAATTAACTCTGAATAAATTTTAAATGTTAATTAATTTAAAACTATTGTAAATAATATGTACATATCTGTAAATAAGACATTTTTATGAAAAATAACTGTATTTGCAAAACAAAAAAATGAGAAGAGTACCATTGTTTATGTATATATTTTGCAAATATTTTAAATGTCTGGCCTAATGGAAAACAACTGAATTCTCATAATTGCTTCTGCATTTACCTGATACAATATGTGGCTTTGGTTGGAGTAAAAGAAAGTCAAGCCCTACATAGACAAGTGATTAGAAAAGGGAGGAATATTTTAATAGCCTCTCCAGGTAATTGTGTTATTTTTCTTTGGTACTACAGGGAAACTTTGCAAGTGATAGTTTCTTAAAAGTTTCTTGAAAAGCAAGGGTACTTGGGTGGCTCAATCACTTAAGCGTTAGACTCTTGATTGCGGCTCAGATCGTGATCTCACAGTTTGTGAGATTGAGTCTTGCATCTAGGCTCAGAGTCAGCACTGTCAGCACAGAGCCCGCTCAGGATTCTCTCTGCCCCTCTCTAGCCCTCGCATGCTAGCATGCTCTCTCTCTCTCTTCAAAATAAGTAAACATTTTAAAAGACTTAGTTGAAAAGTGGAATATAAAGTCATATTTATAAACTTTCATACTTTATAATTCATTGGTCTGCCTTGTACTTTGAATGGATCTTTTACTTATTCGTGATTTTGTAATGTCATGCATTGGTCATTTGGAAAATAAGGATCTACCAAATGATGCAAACCTTCCAAATGCTGACACATTAGTATGACATATTTTAAAAATCTTGTTAAATTACCACCAATATCATCAGGAGCATCTTTAGTAGCAGCTACATGTTTTCCAGAATTCTAATTTTCACTTGAAAGGTCAAATTTTATCATTGACAAAAGTACTACCAGATTATTTTCTTTGAAGTGGCAGGATCACTTTGTTTTTAAGAAAATGTGTGCCAAATACCTGAGTCTGAATACCCATAGTGTGTCTGTTAGATGTTCTTTCAAGCAAAAATGATATTCCATGACAAAGATGTCTAGACTGGCTCACAGATCACATAATCCCACAAGCATTCTTTCTCATGACAGCCATCTAACTGCAGTAGTCTATTGGAGTTCTCTCTGTATACTTCCCATTTCCACATACAGACTCTTAAAAAGGGGTGTACTCAAGGGCTGAGATTTAATATAAATAATAAGATATTATTCCATCATCAAGGACATTCTTAAATGAAAGTGGCATTTTTACTGTGTGCATATGGCAGTGAAAACTACAACTACCAGCACAGTTTGGTGCCATTGACTTGATTCGTTTTAACAGGCTAGCAGTTTCCCCACCCTTGCTTGTGCCATCAGTACAAATTTCAGCATGACCAAAACAAGCAAATAATGTCTTCATTTTGATGTTCTAGACCTCTTGATGGGGAATCAAGATTTCCGCAGGGGTCCGTGGACCATATTTTGAGAACCACTGTTAAAGTATGTCTTCCTAAAAGGATCCCAGGCTGTGCATATAGAAGGTGTCACCTTGAACGAGTCTATGACTACGAGAGATAATTCCATGTGACAAATGCTTAAAAGGCAACTTCTGTGTGTTAGGTGTCATGTTAAAGGATGAAGAGGTATGTAGAATATGAGGGAAAGAAGTAAGAAAATTTACTGGTAGACATGTTCATTTGTAGATCTATAAATCTTTGGAGCGAAAAGTACAAACAGATCTCTGAATTTGTTGCTGATTTTTATAATAAACATAACTGATAGAAAAATACATGAGGCATTATACTACTGGTTCTTACATCCTCCTCTCATTGTTTAATGGTAGTTATTACTTACAGAAATCCTGCTTATGACAAGCACTCTGCTAAGTACTTAGCATGCATTATCTCACTGAATCCTCACAGCACTAGAAGGAAGATTTTACAGTTGGCAGCACTATGACTCAGAGAAAGTAACTTGCTCAGAACTGCAAGGCTACTAAGCAGATGTGCTTTTCAGGGTAAGGACTAGATTCAAAATTTTGTGACCCCCCAAACTTCTCACAATTTATAGACCATGCTATCATTTGGGTTATGAAATGCCTAGAATTTTTTTTTAAATAAGGAATGGTAAAAATATACATATCTTCTCTCAGATACCCGCTAGATATGTTTCTATGATGAGTAACAGTTTATTTACTTTTTAACATAGTTTTGCTAAAATGGAACAATAACAAGAAAAATAATAACAACTTATGCAAAACAAGAATAATAACTGGCCTGAAAATAAGAAAGAATATAGAATTAATCCAGCAGAGCAAACAAAGACATACTGACCACTTACTGTGGGCCAGGCATATGGTGTGCTAATATGTAGCTCAGAGTCCAATAAGTGAGATAGATATATAATGGTTACATTAATCTTTATATTAGTTAGCAATCATTAATGCTAAGTTCTTCCCACTGAAGTTTTGAGAAAATTAATTGTCTTAAATGCTGATTTCAGGGAAAAGGGAATATTAGGGCATAGAGCTAGATTGTTGAAACTTAAGACAAATATCTCCATTACATGATATTTTATATATAATCTATTTTTTTTTAAAGCACCATTTATTCATTTATTTACTTAACAAATTCTAATTGAGTTTGGCATGGGGACTTTTCAGTTGTTCCAACCAATTGTTCTCATTGCCTGTGAAATATATTTTCTCAGGACTTCTGGTGGAAGAATGTTTTCCTTTTTTTGGATCAAATATTTTACATTCTGTTGTCATAGATGAGGCAAATTAGACAAGTAAAAATAATTCTGATATTAACTCAAAATAAATGGAGACAAAAGTCATCTTGTTCGTGTTCTCATCTCCTGTTGTTGAGCGTCACCACTTAGGACTTGAAGTTCTGGGTAAGGCTCAGTCCTCTGGGTAGGGCTTGTCATAGAGAGGTGGATGCATCCATCTGGGAAGCTTCTGTTTTAACCTGTTACCACCCTGGATCAGCCACCCTCTACAGTCACCTTTCTAATAATTTCTCATTTTCTCTATATAAAAAGGACCACAAAGTCTTGGCTTATTATAAGTAATCCAGTTCACCCCATAATGATACAGTGAATTATATACTTTCCTGAGCTTAATCATTCAAGATCTCACTTCCTTCCCTGCAGGCAAAAACCATTATATTTTACACATGGCTCCCAGCTGGTTTTCATTGAGGCCTTCAAAACCTATTTGAACACTGAGAGGTTTAAGAAGAGCTGCTTTATCTTTCTTGGTAGACTTTTGTCATGGTACCATTTTGTCCTTGTATTTTCAAACTTTTTAGTTTTGAAGGCAGAGAAACAACATGTGCCCATATTATGGTTGTGCTTTGTCACCAGGGAAGGAAATTTGGGGTTTTATTTTAAAATTGATGTCTCCTTTGAATATATTTACAACTTTTATTTATTCATCACTATCTTTATGTCCATATATGTACATGTATGTCATATTTCAGCCCAAAGAAATTTCAGCAAATAAAATAAGAAAGAGTTTATTAGACTTTTATCTTTCTATTTGTTCTTATCCTATCCACAACTTATTCATCAACATGTAATTGTTGGAGATAGGAATACGTATTAGAAAGCTTTATAAATTAATACATCCAAATATGATAGACATTCCATAAATACTTGATAAATCAACTATTTTTTTTTTTTTACTCTTTTAACCCAGGGTGAATTGTCTTCAACATAATTCCTTTTAGACATGATAAGCACCTCTGATGAAGAAGGCAGCCATCAGTCAAATGTAAATTAACTATTCCCTTGAAGATAGAAGTACCAATGCATCCTTCTGATTGTATTTCTGATAGTGTTGCTATTTGTGACAGTCTGTTGAAAGTCCAGAAATATATTACAAGCTGAGTTTTCTTCCTTTAGTTTTCTTATTTTATGAACATCTCTCTTCTTTCTAGTAACAGTGGCAGTTTCAAGCTCTACTATATTTCTGGCTATATCAGATTATGATTGCAATTCGTTGTGAGGGCTTTCTGTCACCTTGACAGTAGAATGCCAGGGCTTTTGCCCTGGCCACCTTAAAGTTGTCATTTCTCTCTAGCATAGGGCTATACAATACTATTTTCTGTGATGATGGGAATGTCCAATATGGTATTGCACAATGCAATAATCAAGCATGTGAAATGTGGCTAATGTGACTGAAGAACTAAGTCTTGTTTTGCTCTGTTTTTAGTTTTAATTAATCCAATGAAATATAAATAGGCACATGTGGCTCATGGCTGCTGTACTGGGTGGCACAGCTCTAACATGCTGCCTTCCTTGACGTTCTTCAAATACACCAAGGATATTCCTCCCTACTGGCCTTTTGCTTCCTGTTTCCTTTGCCTGGAATGCTCTTCTGCGTGGCTTATTCCTCACTTCCTTCAGACCTATGCTCAAATGCTGCCTCTTTAAGGAGACTTCCTTGAGTCACCATATCTAAAATGACTTCTCCTCTCCCCAGTTCTCCTCTTTATGCATTACTTAATTTTTTGCCTATAGTATTTATTACTACCTGATATTTTACTTATGGTCTGTCATCTCAAAGTCTAGAGACTTTGTTCAATTTTCTTATGTAATCTTGCTCATAGAAGACAGAAGAAAATAATGTTTAAGAGCATGGGATTTAAAATCAGACAGAGCTGGGGGTGCCTGAGTGGCTCTGTCGGTTAAGAGTCCGACTTCGGCTCAGGTCATGGTCTTGTGGTTCATGAGTTCGAGCCCTGCGTCGGACTCTGTGCTGACAGCTCAGAGCCTAGATCCTGCTTCAAGTTCTGTGTCTCCCTCTCAATCTCTGCCCCTCCCCTGCTCACACTCTGTTTCTCTCTCTCTCTCTCTCTCTCTCTCTCTCTCTCTCAAAAATAAACAAACATTAAAAAAATAATAAAATCAGACATCTGTTTTAGAATACCAGTTCTGCTACTCATAAGCTATGTGGCCTCACACAAGTTAGCTATACTCTCTGACCTCCAGTTTTCTCATCATAAAGTGGGGTGAAATACCTATCTGCAGGATTATTGTGAAAATAAATGAAATTAACATATTTATAGCATTTAGGCCAGTGTTTGGCTCATAAACTTTATATGAATGCTACTGCTGCTGCTGCTGCTGCTGCTACCACTACCATGACTATGATTATTGCAGCTACTTAGACATTTCAGTGCTATGAACACTAATTGTGATATTGAAAAATCCACAAGAAACTATGAAATAAACCCTTTGCAGAAATTATCAGAGATGAATTATTGACTAGATTGATTTAAGTTCAGTTGTGATGGAGAAAAATCTAAACCAAAATAGGCTAGAATGAATGGTAAGGCTTTAGTTTGCAAAGAACAAGAGTAAAAGGGTAGATGGCTATCTCCACAGAAAGATATATTCTGTTATTTAGAAAAATCACATGAAGAGAAATGGTGGGTGTTACAAATAGAAAAGAAGAAAAGATCAACTACTGGACCCATTTTGAAAAAGAGGAAAAAGGATGAGGCTGGAAAGTTTGTGGACTTGGGCAGTTCTTTTACATAAATACTGGGAAGGTACTCCATTAACCTTAAGTTAAAGAAAAATCTCAGAAAACAATAATCTGGTTGTGTGAAGAACATAGATCTCTATTCAATTGGCAGGGCATTCTCCATCTTGGTTGAAGTAATTGTAAGTTTGGGGTTTTAAAAAAACAATCGTCAGCCAGAAATAGATGCCTGAATTGTCAAGTGAGCTGCGGGTCAAGACAACTTATAGGTCCATTAAGCAGGAATCAGTGGCCTGGCCTCACATGCAAGTCACTAAGGGCACTTGGTTGAGACAGGAACCAGACTTGATTCATCTAGTTATCCAACAAGGAATTTTGAGCATTGCTGAGAAATTCAAACAGAAAAACTAAAATTCAATTAAGCGGAAATTCAGAAACTTATCCTACGAAAAAGAGGCTAGAAGAGTTGACAGTACTTACTTGAGATGTAAGAAAATGCATGGGGTGCTTGGTTAGCTCGGCTGAGCATCTGACTCTTGATTTCGGCTCAGGTCATAATCCCAGGATGTTGGGATAGAGCCCCATCCCAGGCTCTGCCCTGGGCATGGAGTCTGCTTAAGATTCTCTCTCTCTCTCTCTCTCTCTCTCTCTCTCTCTCTCTCTCTCTCTCTCTGTCTCTCCTTCTCTCTCTCGGTGCCTGGGTGGCTCAGTCAGTTAAGCATCTGACTTCAGCTCAGAAGTTCATGAGTTCATGAGTTCAACTCATGGTTCATGAGTTCAAGCCCCAGTCAGTTAAGTTAAGCATCTGACTTCAGCTCAGAAGTTAAGTCAGTTAAGCATCTGACTTCAGCTCAGAAGTTCATGAGTTCATGAGCTTCAACTCATGGTTCATGAGTTCAAGCCCCATGTTGGTCTCTGTGCTGACAGCTCAGAACCTGGAGTCTGCTTTGAATTCTGTGTCTCCCTCTCTCTCTGCTCCTCCCCCACTCATGCTCTGTCTCTCTCCCTCTCTCTCAAAAATAAATAAACATCAAAAAAAATTTTTTAAAGATTCTGTCTCTCTCTGTCCCTCTGTCCCTCTCCCCCAACGCATGCTCTCTCTCTCTAAAATAAATAAAATGGAAAAAAAATGTAAGAAAATGAAAAGTTCCTACCCCTGGTGTTTAGATGAGGATTTTAAGAGAGGGTTTTAGGGGCGCCTGGGTGGCTCAGTCGGTTGGGTGTCCGGCTTCGGCTCAGGTCATGATCTCACGGTTCATGGGTTCGAGCCCCGCGTCGGGCTCTGTGCTGACAGCTCAGAGCCTGGAGCCTGTCTTCAGATTCTGTGTCTCCCTCTCTCTCTGACCCTCCCCTGCTCGCGCTGTCTCTCTCTGTCTCTCAAAAATAAATAAAAAAACATAAAAAAAAATTTTAAGAGAGGGTTGTCTTGATCTCTTTGTCTCAGAAAGACTGTCCTATAAGCATTAGGCTCTACCCTACTTTTGTTTAGAGTATTTAACACCACTGGAAGGAAGCACTGCATGACATTAAGAATTCCTTGACCTGGGTGGCTTAGTCGGTGAGTGTCCGACTTAGGCTCAGGTCATGATCTCGCGGTCTGTGAGATCCTGCGTTGGGCTCTGTGCTGACAGCTCAGAGCCTAGAGCCTGCTTCAGAGTCTCTCTCTCTCTCTCTCTCTCTCTCTCTCTCTCTCTGCCGCACCCCTCTCAAAAATGAATAAGTGTTAAAAAAAAATTCCTTTATTGTCATAATAATAAGCCACTGCAATTGGCTAGTGAAGAACTGCAGGGTTTTTTTTTCTTTCTGTTATGTTTTGTTTTTTTTGTTTTTTTTGGTTTTTTTCTTTCTAAAAATTGTTTAGAGACAATAAACAACTTTCTGCTTGGAGAATTTAGAACATGTTGGGGGAATGAAGATAGTTAGGACACAACCCGGAGAATCTTTGTCTCCGGTCTTATGCATACTGTGGTTGAAAGGGAATTACAGCCAAAGAAAAGGAAAACTCATTCAGCCCTTTCAGTAACTTGTGAGACAGTTGCACTTGAAAGCTGCTCATTTTGTCATTCTCTATTCTGGCTGCTCTCTCCTTATGTGCTCGAAGATGCTAGAAATGTCATTTAATCTTCATGTAAATATTGTCATGCCACCAAATTCATTATAAAATATTGTCTGACCAGAAATAAAACACTTCTCTTTGTATATCATTTCCTTTTTTAAAAAATTTAATTTTATATTTTTGTTTTATTTTTGAGAGAGGGAGAGAGAATGAGCAGGGGAGGGGTAGAGAGAGAGGGAGACAGGATGCAAAGTGGCATTGCCACTGTCCCTTGGGAACCTGCTTTCTCACACTGACAGTTCCCTATGTGTATAATTTCCAGTTTAAAGGGTTTTCCTGAGATGCTGCATGTTTCCAGGTTATTCTTGATTCAAATAGCACCTTCAGGAGGAATTGTGCGCATTAAATAAACTGATCTGTGTGAAGTTCTTAGCCCGCCTGGCACTGAGTACGCATTCAGTAAGGGGTAGCTCTTCTTGTTCCACTATTTCAAGTGCTGCTTCCCTACATGCATGTGTTATGACTGCTAGAGTCTGTGAAAGGGGAGGTGAAGTAGGCCTGTGGGTTGGACCCAGGAGAAGAACAAACCCTATCATGCAGAAAGATTATAGTAACTTCAAAGTATAGTTTTGGAAAATCTCTTTAAATCTAACCAGTGCAAAATGGAAAACCCCTAAAGAACCAATCTAATTATTTAACTAAATGGAACCATTATGCTGACTTTTACTACAGAAGGCAAGCATAATTTAGAAAATGGGGCATTTTAATTCTCTTTTGTTTTCCAATTAACACAATTGCTCTAATAGGGGGTACTCGTGCTTGAGTATATATGTTCTTTGAGTACATATTTCATATATAATTTTAGTGTCTATCTTTCTCTTTCTCACCAAAAACCCCAAAATTCTCACCTGTTGACATAGAGGTTCATTTATGACAATAGGCAGGCGGCCCAGATTATGACTTCAGAGCAAATATCTTCTGCCATCAAAGTACCATGAACAGGCCCACAGCACAGCTCTGTGTTCCCTTCCGGCTATAATTAGGATGTTGAAGTAACAGAGCTCTCATTTTTTTGCTGATGCCAGCTTACCACAGCAGACCACATGAGTTTACTCTTAGTTGAAAGTAGTAAAGAAAATGCCAAGAACATTCATTTTAATTGGTCAACATTATATAGACCTTTAGTGCCACTGTTTTATGGTCCTGTATTTTAGATTTCTTTCTGCCACCAGCCGTCAGCTTATTATGATGGATATTCTTATTTGCATTTGATTATCCTTTTTATTATTATTTTGATTGTTATGTGATTACTAATTATTATTTGGAAAGTTTCATCCTCTTCTGCTTGTTATTAAATTCCAGATAAAAGGCTGACATTTTCACATTGGTAGGAAGTTATTTTTTTCATCAGGTGGTCTCTGAGACTGAAATAGATGTCAGAGATTTTTTTTTCTTAAATTCTTGCTTTGATGTTGATATTTCCTAGCCCAAAAAGAAGAAAATGGGCCATATGGATAGTGTGTGGTGGTGGTGGTAGTGGTGGTGGGGATGGTGGTACCACTGATTCTTTAATGTCACCAGACATGTTTTATTCTCTACTGATTGGATTGATTTCCCCCTGAATTTTGGAAAATGTTTAATTTGTTGCTAACACGAAAGAGGCTGCATAAAATATGAGAAAAGAATAAAAGAGAAACGTGTGTTTTTTAAAATGTGAACTCACTATTCGTAAAGGCTTTGGGAGGACCCAGAAAGTTAGGCACTGATCCAAGTATAGGAAATGTGGTCTTTGTCTTTGGAGTTGACATAACGCTTTTTAGTGGGGACTATCACAGTAGTCTTTTAATTATAGAATTTTGGTGCTAGTGTTACAATGTACGAGCAGCGGCTGAGGCTCTTCTCTAGGATCCAGTGATCCTCTCCCCTGTCCAAGAAGCCCATCTCACATGGGCCTGTGCTGGCAGCAGGAGCAAATTGTTAGGACAGTCTCCTCTGCATACCTTTCTTTCTTCGGTCAGATTGAAGAAGTTCACTAAGTTAATATTAAAATGGGAAATTATGTTATGTAGAGAGATGATATTGAAGATCAAGAATAAGCTTGACTAGTGTCAAATGACAAAACTAAAATGATTTAACAATGAGTTTGGTGTCCATTATTCAAAGAAAGCAATCCATGGGTTGGGGGAGTACAGTGCCTCACATACAGTGGAGCACTCTTCCTGAGGCATTTGGGCAAGATCAAGTTTTATAGGTCATTAGCAGCAGCAATACAAACAGAGCACGATTGTCTGGGGTTGCATATCTGACTTTATTTAGAAAGATCGAAGAACAAGAAAATAAATATAGAGTATTAGGTTTGGGGATTGTCCCACTGTACTGTGGACTGTGCTTCTGGTCAAGTGGAGCATTTACGGGAACTCGGAAGTTCAGTCAGCCATTATGGCATCACAGGCAAGAGCAGCTCTATCTTGGGTCTAGAAATTTATTTTAACATTAGAGTTTTTTGTTTTTTGTTTTTTATTTGTGTGTGTGTGTGTGTGTGTGTGTGTGTGTGTGTGTGTGTGTGTTTATTTTTGAGAAAGAAAGAGACAGAGTCTGACCGGGGGAGGGGCAGAGAGAGAGGGAAACACAGAATCCAAAACAGGCTCCAGGCTCTGGGCTGTCAGCATAGAGCCCAACTCGGGCCTTGAACTCACAAACCCCTTGAACTCACAAATCACAAAATCATGACCTGAGCTGAAGTCAGATGCTTAAGTGACTGAGCCACCCAGGCATCCCTTTGTTTTTTGTTTTTAAATTAAGGGGAATATGTAGAGAGAAAAGAAATTTAAATTAATTACAACTAGAAAACCTTAACATTAAGGATTTAAAAAACAAATTAGGGAGTGTGTGCAAACAGAATTTTAATAGTTTATAAAGTAATATTGAGAAGGCCCATCTATGAGAGTATAAAATAATCATTTAAAATTCTTAATTTAAGAAAAATATTATATCTTTAATTTGGAAGTTTTTATATTTTTTAAAAATATTGTTTAAGGTTTGATATCAAAGCTAAAAGGAAATAAACACAAGTTCTTCCTAGTTTTACAAAGTATTGATTTTTTTCTGGATGAAATGTCAACTATTCTTCTGTTATACTCTTAACAGTAATCATGAGGCTGATGGTAATAATTACTCTCATTTATTGAATGTTTGCCCTAAGCTTGAGGAGGACAGACTATCGCCCATGGCCAAATTTGATCTGCCACCTATTTTAAATAAAGTTTTATTGGAACACGGCCATGCTCATTTGCTTGTATATTACTTATGGCTACCCTCACACTGCAAAGATAGAGTTGAGTCATTGCAACAAAGACTCTAAGGCCCAATACAGCCTCCAGTATTTACAATCTGGCCCTTTAGTGAAAAAGTTTGTCAACCTCTGGTTTAAGGTAAGCATTATTTTTTACATCCATTCTGTTATTGAATGCTTACAACATCCCTAGGAAGTCAGCGTCTTACCCTTCTTTTATAGATAATGAAATTGAGGCATAAAGAGGTTATTCTCTTATACAGGGACATCCAGCTAAGTGAAAGTGTCTGGACTTGAACCCATGAGGTCTGATTGTAGAGCCTGTACTTTCTCACTGAGTCCAGTTTCTTTGCCATTAGGCTTTAGAAAAGAAAGGAGGCATATCATGCTGGTTAACAGCAGGGAAGGCTCTGGAGCCAGATTGTTTCAATGCAAATGACCTTGGGCAATAAATGACTTAACTTCTATGTGCCTCAGAATATAAACGTTAGCAAACTTATTTTTAACCTCTTGTTTTGTAAATGAGATTCTAAGTCTCCAGAAATTCTTTTAAGTTCCTGAAAGACCTGAATTTACAAATGACTACAGCAGGACTCCAAAGGTAGATAGACAACACATATTTAGAGGAATGATGGCTTTTGAAAGGTGAGATCCTGCATCAAATGTTAACATATATATATATATTTTAATTTCAATTATCAGGTCCTTCATAGACAGCAGTCGCAGCCAGCCAAGGAGAGCTCCCCTCCCAGAGAAGAAGCTCCACCCCCACCTCCTCCGACTGAAGACAGCTGTGCCAAAAAGCCCCGGTCTCGCACCAAGATCTCCCTGGAAGCCCTGGGGATCCTCCAAAGCTTTATCCATGATGTGGGCCTGTACCCTGATCAGGAAGCCATCCACACGCTTTCTGCTCAGCTGGATCTCCCCAAACACACCATCATCAAGTTCTTCCAGAACCAGCGGTATCACGTGAAGCATCACGGGAAGCTCAAGGAACACCTGGGCTCTGCGGTGGATGTGGCTGAGTATAAGGACGAGGAGCTGCTGACAGAGTCCGAGGAGAACGACAGTGAGGAAGGCTCTGAGGAGATGTACAAAGTAGAGGCCGAGGAGGAAAATGCCGAAAAAAACAAGGCTGCGCCTGCTGAAATTGACCAGAGATAATGTGAACTTCTACCAGGCAAAGCAATACATCGGTCCAAGGATTTTCTGTTTTAATTTCTTTAAAAACCTTTTTTTTTGCTTTATTTTATTTTATTTTGGTCTTTTTTTGTCTGTTTTGTTTTTCTTACCTTTTTTTGACATTTTTTTGTTGCACAAGATACACCTATAGACTGAATAAGTTCAGTATTCCCGAATCAGACATCGCCTTGGCAAAGACACTAAAGTGTTATACTTTTACAATTGACTGGATCATAGTAATTATAATCACAGGAGACTCTGCCTTCATTATCCTTGCACTTACAGAAGAGACATCAGGCAAGTTCCAGGATGAAAAGATCTACAAAACAAATGAAGGAAGCTACAAGTGTGTGTGTATATGTATATGTATATATCTATATATTTACATATATATATTAAATTGCATGGGACAGAGAACTTTACAATCTGAAAGAATAGACTGTGAAATGAGTTCTTAAAGAAGAGACTTGTTTATGTATTAAAAAAAAAAAACCACTTCACAGTGAGTCGCTTTGGCTTTTTGATAAACTGCGGCCTGCTCTCAGGGTGGGGTGACTATTTTTGAATTCCTATTTATTTTCTGTGTTTGTCCCTGATTTTTTTTTTAATTCTATGGCTTCCTATCTGGCAGCTTGATGGGTAATTTTTGAGGTATGTATTTAAACAAATCAACACTGCCAAAAAGAAAGAAGAAAGGAAAGTGGGAAAAAAAATCAGGGCACCTTAAAATGATACAAGTCAAATTGCTCTAAAGACACAATGCACACTTAAAATGACTCGACGTGTTCCGTTATTCAACTTGTTATTACTGTAGTGAACAGATGCATTTATGTGGAATTCCAAATGAATAAAACTGAAATTCAGTACAGAGAAAACTTGTCTTGATAAAATGACGTTTTGACCTTGGACGTATGGAATTCATAATATGAGCCACATTTTATTGTGAAACTTATTTACCTGTTTGTGGCTTCAGATCTTAAAACGAATAAGCCTGCTCATTTAAAAGTTGTTTGTTGTTGCTGTTTTCTCTTTTTCTTTTTTCTTTTTCTTTTTTAATAGAAATAGTTCAATGTAATGTTAAGTTAGAAAAGAAGTTGCCGCCCAGTTAACGGGGTTCCCTCTCAAATAAACCTCCATCCTTCCGTCTCCCAAAAGATGTTTCCTATTTCTGTTTCACTTTGGGCTTCCTCTTCTTCGTCCACATTCCATCCACCTGACCAAACTTCTAGAGTCCCTGCTTTCACATGCCTAATCCCTTCCCTGGTATGGTAGCCCTAATAAGAACCTTTCTCTGAATCATTGTGCAGCTCCAGGCAATAGAGTAAGCCAAGCGATTTCAGTGGAATCACCTACTCATCGTAAACGGAAACATTTTCTCAGTTACCGACATAGCAATTACCTTATGTAAAGCAGAACTAATGCCGACTGGCTGTTTAGTGGAATGAGCATTAAAGCTGCAACCTACTATAGCTCTCCAAACCTCCTATAGCCTCCTCTCAGAAGCACCAGTAGCATTACTTCCCACTTGTACTTAGAGTAATTGCAAGAGGTGACCTCACCTTCAGGACTGGCCTCGCAAACCTAACCCATGCTTCAACGTGGCCGCCAGACAGTCCCACACGGTTGGATTTTTTTGGAGTTCTGCTCTCATGCAACCTTGTCAAAGACCTCATGCAATATCACTTTGAAAGTTATTTTCTGTTTACTACACAAACATTGTAATATAACTGTTAATACTATTTATATATTTGAAAGGTATAAAAGGTAGGAGTTAAAAAAAAACCTCTATGTGTAGATATTAACTCAGAACTTACAATATACAGGGAGAAGACATGTTGCAATACAAGCTAATTCTAGCTGCTCAGTAACCTCTGGAGTTTTTAAAGGGACATTTTCCTGTACTTTTTCAAATAACGATGTTGAAAAAATTATCTTGACACGAGCGTCACATACCTTTGCAAAAGGATGGTTGTTTGCAGTTAAGCCCCGGGCCCATCCTTCTGCTGCCGTAGTATGCTGCAGCTTTAATCCGAAAGTCCACGCTTGCTGCTTCCTGATCTCCGAGTTACTCTTTCCGAATTGTCTTCTTACACTGTTGCTGAAGGTCACTCTGTACACGTAATGGAAACTGATGTTGCCAAGCTCTTACAAGGTGGTTCATCTATCGATGGCATCCGCATTTGGTATCTTTTACACTTCAACCAAAAATTTATTAGGTATTTTTCAATGCTAAGTCTTGCCTTTTATTTTTAATTTCACTGCCAAGTTTGCAGTGATTCTAAGTGAATCTGTGGGCATTTTAGCCTGTGGTCTTGCCAGATCTTTGCGAATTACAATGCATATATGTCTATTTATTCAATATCTGTCATATAGTATCTATTTGGAAGAAGAAACTTTCTCTTGTAGTGCCTCTTGACAAAGCACAATTTCCCGCCTTTTTTTTTTTTTGTGAAATGAAAAAACAAATTGTGTTTTATTGCGGTATCAACAATGTGAATAAGGATTAACATATTGTAAATGTTCTTTTTTCCATGTAAATCAACTATCTTTGTTATCACTAAGTGATAATTAATTTTTAACTTATGTGCATTGTTAGGCTGTTAGAATTTTTTGGTTGTTAAAATAAAACGCATTCAATAAATATGACTTCGTTTGTCAAGTATTTTACTGGGCATTGCCTTCTTTCCCATTTAAACTTTTGTGTGGAGTGAGACCTGGTGAGTGTAAGAAACATCCGCTCCCTTATTTTAGAAAAAAGGTAGCAGTACCCACAGTTGAGTCCTGTACGATGCATGGATTTAGTTGTACGTGTGAATTTACATACATCTCTGTGTGTTTATAAATGCATGCGGGCTCGCATTCTGAAGCTGGCCACGGGAAAGCCATGTATCGAAACGTTTTGTCATATACAAACAAAACTCCAATGTATAAAGATATATTTATGGGCTTGCTTTTTTATTTTTCTAGTGAATATTTTCTGTTTATAATTAAAAACCCACAAATGACTGCGTGTCAGGAAACTTTTGGAGCACATATGTCCATGGTTAATGGACATAATAAAAGTCTTTTATATTTAGAGCTGGGGTACCATAATGTGCACAGAGAGGAATGCCGGAAGGATTGATGTATCTGAGAAATGTGTGAAAATGATTTTTTAGAAAGTGCTTACAATGGAAAATATTGCTCAAAAGACTAAAGTTAATAAGGAAGGAGCAAGTGCTTAGCTTCAGAACTGGCAAAGAGAAAGTCAATCAAAAAGTGATTTTGTTTTCTTTTGATATTGTAAATTGTCTTTCCTGTGTGTGTGTGTGTGTGTGTGTGTGTGTGTGTTTGCGTGTTTTGCATTTGGTTAGCATACAGATGTAATTTTTCTTTCCTTTCTTCCTTAGTTTCACTTGCCTTTTTATTCCATGATACTTAACAGCTCACAGATCATGTAGATAGGTTTTAAGGACAGATGCTGGATATTTGCAGAAAAGCAGACAGCCCCAAAGCACAGAGTTCTGAAGGTTTTTAAAGAAAAATTAGAGGCTCGATACAAAGCAAAACACATTACTTATGCAAATGGAATGAGTTCTGCAGTTGGGATAATGGCTTGAAAGGAAAACATGTGTGAGAGGATCTGACTAGTGGCACAAGTAGCTTCTGCATGAGGTTGTGTTTAGGGGTCAAACTTCATCATAGGTGACAAATGCAGAGTGAGGCTCTGCCCACACATGGAATGGCTTCTGCTAGAAGGCGGGCTCTGTGAGAGCAACTTCTATTCCCAAGAAAGAGTAAAAGGTTTCTTGACTTCTCTACATTGTCATATTATAGCACCTCAGAGCCATCACTTTATGGGTTGAGTTTTTGTCTTTTTAAAATTTTTCTTAGAGGAGGTATTTTCCTTTACACTATTATTCTCCTTTCTGTAAAGGTTTGAACCAAGACTTAAAAGTCCCTACATATTTTCTAAAGGGCCATCATGACATAATCAGACAGTAAACATTTATTAAACATGTACTCTATGCCAGATAATTTTCTAGGAACTGAGGTGACAAGGGAAAATATATGACTTGATGCTCTTCCCTCAAGGAGATTATAACTTGTTGGAAAGGTTAATATAAGTCCAGGAAAAGTGAAATAGTCATACAGTGATTATCTTCAGACAGAGATGCATTTGTTTAGTGAGTGGTACAAATGTGCTATGAATTTGGAGAAGAAAATGGTAATTATGTGTGAGCTGAATGGTCCTGAAAGGTGGATAACTTAGGGAAGGCTGCATGTAACAGATAAAAATTACAAAGTAATAATGACGCAGACAAGGTTAAAGTTTACCTGTTTCTTACAAGAAAAATTGCTGAAGTAAGCTGGCTTCATGAAGTTATCAGGGATGCACACACTCCCAGCTTCACTTTTCCTGGTGTTTCCATGTTCCTCCTTTCTCATGGTCCAAGATGATTGCTAGAGCTCTCACCATCACACCCACCTTCCAGACACCAAGATGGAAGGAGGAATAAAGAATGGTATACTCCCTTTCTCTTGTGGAGACTTCTTCAAGCCCTGCACCTGAATGCAAGGGAGACTAGGAAATGTTTCTAGCTGCTCTATTAATTCCACAGAAAAAGAACGGGAGATGGATATTGGGGTAGGCAACTAACAGCCTCTTGCCACAGAGGTATGAGGGAAGGTGTTGAACATGGTCGATAGGAGGAAGGTAAGTGAAATGGCACATTAGCTCTGCTGTTACTCCCTGTACCTTGCACATCTTCCTCCTCACCACCCTGAGTTCTTTCCCTGGCCAAATTGAAGGATCAGCCCAAGCAAGCATCACTTCTTCCAGGAAGCCCTTCTTGATCTGCTGCATCTGCTCTGCCAGTGTGGTTACAAATACTTCTGTGAGTTCCCAGGGTATCTCACTATTGCTGTCCCAGGACCCGCGGCTCCTTGTGGTTGTGTTTCCGGGCTTGCTCAGCAGGGACGTGGGAAGTCTTTCTTGGCATTCACCCACGCAGAGGACAGGGATGGGCAGCTGGAGGTGACACAGGCCCTGTGGAGATAGGTGTGACAGTGTCTTCTCTGGATGATCATGTCCCCAGGACTGGCCTATTGAGTCAGAGACAGAAATGAAGACTGAAATGTGCAATAAGGGACAGGGATTTCAAATGCTGCCGATTCAGGGTTGTCAGGAAATAGTGCCAGGATCGAAAGCCAGGTCTGCATGCCTCCACAGCTTGCATTTGCTCCCTTGTATCACATCACATCTCACCATATGTCCTAGAGTGTCCTAGAAAGGCTGGATGAACTGAGCATCAATTTCCTGGTCAACATATTTTATATGGGATGACCTTTTCACTTCTCTTAACACACTTTTTCATAATTTTATCTGAGAATGACATTTCTGATAGAATTTTGTTCTGAAAGAAAAGCCTATTTTTTTTAAAAAAAAACAAACATCATGCTCTGCTAGTAAAACTGTCCCAGAAGAATCTAGAAGTAGCTTCTTCAGTAACATTTTAAAAGGTTTAAAGTGTTACCTTCACATATGGAGAAATAATTACAAAAATATTCCATTAACACTATAATAAATAGTTCAGAGCAATGATTAATTAAAGAGGGAACTATAATTTATTCACTATCCATTAACAGGCATAATCCTCTTTTAACATAAAACAGCAGAGACTAAAAGAATTCTGGGAGGCTCAGTGACAGCTTTGGGCTGAGCAGTCCTAGGGACCCTCCCTCAGCTTAAGAGGTAAAGGGAAAATTCTTTATAAACTCATCCTGTCTCCAGGTGACTGTGAAGGGGCAGTGAACTATCCTAGAACCTATCCTCCCCAGTTTTGCAGTTGAAGTTATTTTTCAGACCCACAGTTTCCTCTGTGGGGAATGGAGCTAATCATTCATATATCTCAGAATTGTTATTATAAAATAGGTAGAAGCATCTACAACTTCTTCCTTTCTTTCCTCCATCCTTCTAAGAGAGAAAGAGAAGCAGGATATAACAACATGCTATAAACGACTTTTTAAAAATAATTCAGATGAGTCTGAAAATGGGATTCACTCTGATGTTCTCAACACTCGTGTTACACGATCTAAAGCTTTGGTGCCTAAAGGGCTACTGTACTATAGCTTTGTTTGTCATTTCTCCCTCTGTCTTCCATTCTCTTTTATTGCAGCCTCTTCCCTTCCCATCTCCCTTCCTCTCCTTTCTGTCAAGAGCTAGAACATGATCTTCTTTCTTAATGAGAAAGAAAGTGAATGTGATGTTTCAGTAGCCTTCTGAAATCTTCACAATTAGATGTGTAAGTACGGATGGCACCCAGCTCTGGCTTTCCTCCCGCTTCAGTCCTGCTTGTTTCAGTGTGTGTTGCTGATTCTCTCTTTTCTGTCCAGTGCCTTAATGGCAAGTGTACCACAGGGTTCCTTTCTGGTCCTCCTTCCCCTGGATCTACACTCTTCCCTCATTCACCGTCTTGATATTTAGGGTGCCCGAATGCTGACAACATCCAGTGTCTATCTGCAGCCTAGACCTTTTCCAGATCTCCAGGTTGTTAGGTTCTATTGCCCACTTGGCACTGCCACATGGATGGCACACTTCACACAGTTTAAATGACCTCCTTCTCTTCTTCCCAAAGGTGCCCCACCCAGCTGATGGCAGCTGCAAGCTTCCACTTGCTCAGACCTAAAACTTTGGATTGCTTCTTTATTCTGTTTAACACCCGACATTCAGTCCGGCAGCAAAGTTCCTGGAGGTCTGTCTGCCTTCAAAGTATATTCACAGTCTTACAACCTTTCAGCTTCAGTACTGCTTCAAGCTTGGTTGGAGGCACCATCCTCTTACCTGATCTGACCCTCCCTCCCTAACCTCCTTCCCTTCCACTCTCCCCCTGCTTCGGCCTCCAGTCACATGAATCTACTTGCTGCCTGAAATACACAGGCCAACTCTCTCCCTCGCTTTTCTACCCCTTCTCTGCTGAAGCTGAGGGCTCCTCCCCTGGATAGCTGCATCTCCCTCCTCCATTCCCTCCAGTCCGCTCACACATCACCTCTTAGGTGAAGACTATTCTGACTCCCTTATTTCAAAGTATGGGGCGCCTGGGTGGTTCAGGCGGTTAAGTGTCTGACCCTTGATTTCGGCTCAGGTCATGATCCCAGGGCCATGGGATTGAGCCCTGTGTTAAGTCTGCGCTGAAGGTGGAGACTGCTAAAGATTCTCTCTCTGCTCCTCCCCCATTCGTGCACACACACTCTCTCTCAAACTAAATAAACATTTAAAAAAATAATGGGATGCCTGGGTGGCTCACTCAGTTAAGCATCTGACTTCGGCTCAGGTCATGAGCTCACGGTGAGTGGGTTCGAGCCTCAGATCGGGCTCTGTGCTGACAGCTCTGAGCTTGGAGTCAAATTCAGATTCTGTGAATAACTCTCTTTCTCTGTCCTTCCCCAATTTGCTCTCTCTTTCTCTCTCTCTCTTTCTCTCTCTCAAAAATAACTATTAAAAATTTTTTAAAAAATAAAAAAATAATAAAACAAAATTGCAAACCAACCCTCCTCTGATTCTGGATCCCTTTTATCTTATCATATTTTAATTTTTTCATAGGTTGTAACATAATCTATAATTTACTTACTTTCCATGTTTTTGTTTGTCAGTTCCCTCACTCTAATGAAAATACCAGGAGGACACAAAAGCCTGTGTTTTTTTTTAACCAGTGAATGTTTACATGGGGTACATTTCCTAGTTTTTATCTGGTTGGACTTTTCAATTTTCAACTTCAGCCGGGATTAATGATTTGAATTACTTTATAGAGATGAACTTCATCTGAATATTTCTTTAATGCATAACTAGGGTACTTGATGCCTCAGGAACCTCTAAGGCTGACATTTGTAAGCCCACACCTGGGTAATGTGATTTGGGTCTGTGATTCTCTGCTTTCGTGGAAGATAGAATCACTGAACCACAGATTTTGTTGTCTAGCACATCCTCTTCTTCAAACAGAAATCCCCTCTCAGTTTGGAGGCCTTGTTGGCTGGAGGCCATGCAGCATTGTCCCTCCCTGGTTAGGAGCTTAGGACTTTGGAAATCAGCCTGTTCCACCCTTGCTCAGTCCTTCCGTCCCTGAGCTCTCATTGGTGCCATCCAAGACTGCATTTGCTCTTCTAGTAACCACCTCACATATTTGAGCTCATGGTGGAACAAAATCCCTCAAGTTCTTAGATTTCTTGTATTAATCATGTGATGTAGCTATACAGAAAGCTTATGTCATTCAAACCATATGAATACAGCTTAGATCAAGGGAAGTGATCATCCTACCCTCTTCAGGCTAATCACAGGCCACATTACAGCATTATTCTCAGTTCTAGATGATGGGTTTTGGAAAAATATTGGTAAATGGATGTATATTCAGAAGACAGAAGGTAACTATGATGGTGAAGGGCCTTGAAAGTTTATTTTCCATTAATTTATTCTTCCTATTCATCAACCAACAAACCAAATTGATGAAATGTCTATTATATTGAAATCACTATGAGGGAAACAAAGTCAGGATCTTTAGTTGACAACAACGGAAATAACTAAAGCTACTTAAGCAGAAAAGGGAATTTACTAAAAGAAAATTCTCAGAGAATTCCAGAGAGAGTCAGAAAATCAGGGTTAGAAGTTAGAGTCAATGTCCCAGACTTCTCTAGTGGAGACCACACTGTTTCCCCAGGGGGCACAGATGTCAGGGCTTGGTCCCCTGATCCTGAGCATGGATGCTGCCTGTGGAGTTTCTGTCCCTCCTGCATCTGAAGGCTGGATGACTCTACTATTTCCCTTAACAGAATGGAATCCACATGGCACACTCTTTGTTATTGTGCTCCCTTACAAATCAAAGTGTCATGCAGGTGTAACTGATTGAAGGAGTCTAAGCCATGAGCAGGGAAGACTGGGAATGTGAATGTCTGTCTTCTATCCTGGGGAAATATGGATTCATAGGTGGGAACTTCGCCAAACATAGGAGACATAGTCAGAAGTACTCCAGGCTGAAAAGCATGCCAAATGGGATTGCTAGACTGTGAGCGCTTTGAGGAAAGATACTGTGTCTTATTCAAACAACATGGTGTTTGGTTTGAAATCAGAAGGATCTGGTATGAATCCCGACTACTCCACTTCTTAGCTTTCTATGACTTTGGGCTATTATTTAACCTGAATCTCAGTTTTCGCATCAATAAAAAGAGGAAAATAATACCTAGTCTGCAGTATTTTTGTGTAGGAGAATCAAAGTTAAAGTATAGTGTCTTCCTGTAAATGATGGGTTTCTTTCCATATCTTTTATATTCCTATCACCAAGGATGGTGCCTGGTATAGTGGTCAATTTTGTAAATGTGGGAATGTTTATGGAAGTCATGGTATTTCCCTTTAAGAAAAATATCAGTAGGTAGGTAACGTGTAAAGCTCAAAATACTAAAACCCAAGGAGGAACAACTTAGATCTACTAAGGATGGGAAGGTCAGTGTCCCCCAAGGTGCTGATGTTTGCTTTTATTAGTAGAAACCAGGAGTGGCCTCAAATTATATTTAGTCCTGATATTTTACTACTGTAAAATGTGACTAAGTGTGAACTTGGTCAAGGGTAAAATCACATCCATCAATCTTTATTCATTTTTCTGTAATCAGTTGGATATTACTAAATATTTCCCAATTGCAGGCCAACTCATTAGATTATCTGGGAGCATATTTTGTAAGTAATTCCATGGTGGGCAAACATCAAGTTTGGGTACTTGAACATCAGAAGGACCATCAAAAAATAGAACTTTCTCTATATCAAAGACACCTCACAGATAACACTGCTTTGAAAGCCTCCAGAGTCAAACAGTGGAACGACAGGGTTTTGACCAATTATGGGTCAAAATATTTGCATGTAATCAAAGATGCTGCAGGTAGTCTTGAGGCCCAGTTCTAGTGTCAGTGAGGAGGTTTATTGCATTGGGAATAGTGGGAAGACTCTGCAATCTTCGACATCAGCATAGAATAGGAAGACTTAGGTGAAGCCTTCATCAAGTATGCCTCTCAACTATCTGCTTCTTCAGAAAATACGATTTTGGGAAGATAGTCCATGGTGTCATCACCAGACATTAGGACTTCATGGGCCAGTAATAACCAACCACCCAAGACATAGGGACCAATAGAGAGCTGTCTAGTTCGTATTGGCAAATAAAATATTCAACAAACAGTATTAAATATAAAATGACATCTGCTCTACCAACATTATATCAGAGATGGGACTTTTAACCCCTAACAAAGCTGAGAGGGCATAATCTTAGAATAAAGCATGAGGAAAGTTAACCAATTTGCAATGAAATGTATATGTCTTGGTCTTCTTTTTCTCCTTTCTCTGGGAAACAGTGAAAACTCTATCCCAGCCAAGAAGTTGGCTGCAGGTGACGTTTGAGAGCTGCTGGTCTGAGGAATACACTGAGTATTTACTTCCCCAGATACTCTTTTGATTAAGTCAGGTACTAGAAGATCCATGCTTAAACCAAAATGAGCTCAGCCTTCTAAAAGTGAAAACAACTTTGCTTTGCTGGTATCGTGATTTGTTACAAGAAACCACTGCCTTGTGGACCTTCCCACTGCTTTTGCTTTTAAACTAATGATGCAGCTATTGCCTGTAATGTCTGTCCCTGGATCCCAAGTGAAATTCCACTTGAGAATTTTTTTTTTGAGTTGGAAGTAAAAAAGATCATTGTCTCTCCAGTGGAATGGGCATGTTATATTCTTTTGCTGATAATGAGAACAATTGAATTTTTTGAGTTGCCTTTTTTGCCCTAGCTACCAGGAAGCTCAGAGTCAATTCTAATGTTACTCATAGCTACTGAATTAACCCTGTACCTCTAAATAGGAAACAGGTGACACCTGAAATTACCCAGCAGCCCGAGCTTAGAGAATACAGAGCTTTTAGGAGCAAGTTATTTAAAAATTAATAAAATGTCTTCACACAGGCAAATCCATCCTTCTGAAGAGACCAAAGAACTCCCCAACGTCATATCCAGGGACCACCTCATAATGATTATACGGGTTGTTCACAGCACCGGTGTGCTGTGTCCAGGTAAAGAGGCAGGTAGAGGCTCAGCAAACCACGTGCTTTGTTGTGTGGTCTGCTTCTGTCCAGAGAAAGAGGCCCAGTCTTCTAATTAGCACCAAGGTGTGGAATAGGCCATGAGTGCTTCTGCCCACACTCACGCACGAATCCATTCCCACGTGCGTATCCACTTTTACTCTCTGACGTCAGAATCTCACATCTAACAATCTTATGATTTGTGAACAGGGAGATCTCCCAGGCTGTCTTGGGCTTTGCACGCGTGTGAGGCCAAGCTACATCTCTGTGTCAGTGGACTCTGGGCAACAACAGAGCTTTGCCTCAGTAGAATCTCCACCTTTTTTTTCTGCCTCTAAGCCTTAGTAAAGAGGCCAAGATAAGAAACAAGAGAGTTACCAAAAGCAACAAAAAATTGTTAGTCAGAACTTTTGACTGATTGGTGCCTCCAATTTCCCCCAACATGCCAGATGTACAGCTTTTTACTGTATGTAGTTACATATGTGTCCTTTGCATAAAGCCTCTCTGGCTAAACCTCAATCCCTAACTATTATATATTCTGAATAAAAGTGAAACATCTCAGCATTTGCAAAAATTCAAGATTTATCAACATATTGAGCTTTTACTAAGTCATGAATTCTTGATTTGTATTCACAGTGCTTTTACATATTCATAGCCCTCTTTAGCCAAAGATCTTCAATATTCATTTACTATGGAGTGGTAAGTATATATTATTCAACTCCATTTACCAATGGGTAAACTGATGCCCAACTGAAGGCCTGATCAGAGAAGCCGAATAAAGAGCAAGATGCTCTTAGCCCCTCAGAGAGAGCTAGCCCCAGCTGTCTCCCTCCAGAAATAAAGGCCCAAGGCCTGCTTGTGATTCTCACTTCTCAAGCATCAGGGGAATCAGAATTTTTCCTTCTGGATTTGTTGGAATGTCTTGGATAGAGTTTTCTCTTAAAGTGCATGGGACACAAGAATAGCCCAGGGGAATGAAAAATAACCTTTTCCCAAATTGCTTCAAATGCATGATGGCAAAGGTTAATTGAGCAGATTCGTTCCTCTTAAACTTGGGGGAGAACAGGTAAAGAGAATCATTCATTTGCTCCAATAAACAATTAATGGCATTGATTGGGTGAGAGAGATCCTGTCTCTCCCACTTTTATTAGAGAAACAGAGGTCAATTTTTTTAATACCTTCCTTTAATACAACCTATTTCTTTAGTTTCTGAATAGTTTATTGAGGAGTTTAACAACATATTTACCAGGTACTGATTGAAAGGGTATTTAAGACATAAGAAAAATATTTCTGGCCAGGTTTAGAAAAGTATAAGGTAAGAAACTGGAATGATCCCATAAGAGCAACCAGCCTCTAACACACCACAAAGGAATGCCAAGACTTAACATTATTTTTGAAACTATACAAATAATGTACTAAATACATTTCTGTATGGAGATAGTATTTTGCAATACCTTTTTTTGAAAGAATGCCTTGTGTGATATTGCAAGGAAAACTATCTCAAAGGGTTAATCTGAGGGAAAAATGACTGCCCTCCTCCTTAAAATGTTAACTTGAAAGCCGGTAGTCAACAAGCTCAGTCGCTACTTCACCCCAAAGCAAATAAAGTAAATGTAATTATTCAAGATTTCAACTACACGAAGGTCTGTTTTTACCGAAATGTGTTGTTCTTCAGATGGCGAGAGGATGATGCATACCATTATTGTTAATTTTTATTAATTAGCACATGGTATAAACTGAGCTCATAATAATAATCTAGAACAAAACTCACCAATGATAGAAATGTTCTACGTCTGTGTTGTCTAATGTGGTAGCACCTCACATATGTGTAGAGGGGCCAGAATGAGCAAAAACAAAAAAAATTTAAAAACAAGATACATAGTGGGGCGCCTGGGGGGCTTAGTCTGTCAAGCATCCGACTTTGACTCAGGTCATGATTTCATGGTTCGTGACTTTGAGCCCCGCATCAGGCTCTGTGCTGACAGCTCAGAGCCTGGAGCCTGCTTCTGATTCTGTGTCTCCCTCTCTTTCTGCCCCTTCCCTGCTCACAGTCTCTCTTTCTCTCTCTCTCTCTCTCTCTCAAAAAATAAATAAACATTAAAAAAAATTTTTTAAACCAGGATACATAGTTAAATTTTAATTTCAAATAAATGACAATTTTTAATACGCATATGCAATATTTGCATACCATACAATATTTGACTCAATAAATGTTAGGTAAAACTATTATTGAAAATTATTATTAATTCATTTTATTTGTGTTTGACTAGAAAGGAATCCATAGATATAAAGTGCAGAAGGCAGCAAAAGAAAGTTCTTTGAGGAAATGATGGAAAACTGTGAAATCAAAGTCCTATACTGTGGAATATAATGGATCCTTTTTTCTTCTGTACTCTGTAGGTTTTAGTAGCCATTTAGTTGTCAAAAACTATGGCTGGAGACCAAGATGTATCTTTAAAAATTATTTTTTTCTTTAGCATATAACTACAGTCTGGATTTCCAGTTACTTCAATTTATGCAACAAGTGTGTCTCCTGAAAAGTTGCTTTAAGTCAGTTTTACCTGTATCAAGTAATTCGGGTGTTCTGCTCTGTTTAAAGAAATACTGAGAAGGGAAAATATGTGGATCTATGTGTACACACAGACACACACACAAATAACAAGTTATCATATGTAAAAATAATCAAGCCCATCATTTAAACCATTTTTGATATGCATATCTAATTTCTTTGAAGTATGGTGTTTCCATGACTATCTGGGTGGGGAACAGATGGCACATGCAAAGTATTTAACTAAAATGAGGTTAATGAAGGGCTTGCTTATGGAGGTGTGGTTAGTGTTAAAGGAACCAGGAAGGGACGCTGGGCACCCAAGCGAGGAGCAACAGGGGAAGCCGTTACCATGTGCAGGCATTTAAGAAGCCAGGAAAGGGGGGTGGTGGCGGTAAGAGGTGCTGTGTGTCTGGATCTTTGGCCCCAGACACTGAAGTCCCTTAGACCACACCAGAGCATGGGGGGCATAAAGCCTTGTTCTTCCGTGTTTCAGTTCCAACTTGAAGCCGGTGGTCAGAGGGCTCTGGATGATGGAAACAATAGAGGCCATCCTGCTGGCACAGGGCCCAGCAATGGAGGGTGGGGGATAGATCTGAGGGGAAGAGAGAGAAGAACCAGCACAGACAGTACACATACTTTATTTTTTTTTTGAAACTCAAGTCACATGTTTGCGAATATTATGGAAATAGACAAACTAACTCCCTATCCTTCTTGTGTACGAGTTTTCATTGCTGAGTTAGTTTGGAAAATTTTATGCAAAATTAAGTCAGTCTTAGGCTGTCTAGTCAGTTTTTTACATATAAGGAGAGTTGAATGTTGGAGTCAAATTACTTATATGGAACACACACAAGAATTTTGCCCTAAAGTTGTATTCTGTGTGATATGAGTATCAACCACACTAAAAGCAATTATTTTCACATGTTACAATATATCAAGATAACAACAGTTCTCTGTCTTGTTCTCAGGCTCATGTGCATACACTCTCTCTATTCAGAAGAACCACATGGTTAAAATGAAGATAATCCTCACAGTAATTGGTGGTTTCTTATAAGATTTTATTGGGGGGTAAAGGAACATCTAATTTGTTTGTGGAAATTTGTGTTACTCAATGCTGCCATCTTTCTCATTGTATATAAGGGAGTATTTGTAAAAAACTAATAAAGAATCCTTTCCTTTGTCAGGAACTACTATAGATATTAGATTAAAAAACAAAAGGGCCATGCACCATGGTAATAAATTTTTAAAAATTTGAGCCATTAAAAAAAATGTACCCTTTTGTGTATCTGCTCCCAGAGATACCCTTCTTATTTATCAGGTTTTCCTTTAGAAATCAGAACTCCAGATATTCCTTAAAAAAGGCCCCTCCATAATGGAAATGTCATGTGTATTTATTTAGAGTGTAAACATTAAAAGCAAAGAGGTCAGGGTGTGGACCTTCAGCATTTGTTGAACCTCTCAGTATATTCATTTACTCATCATCTTTGAAATAGTCATAGTCATAGTATCAATCTCGTTGAGTTGTAGGGACTTAATAAGTTAATATTCTTGGCACACAGAGCTATTATTATTGAAAACTATTATTCATTAATTTCATTTGTGTTTGGTAGAAAGGAACTTACAAGTTTAAAGTACAAAGGGCAACAGAATAGAGTTCTTGAAGGTAGTGATGGCAAAGTGTTAATAAGAGTTCTACAGCTTAAAAAGGTTATATATATATATATATATATATATATATATATATATAGCCTATTTACTTATTTATTTTTGACATAGACAAAGCACAAGCTGGGGGGGAGCAGAGAGAGAGGGAGACACAAAATCCGAAGTAGGCTCCAGGCTCTGAGCTGTCAGCACAAAGCTGACATGGGGCTCGAACTGTGAGATCATGACCTGAGCCGAAGTCAGATGCTCAACCCACTAAGCCACCCAGGCACCCCTTGAATAGGATATATTTTAGGAGGTTACCTTCTCTAGCCACTAAAGCCTGAAAAGTTAAGCAGTTCACTTATGATCTCTTGGCTAAATTCTAGGGCCCTTCTTACCCCAGTGCTTGCTTCCAAGGCAGCAGTGAGCATGCTGCCTTTCAAGAGCATGTGGGAGCCTACTCAAGCCAACGCAATGGCTGTTACATTTTTTAGAATGCTGTGAGCTAGTGACTAAACATTATTAAAAATTAAATTATATAAACTTACAATTAAATGAATTAAAATAAAGGTTATACTCAAAACTTATCACTACATGATTACTGGCCAGCATCACTTAGGCTCTTGAGTCATTTCTATCTATGTATGGTGGAAGTACTATATAATGCTGTGCTGTTTGTCTCCCTCCCCAAGTCTACATTTGGTGATGTCATGTTGGTAGTTTGAAATTGGCCACGGTGGCAGTATTTATAGCATACAAATTGGCAAATGCTACAAATCAGCACCCCCCCTTTTTTTTTGAGAGTTGGTTTTTAAACATTTACCGCTACACCACTGGTTGGACATAGCTGCTTTTCGTTAGTGCAAAAGTGGGATAGTATGTATTAAATTGACCCAAATTTATTAGAAAGCTATGCTGGACAGATGATTTTGGGGCCGTAAAAGTCACAGAATGGGAAATTGATTTGAGCTGTTAATGAATTCTAATGTGCAGCAATGCTGGCATACTGATCTCCTGATGTAAATTGATCCCTCATGAAGGGCGGGTTAGATCAATGGGTGAGCCACTGATGAGAGATGAAGTGGTTTCTGCCAGAACCATCCTCGGTGAGAGCCTGCGCCAGAGAGAGGTGGCAAGGAAGTTTCAGAGTGAGCACAGCTGAGTTCCTGAACACCATCCACTCCCCTGTAGTTCCCAGGAAAGAACAATTCACAGAAAGCATGTGCTATCCACAATGAGAGAACCAAGAAAATGCCATGTTTGCTGAAGCCATTAGGTCAGCAGGCCTGGAAAAGCAGGTCCCGGAGAGGCCTTCACCATCACTGGGGGCCTCTCCCTGAACAAGAGTGTCTTCCCTTTCACCATGGAGAGCAGAGTAGCCTCCGATTAGCCAGGAACATTAAGACCCTTAATTTAATGCTATGTCAAATTAATTACCTTGTTTGTCTTTATTCACATTCTATCATTCCTGGTCCCAGGAAAGCTGTGACTGAACAGTCTCTTCAAATCTCTGGTCATCCCCCTTGGTACTACAGGAAAATCATTCACAGACTTTGTTACATGAATGTGTGTGCTTCTGTTAACATGTATTTTTTGTTAATTGACAATTCATCTTTTTTTTTTCTTTTATAGTTTATTGTCAAGTTGGTTTCCATGTAACACTCAGCGCTCATCCCGGCAAGTGCCCTCCTCCATGCCCATTAGCCCCCTCCCTCCGCCCCCTCCCCCATCAACCCTCAGTTTGTTCTCAATATTCAAGAGTCTCTCATGGTTTGCCCCCCCCAACTATTTTCCCCCTTCCCCTCCCCCATAGTTCTTTGCTAAGTTTCTCATGTTACATTTATGAGTGAAAACATATGGTATCTGTCCTTCTCTGCCTGACTTATTTCACTTAGCATGACACCCTCGAGTTCCATCCACACTACAAATGGCCAGATTTCATTCTTTCTCATGGCCATGTAGTATTCCATTGTATAGATAAACCACATCTTCTTGATCCATTCATCAGTTGATGGACATTTAGGCTCTTTCCCCTATTTGGCTCTTATTGAAAGTGCTGCTATGAACATTGGGGTACATGTGCCCCTATGCATCAGCACTTCTCTATCCCTTGGGCATATCCCTAGCAGAGCTATTGCTGGGTCATAGGGGAGTTCTATTGTTAAGTATTTGGACAACTCATCTTTTAAATGTCTTTTGTCAGGGGTGCCTGGCTGGCCCCGTTGGAAGAGCTAGTGGCTCTTATTCTCAGGATTATGAGTTTGAACCTCACTTAAAAAAAAAGTGTGTGTGTATGTATGTATATAAAGGTCTTTTGTCAAGTTTTCTGTCGTAACTTGAGTGAGGTCAGGATGGGAATTCCAAATCATTCATCAGGGGTGAGAGACAGATCAGGGGACAGATGTGCCTGGTGGGTGGATCTAGAAAGGCTAGTAAGGCTCTAGAGCCATCCGCTGAGGATCTGCACAGAGTCGGGCAGATCTAGCTGCAATAGAAGGACTTGAGCAATGAGATAGATGCGCGGAGGCAGGAGTCCAGTCCCTGGGGTGACTGGTCAGGACAAGGCAGGGTCTGGCGAAGGTGTGGCTAAAGAGGAGGGATTGATTATGCCAGCCTGTGTCCTGGAACATGACTTTTCGGGTTAGAATCCTTGAGTAGGTATGAAAGCTCTCTGTACCTCAGTTTTCACAGGTAGAAAATGGGAATAATTCTGCCTCTATTGAGTTAATTGAGTTAAGACATGTAAAGTACTATTGAAAGTGGTTGTCTGCTATTATAATTATCATTCTTTGCTATTTGATGGGTATCAACCTAGGCCTTTTATACACATTATGACATCAGTTTTCTCAACAGTAGTATGAATTAAGAAATGTGTTTGTCTCCAGTATGTAAAGGACTTGGAGTCATCACAAAAAGAAAAACTAAAAACCAATGACTTTTATTAGATTCCTCAGAGAATCGGGGTCACAGGGCAAACTGCCACCCCATAAAACTGGAAAGAGAGGAGAATGCAGAAAATGACAGTTCAGAGGATCTTGCTGGGAACAGAAGCAGTTGGGGCCAGCAAATAACAGGAAACGTTAATGGCAATGGACGAATTGCTGGAGACTGAAAGTGGACTGAGTTTAAAACCCCTGGAGGCCCAGACCTGGGGCAGAAAGGATATGCTTTTGTGGGTTTTACATCCGAAAAAACCTCTACCAGTGTCTCAAGGTGAAGACGGAAGAAAAATTCCCTCCTGCTTCCAGCAGAGGGAGGGGAAAATACCATTTTGAAATACGCCCAGAGCATTCTCCATGACAAAGGTCTGCCCCTCAAGGGAAACCACTTGACAAGAACCTTATCTTACCTTTTCTGATCAGGGGAAGGACAATTAGACAACTCTAGCCTCCTAGAACTTTCTTGTTTTACATTGTGGAAGAAAAAAAATAAGGCTAAGAAATTCTTCTGAATGTCACAGCCCAGGGACTTAGGCCCACTAAGAAACTGGAGACTGAATCATAGAATAATTCAATAGGAGGCTCCCCCTCTCAGACACCTAATCACCATATCAGTGGGGCTGTGGTATGATAACAGTGAAAACAGCTGAGAGAGCCGCTAGACACACTGTATTTAAGAGCGAGCTTCTTAGGGAAACTCAAGGGACAACAGAGAGGAAGACAACAAGGAAGAAACCAGAGGAAACTGCAGCCTCTGGCACCTACCACCACAGCAAATGTTCAAAGCCAGCCACTAGCCAGATGAACATAAAACCCTACACTAAAAGTCGGATTGCCTCAATTTTAATACAGTGTATTATCAGATACATTGTGTCCTGCTTCCACAACAACAGTAAAAATTACAAAGTATACCAAAAGGAAAGGAAAAGAAAAAAACATAGTCTGAAAAAAGAGAACATCCATCAAAATCAGGTTTTGGAATTATCAGATAGGCAATTTAAAATACCTATGATTAATATATTAGTGTTCTAATGGAAAAAGTAGAAATGTAAACAGAGAAATGGAAACTCTAAGAGACAACCAAAAGAAATGCTAGAAATCAAAAAAACTGTAATAGAAATGAAGAATATCTTTCATAGGTTCCTCAGTAGATAAGACAGGCCCTCAGGGAGGGAAAAATCAGTGAGCTTGAAGATAGGTCAACAGAAACTTTGCAAAGTAAAATACAAAGAGCAAAAAGAAGGAAAAGAATCAAAGAGAGTATCATGAACTGTGAGACAATGCAAGAGGTGTAACATACTTATAATGGGAATACTAGGAAGAGAAGAAAGAGAGAGAGGTGGAGAAGAAATATTTGAAGGCTGAGAATTTTCAAAAGTTATTGAGGAACTTGAAACCACAGACCCAGGAAAACCACAGACCCAGAAATCAGAGAACACCAAGCAAAATAAATACCAAAATTTCTCCCTGTAGACATATCATATTCAAATTGCAAGGGAGAAAAAAAGAGAGAAAATCATGAAAGAAGGCAAAGAAAAAAAAACACCTTATCTATAGAGGAATAGGGATAAGAATTATATCTGACTTGCTATGCAAACAAAAAGAGAATAGAGAGAAATATTTAAAGTGTTGAAAGAAAAAAACCCCCACCAAATTAGAATTCTGTATTTAATGGAATTATCCTTCAAAAGTGAAGGAGAGACACATGAAACTAATATAATATTGTATGTCGATTTTACTTTAGGAAAAAGAAGTAAAGAAGAAATAAAGGTTTTCTGAGACAAATGTGAAACAATTTTGTTACTAGTCCGGCCACTTTGCAAGAAATGCTAAAAGAAGTTCTTTAGAGAGAAGGAAAATGGTATAGATCAGAAACTCAGATCTACAAAAAGAAAGGCATAGATAAAGGTACAAAAAAATCCATTAAAATTCTAAATTACATGCACAGATGATTGTTCACAAATAAGAACTGCAGCAATGCATTGGGTGATTATGGTTCATGGAGAAAGGAAATGAATGACAGCAAAGTTACAAGAGATGGGAGGGGAGATCAGGAACGCTCATGTATAAGACGCTTGTACTATTAAGCCAAATGTTACTTGAATGTGGATTTAGATTAGTTGTAAATGTATACTGCAAATTCTAGGGTGACCACTAACACTTTTTTTAGAGAAATATAATTGGTATGTAATAGAAGAGAGAAGGGGAATCACATAAAATGCTCAAATAAAAACAGAAGACAAAGAGGAGAGAATAAGTTAAAAAAGAAATAAAAACAGTAAATAGAAAAAAATTAGAAATGTAGTAGATATTAATCCAAGTATATCAATAATCCCATTAAATGTTAATGGTCTAAATATAGGAATTAAAAGACAGACCATAGGGAAGATCAATGAAACTTGAAAGCTATTTTTTTTTTTTGGAAAAAGTAAGCAAAGTAGACAAACCTTGAGCTAGACTCACCAAGTAAAACGAGAGGACTCAAATAAATAAAATCAGAAATGAAAGAGGGGATGTTACAACCAATGCCACAGAAATACAAAGAATCATAAGAAACTATGAAAAACTAAATGACAGCAAATTGGACAGCGTAGAAGTGGACAAATTCCTAGAAACATATAATTTACCAAGAGTGAATTATGAAGAAATAGAAAATCTGAACAGACCAATTACAAGTAAGGATTTGAAACAGTAATCAAAAACTACCAACAACCCAAAGCTCAGGACAAGATGTCTTCACTGGTGAATTCTACCAAACATTTAAAAAGAATTAATACCATTTTTTCTCAAATTCTTTCGAAAGATAGGAGAGAACACTTTCAAACTCATTTTACGAGGCCAGCGTTATGCTGATGGCAAAACCAGACAAGAACACCACACACAAGAAAAGAAAATCACAGGCCAATATTCCTAATGAACATGGAAACAATTCCTCAATTATAATAAATGTACCATGCTAAAGCAAGATGTTAAGAATAAGGGAGAGTGTGTATGGGGAGGCATATATAGCAACACTCTGTACTATCTGCTCAATTTTTCTGTAAATCTAAAACCACTCTAAAAAGCATTAATTAATTAAAAAGCATTAATTAATTAACTAATTAATTAGTTTAATATTTATTTATTTAGATATTTTTAAAAATTTTAATCCAAGTTAGTTAACATATAGTGTAATAATGATTTCAGGAATAGAGTTTAGTGACTCATCACTTACATATAACACCTAGTGCTCATCCCAACAAGTGTCCTCCTTAATGCCCATTGCCCATTTGGCCCATCCCCCCACCCAACACCTGGGCAGCAGCCCTCAGTTTGTTCTCTGCATTTAAGAGTCTCTTATGGTTTGTCTCCCTCTCTGATTTAATTTTTTTTTAAGAAATGTACCCATATCAAAGAAATCTGAGAAATCTGAGGCTCAGGGCTCAGAGAAGTAAAAGAGCTTAATGAAAGCCATGCTGGGAGCAATTGCTGTGAAAGGAAATTACCCAGGTGGGAACTCAGGAGCCAAGGCACAAAACAGGAACCAGTTTCCTAATCTGGTGCAAATGCAGGGCTTAGTTAAATAGGTGTATTCTGTTGTGGTATGAATGTGGGGTTCCAGAACCATATCTTAACAATGTGTGATTCTGATGTGTGCTTATGCTGGAGGACCACTGTCCTGGGGAGTCAGGAGTAGAGTGGAGGCAGGCTTTGTTTGAGAGGATGGAGGAGTGACTGGAGCTCTGAATGGAAGCTCTTCTCTCCCAAGAGGTCACTCTTGGATGTGATGTGAGAGTGGTTGAGACTGACCGGGCTGGAGAGGATGCTTGCAGAATGTACACAGAAAATAGAATCTGTGCCCTTCCATGTGCACATACTTGTCCATGGAATTTAGGAGGAAAACACTCATTTTAATCCCATTTCTTTGCAGTAAGAGTAAGAAGGGAATACATATACTTTTCTTCATGTCATGATTTGGTATTTGAAGTGGAAACACTTTTTGCTATTAACAAATATTTATTGAGTATCTACTATATGCCAGGCATTATTTTAGCCCAGGGATACAGCTTGAACAGACTATACAGGTCTCTTGCAGCCTTCATTCTCAAGGAGACAGACAGACAAATAATAAACAGAATTTTTAAAAACAGGCAATTATAGATTCTTTACCTCTAATATAGCTGGTATTTTTGCCTCTTTCCTTAAATGTGTGACGTGAGGAGCCTCACAGGAGACCTCCTCCCTCAGTTCCTCCATGCACCATATTTTACAGATCTGGGGTGAGCAGATGTCCAGCCTCTCCTTCCATGCAGAGAAGAATTATGTGCTTGAGTTGTTGCTGAATTCATTCTCCGTGTGAAGAAGAATGTACATTTCATGTTGTTTTGAATATTGAATGAACAAAAGAAAAAGAAAATAAACCATACAAAAATAACTGCCTGACATTAACGCTAAGGATTTAAATTCACCAAAACAAGGAAATTCCAAATTAAGGCCAAATATTCAGGACCACACGGCCTTTTTAGTCATATTGATGTGAGCATTACCAACCAGGATTCTTTCTTCACCTGGTGTTTACTTGGCTTGTCATTTTGACACTCAGCAACTTAGTCACAAATCGTAGAGAAATGATGCCCATTCCCTCAGGTTGTCCTTTCTGTTTTCTTTGCTGGGATTGGTATTTAGAAGAATTTTTATTAAGCAACTTCAAACAGAAGGGTTTGTTTGCTTCAACTTTGTTTGAAAGCTGATCTTCTTTATTAAAAGTTGTGGTATTGCAAAAGAAAGATCAGAATTGATTTCAATAATGTTTAAAAAATATCTCCACTCTAAATAAAAATCAAAGAAACCCAAGGAGTGAACTCCAAAAGAAAAGAGGCTATTAGGGAAATTGTAGGGGAAGTATAACCCTCTGACTTTGCAGGACTGTGTACTGGAAAATGTCGGGAATTGCCAGTCATGAGTCTATGCCCTGCCTGAGAGAAAGCAAGATAGCTTCATCCCTATTATTATTATAATTTTCTCCCCTGACTTGTTAAATCTACTCAAGCTAGCTTTTCCAAAGCTCTAAATCAGTAGCTTTCAAAACTGGACTGCATTTAGAATCCCCTCGAGAACTTTTAAAAATCCCAATGCCCAGGTCACACACCAGACCGATTATATCAGAATTTCTGAGGATGGCATCTGAACATCGGGATTTTTAAAGCTTCCCAAGTGATGCCGGTGGGCCACCAAGTTTGAGAACTAGTGCTCTGAGTAACTAGCTAATAAGCCTCGTACTTGGCAGTGATTTGCCAATACTAAAATAATTGTTCTTTGTCAGAAAAGGATGAATTAATAGATGTAATTGATCTAGTTTTCCTACCTTTCCATCGAAAGGAGAAAATGAAGGAGCACCTGGATGGCTCAGTTGGTTGAACGTCCAGCTTTGGTTCAGGTGATGATCTCAGGGTTCATGAGTTCAAGCCCCACATGAGGCTCTCTGCTGTCAGTGCAGAGCCCGCTTCAGATCCTCTGTTCCCTTCTCTCTCTGCCCCTCCCTTGCTCATATTCTTTTCTCAAAAGTAAATAAAACATTAAGAAAATAAAGGAGAAAAAAAAGTTAAAGGAGGTTCTAGAGAGATTTGACCCTATCAATTAAAAGTAAACAAATTTTAATACACTTAATAAATGTAAAGCAGAAAGGGAGCTAATTGGTTTTTCTTCTCAGTAAGAATGGTTGTCAGTCATACTAAATGGAAGAAATTGACAGGTAATGGAGATGAGGAAGTAAAACGGAACCCTGTAACAGTATTTAGCAAGCCAAGAATGACAGGGTTTCAGTACAACAATGTATCCACTGCATCCACTGCATCCACTGCCTCCACTGTATGTTCATTATCAGGTAGACAAGGCAGAGTGAGGAGTAGGGAAGGCCTGTTGCCAATGGATGGCTCTGTGCTGGCTGCTAACAATGTCAAGGTGAAGGCCCAGGAAAAAAATTGCTGAGTTTTTCTAATTGAGGTGTGACTGGAAGTAAATGAAAGAATATTTGAATAAATAGTACTTTCCTAGTATTTAGTGGTGGACTACAGAGGGTATGTTATTATTAATGATAAGAAAAGGAAAAGGAAATGGTGGTAGTATTAACACCTCAAATGTGTATAGTTGTTGATATTAGCACCTGAAACAGGCAGGTATTGTTTACCAATTGGTGAAGTGGGCATAGAGACAATGAGGGCCTTTTCTGGGGTGACATGGCCAGTAGTGGGTAACTGAATCTGACTCTGAGCTCAGTGGCATCCACAAAAGATCTTGATGAGGACTTATGCATTGACAGCCCCAAGGATCACTTTGAAGTAAATGTATTTTTGACAAAAAGAAGTATTACTTTTGATATTGCCATCAAAAAGTATTTACTCTTGATTCCCTCAAAGCGATAGTCCTGTTTTGTCCTTGGGGAAGATGATGAATGAGGAGAACTGAGTGATTTTCTGGTCTTTTTGGATAATCTCGATTTAAAATTCACAAATTTTCCAGACGCAGGATTATTTAATGAGAGAATTACAGGCATGACTGATGGTAACTTTTCTCTTCATTTTGTCTTTAGACAAAAATATTTCCAGGTAGAAAAAATGATTTAAATGGAGTTTGAGGCAGGACTCCAGATGCTGCCTGGTTGACTAAACTACTTTTTTTATCTGTCCCCCAAGTGAACAACTGACAGTGTGGCTAGAGAACCAAGGTGGTTAAGAGTTAGACTGTCCTCTGCTGAAATTCTAGTGCTGACTTCTGCTGACTGTGAGGCTACCGGCAAGTTCTGACATCCTCTGGGTATCAGGTTCTTCATCTGTAAAGTGAGAAACTTATAATCAGTTTTTTTTTTATTTGAGAAAGAGATGTGGGGGAGAGCATGTAGCCCCAATGTAGGACTCAATCCCATGACCCTGGGATCATGACCTGAGCCAAAATCAAGAGTTGGACACTCAACTGATTGAGCCACCCAGGCTCCTCCTTCTGATCAGTTTTGTACACAGTATTGGGACTGGCACATTGGTTGGTTGAGTAGGTACTTAACCAATGGCAGGTGTTCCTGTTGTTTTCTTAGACTGTTTATTCCTATTTAAAGAATTTCCCATCAAGCTATACTGCCAATAGATATAATATTTCTGTGCAACAGAGTTAAGTAGACCCAGATTTGGCCTGATGTCATGAATCAACAAAGACCTGGACATGTAAGGTATTTGTTGGGCATTTGTTGTAAATTTTATTTTGAGCCTTTTATCATAGAGGAGAATGGTAACTTTAATACCTAGAGCTGGCCTGAAGTCAAATCCAACTCTCTGGGTGCTTTTAAGTATATATAAATTATCAAATGACACTGTAAATAACCTCAATGAGTCTCCCTAAGAGTTTAGAAATGAAGCACTTCAAACGAGTGGAGAAAGGATGAACACAACCCAGTGATGACTCAGATTTTTGTTGGGATTTATGCAGAGCTCAGAACTCAAGGTGGACTAGTCGAGAAGGAGAGCTGTCAATCTAAACAGGAAGCATTCAGGCATCTTTGTCACAGCAATTAGCCTCATCTAAATGACATCAGAGGTGGAAATGTCTAGCAGGGGAAGGGTTGTGCAGTGTTGAAGAGAATGGGGCTTTTAAAAGGTCAACAAACCAGGGCTCAGGCTTGGCCCCTACATTCATTCACCTTCTTATCTTGAGCGAGTGACTTATATCTTCCGATTTTGTTTCTTCATCTGCAAAAATAATAGTACCTGTCTCAAAAGACCATTCTGAGGCTTAAATGAAGGGAAGCACATAAAATATTTGGCATGGTGGGTGGTATCTGATATGTATTAGCTATTATCACTATTATTATAATCATTTTTCTATCAGATACAGGGACTCTTTCCAGGGAAGAGGAAGTTCAAGGGAAAAGGAAATGTAAAAATTACTCAAAGAGAAGAAAAATGAAGAACTGAATGTGCACTCAAATATGAACATACGAATTTGACATAGGTTGTGATGTGGTTGTGTGTCTCTCTATATTCTGACCACACTCTCCATGTGAAAATTGTTTTAACCTTAGAAAATTATGTTAACTTTGATCATCAAAGAAAGATCGAAGACCTACCTCATGACAATTTATAACCTTGTAACGAAAATGAACATAAAACAGAGGATTGTTACCTCCTTTCTTTTTGAAATTTCATTTTGTAATGTACAAAAATACACTCATAAGCTACTATTTCTGCTCATGTGCACAGTGCATCTCATAACACTGCAGACAAAGTCCAGTCTCGTTGCTGGAGTCAGGTTGGTCACTGACTGAAATCACGTGCTGCCTCATGGGTCTGAGGGGAGGGTTCCTGTGGTCAGTATCAAAGCAGGGGCAAGAGGCCATGAGAGCCACAATGAAGGCCTCGAATTCCCAGGTATATAGTTCCTGAGGGCTACCTAAAAAGTATTACACACATGGTGGCTTAAAACAACAGAGTTTGTTGTTTTACTGTTCTGGAAGCTGGAAATCTGAAATTAAGGTGTTGGTAGGGGCCATGCTCCCTCTGAAACTGATAGGGAATCCTCCCTTGTCTCTTTTTAGCTTCTGATGGTTTGCCAGAAATCTGGCTTTCATGGCTTGTTAAATATATCCCTCCTGTCCTCTTCTTTCCCATGGCGTCCTACCTGTATCTCTTCACACTGTCTTCCCTCTATGTGTGTCTGTCTCTGCGTCCAAATTTCCCCCCTTTTATAAGGATACTAGGCATACTGGATTAGGGCCCACCCTCAGACTTCACTTTAACCTAATTAATCAAGACCCTATTTCCGAATAAGGTCACATTCTGTTTCACTGGCGGTTAGGGCTTCGATGTATCTTTTTAACGTTTTTTATAGAGGAACACATTTCATCCCATAACACCAGGGGTCCTCATATTTAGACTGGATGGATCTCTGAGGCTCTACATACAGTTTTGGCAAATGAGAGAAGACAACAGGGATTGGAAAAATTTAAATGTCTCTCCAACCACAGGGCCATACATTTCAATTTCTTAAAAGTAAACTGTGTCGTGATATTGTGAATGGCACACTGCTGTTGCAATTTTTACATAAAAATATAAATTTGCAAAGGGTAAACATCTAGAATTCACTATCAATTTTGTAGTCCAGTTGTGGCATTTCTATCACACCAGGAGCCTCAACAAATGGATGTGGCCACAGCCTGTGAGCGCGAGTCAAGTGTATCCTCACAACTTAACATGATTTGAATCTCTTTTTCCAAGATTTACCCTAAGGAGGCAGCTACCTTCCTTTAATGTTTGCTTTCCAATGAAGAAACATCCAAAAACACACACAAAAATATGGTACATACATCATTGTTAAGATCAATTTCAGGAAAAGGGAATGCACAATAGTTAATTAATAAGGGTCCTAAGTTCTTACCCGTGTCAGGCACTGTGCTAAGGGCTTTCCTTACATTATGGAACCTGCACTCGTTGCTGTTAAAGTTAGTGGAATCTAATTACGTGTAGTGGTGAAAAACATCTTTATTGACCGTGTAACTTTGGGAATAAATATGGAAAGATTGCTCTTTTAAAGTTCTTGGTTACTTAAAAACTTAACATTCTGATTTTCCCCCCTCTCTTCTGCTTTACTTCGTTGCCGTGTATGATGTATTGTTTTCACAGAGTCTGTACTTCTCATTCTTAGAGTGCAGAAATAGGACTGAAGAGGAAGTCAGTTTCTCCCTTCCTAACACCTGACATGCATTGAATAATGGCCAGTTGGCTGTATTTAAACAATGAATACATTATTTGTGCCTTTTTATTGAAGCATATACATGATTAAGCACTGTGTGAAAGTGTCCTTGTGTATCCTACTTTTACATTTACTTTGAAACTTCCCAGTCCTTGAGGTATTTTTATGGTCCAGCACATATGCATGCAATGATTGTATGACCACCCTTGGATTATGTATTGCATCTAATGAAATTAGCTTTTTTGCTCACCCCTGGGCAACCTTTGGAAATAAGACAATAGTCTCAGTTGTTTGTTTCCTGGAGAAATGTTAACGATTAACTTGAAAAAGGAAGAATTTCTTTTACCCCGCTGCCTAATTTTTCATAATTCCGTACAATTGCTGTGTACCTTATCTTTGTTTAATATATCCCATGCAAGATATTAACTTGTATAACATTGGTGTACATGAATTTTTGGCTAAGGAGAAAACACTACCGTACCTAAAGACTTTAGTTCTTTCCAGTTGGGGTGATTGTTTTTTTATATTAAGCCTTGTCCACAGCCAGAACATGTTGAATTCAGGCTTTGCTTTAATGGTTCTAAGATAAAGCATCAATCTGATTTATTTGGATACTAACTACTTTTTGCCCGAATCCACATAGCAACTAATGTTTTCCACATGTGCTCAGCAGATCTTTATTGGTGTACTCCAGCACACTGTGAAATACTAAAGAAATGTGCGTAATTGCAACTAGGCTAGGAGTTTGCAGTGTCTGGGGAATGTTCTTCAGGGCAGGCCTAGGTGGGCAACTCAATGTATGACTTGGGAGATACCTACTGCCTTTTGGACGATGAAGCATTTGGCTTTTAACCATGGCTGTCTGCAGGATAATTGGCGGCAGGTTGGGTCCTCTGTTGGACTAGGCATTGGTCTCTGGGCTAACCCAGGGGTTCTCCCTAGCAGGCTGGGCTGAAGTTTGCTTGCTTGATGGCTTGATGTCTGAGTGTCTGGTTTGGGCACAAGAGTCCTAGAAGCATAGCACGGAGTGTTGTATCTGTACTATCTCTTCTTATTTGCCTAATGGTACTATTAGGTAGGTACTTATATACTCTCCCATTTTATTATGAGGAAGCTGAAGGGCAGAGAGGTTAAATGCCTTGGTCACCGAGATAGCAAATGATGGGGGAGAGATGTGAACACTGACAGTTTGACTCCAGGTACCCATTTGTTTGGGGTCTACTCTTTATAATTCCTGAGGGAAGCTATATGATAGAATGGAAAGGGCATAGGCTTTACGTATAGCCTATAATTGGGTCAAATCCCAATTCTGTGCTTAATATGTGGATGTCTTTGAATCCATGGTCTAGCCTTTCTGGGATTCAATTTCATCATCTGTAAAATGGGATTGCTGGGAGGATTAAATGAAATAATCCATATTAACTAATGCCCCGCCTGTCAAGTAAGTATTCAAAAATGCCAGTTCATTTGCTTTCGAACTACTGGCTTATATTCCTTCTGGCACCTTAAATAGGTCTCCCAATGGGATCCTTACTTACTGTGTTAGAAGTGGCACCACAGTCACGCTGCTAAGCTACCATCACTCCAATAGATGCTTCTCACATTTGGGGCCTTGGCCAAAGTTCCAGGAGTTTTGTTTCCCTTCAAGCAGAGGTAAATCCATCCAGACATCCTCCTTTTAAGCACCGAGGGCTGCATCTGTTTTAGACCAAAAATAATACCTTGTGATTGGAAATGTTTCAGTAACATCATTTGTGTGTTTTATTGAAGCAGAGGTTACAATTATTAGCGACACCAGGAATTTCAGACATTTAAACACAGTTTTGACTTATCCAGAGCAAACCACTTCCCTGTGCAATTATTAGTTTATCTAAATACCTTCCATCTGAACTCTAAACTGGAGCTGGCCTCTGTGGGAGGTGGTCCCTCTGAGGACACACTTTCCACTGCACTGTCAGTGCAGGCAAACAAAACTGGAGCTCAGCTGGAGGCTGCAAGAAAGGTGACTTGGTTCTCTTAGCTAGTAATTTGCTCCCTGGCTTGGGTCACTTCCTAGTCACTGCCGATTTGGGTAGGTTATTCCGAATCCCTGTTTGAAGCTGACCTTAAGAATTTAAAAGAATTAAAAACAACGTTTTCCTTCCCTTGGAGTCCACCCCTTCCATCACACGATTTCTCTGTAGCATCCATTTTAGCCAGTCCCTCACAACCCAACATCTGTGTAAGAGAAGGAAACAATTCAAAAACCAGCCCATCCTTCAAAGCCTCAGAATCTTACCTCCAGCTATGGTCTAAACATTTTTGTTATCTTTTTGCTTATGTCATTTTAACAATAGTATTTAACTAGAACACAACCAAAGTGCCTTCTAAATTTGAGGTAAGTAATCAGAATGGGTAGCCATATTGTGTAGTAGAGAAGAGGAATTAGGTTTCCTTTGAAAAGGGCATAATTACCACTTGATCTATGATGTAAGAATTATGATCTCCACCTACAGGTAAGGAACCAAGGCTCACAGAGAGTAAGCCATTTGTACATGATCACACATAGGTGGTAGGGCCAGGATTTGAACCATGTCCATGCCATCCAAAGCCTATAGTTTTTCACCCACTTCCTGCTGCTTAAATTTGGGGGAAGCAAAGAGACAGGTGTGCAGCTCAACCATGGACCCTAAACATATGTCACAGAGTCATGGACTCTGACTGGCCAATGTTTATTGTTGTTGTTTTAAATATGTCTATTCTCACTCAAAAATTAAACATTTGGATCAGTTTTCAAGTTGCTAATACACTTACATTCAACAGGAAGTGTTGAGTGTGCCTCGTACTGCCCTGGCGACGTTGCAGACATTCTCAGGAACCAAGTCGAAGACAAGGAGCTACTGAAGACATTTTAGCCAAAGCATGATGGGAACCTACTTAAAGGTTGGGAAAATGGTAGGCAGCAGTATGAAGATGGATTAGGAGGACTGAAGATGAGACACTTCAGAGGGCATTATTCTGACCCAGGCATGAAATCATGAGACTCTGACAAATACTTTCTCACACCAAAATTAAAGAACAACTGAGGCCTTCTGTGGGTTGACGTACTTGGTGGGGTTTCTTAGCAAGCAGTCCCAATATTGGCCATGTTCCTCTCTTCAGCTTCCTCTCCCATTCCGGCACCTTGGGGGAAGGGACAGTTGCATTTCTGGAGTACTGCCTTTCCTTTACAAGGCCTAACTCATTTGGTGCTAAAGGCAGAAGTGCATGTTGAATTATAGGGAGATACGTCAGCAAAAGCCTTATCTAGTGGATGGATGGATAGATGGATGGATGGATAGACGAAACAACCCTACCCTCTGAGAAACTCTGGGTAGTTATTGTGACTGAAGCAGAGAAAGCAAAGGAAGAATCTTGGTGAGAGGTAAGATAATGTCTAGATCACAAAGAGGTTTTAAGCCAATATGGGTGGAAAGGTGGAGTAATGTGCACATTTTCATTTTGTAAAGATCACTCAGACAAAACCGGAGGCAGGACAAGCTGTGACAGACTATTGCAAGAATCCCAGAAAGGATAATGAAAGCCTGAACTAAGGTAGTATTTGAAGTAAAGGGGAGAAGAGGATGGAAGAGAGATGTTAAGGCCATAGTATCCATTGGCCTTGGTGACTGATTGGATGTGGTGTGGGAAGTGGAGTCTGAGAGGGATCCTGGGTGTCTCCAGAGTTCTAGATTGGGTGATGTTGATTTCCCCTGAGATGTGGGACAGGGAAGGAGGACTTGGTGTGGGAGGATGGTCAGGAGCTCAATATGGGGCTCTTGCATTTGAGGATCTGTGGGACCCTCCCCCCCAAGTGGTGCTTGAGGACTAGGAAGCAGATACATGGAAGGGGCTCAATCACACAAGGGAACCTCAGGGTGGAAATCCTTTGAACACAGGTGTCAGTGGAAGAAAGAAGATGAGACTGGCAGGAAGAGAGTGAGGAAAAAGAACCAGGGCATTAGCAGCTAGCTTTAGAAGAAAGGATGTAAAAACTCACCTGCTTGCCTTCTCAAAGCCACTCCATTGTGAGGTGGGATGTATATAATGAGCCTTATGTTCAAACAGCAGAGAATTATGTTAAACTCTCAGGTGACTGGTTCATTCATTCTTTCTTATTCCAGGTTTTTAAAAAATTTTTAAATATTCAACCAAAATGTATCAAACCTAATTTAAACTTTAAAAAATCTTTAGTACTCTTATCACTCAATTTCTTCTATCACAACCCCTGCAAAATATTTGAAAAGCCATATGCTTTACTTGAGATGTCATTCATCCATTCACGCATTCACTTTTGCATTTATTTGTCCCATTTTCCTTCAAAATATTTATTGAGCACCTCTTATATGTTGAGCTCTGTTCAGGCCCTCGAGGTATAGTGGTATATGACAGACAAGGCCTCTAATCTTGTGGAGTTTACATGATAGTGGAGAGAGATAGTAAAACAATATGGAAAAAAGACAATTTCAGCATGTCCACTGAAATATTGCCATATACCTACATTATCTAATGAATTTAATTTAAAAGAAAAAAATTGGTAGAATTTTGACATGTGTGCAAGTAGTAGCGGATTTCTGGGAGCTTTTAAAGTACATTTCAGAGGGCAAATTTTCTGCAATTTGTTGACCTCCCAGGTGAATACTCAGGTGCCTTTGATTTGTTGTTGTTGTTATGGTTTCAGAACAGCCTCCCCCCACCTCCTCTCCTATTAGCTGTCTGTGTCTGGCTCAGGTGAATGAGGAAACAAGGCAGCACATTTTAAGAGTGCCCAGACACTCCCTCCATGGGCCTGCGTGAGGCTCCTGGGCACGTGACTGTAATCCACTTAGGTGTGACAGTGCTCTTGCTCCCCAGGAATGCCCTTCTTGGAGCAGTGGGAACTTAGTATGTGGAAGGGACTTGCCTCACTCACCCAGCTGTATTTAAGCCATCACTTCCTTAGTAACACCCACATGTAGTCCTGTGAAAACAAAGTTCTTCAAATCACCGAATCAGGTGATCATACACATCAAGGCAGTTGGGCCAGTCAAAACTGTACTTGATGAATGAATAATTCGAGAGCTTCTTTATAAAAATGACGGGTTTTTAAATGGCCACCATATGGGGGCAGGCAGGTGGCTGGCAAAGGTTTCTGTCCTGCTTTTGCTAGACAGGCTGCCCTCCAGCATGCTGTCAATGAAGGGCACTGATACAAAGTGATTCCTGAAGCCTCTTGCCAGGCTGTGTCTTGACAGAGGACACTCCTGCCTGAGCAGGCGGCAGGTGCTGGACCCGGCTAAGCCCTGAGCTCGCCCGCAGTTATGCTGTCAGCCTCTTTCAGCTCTAATGCTTCGTGACAACTGCCTACCTGGACTATGATAATGGCAGAAAACCTCTGCAAAATTGATGGGGGATTTCACACAGAAGAGTGGCTTCTCATGTTATGTGAGGCAGAACACTCTGGTTCTCTTTGCCAGTGGGAGACAGAAGGTTAGGGGCAGGACCTGGGCAATGGTGGAGCTTTGAAAATCCAAATTTGCGGTTGACTCAACCTCCTCCCTGGCTCTGCGTGTCACATACATTTGTTTTCTCTCTAATGCATGAGCCTCAGCTGTTCTTAAAAAAAATGTTACCAAAAGATTATCTTTGAACTGGAGTCCTCATGACATTAAGTAACATGGAAGGCTGACAATAAATGTAATGAGTCAATGCTTCCACTCTGGATCAAGGAGGATCAAATCCCACATTGTCCTTGGTTGTCTGGATTAAGCTGAATGTTTTGCGTGAATTATACAGCCGATTGAAGCTTATTCAGCGGTTCATAGTCAACCATTTATGCCTCGCCACTTAACACCCTTCTTCTGCACAGATCAAAAACACACTTTTATTTCAAAACTCTGCTGTCCGTTGGCCCATCAAATTTATTAAAACTAAATTAATGGACTTCATTGTTTTGTTTCCTAGCCTGTAGGAGTGGGAAAGATACAGCTAACCTGAGAGACCTTGGAGAACTGAGTAGTAATCAGAGAAGTAAAATATTAGAGCCTACTTATTGAAAAATCAAATGAAATAATGCATGTAAAGTGCATCTCAAGGTACCTTTGTGAATGTTAGCTTTCATTATTTATTATTATAAAAAATTTTAATTGTACTAGGATTTGGGGCATTTCTGTTATTCTTCAGATACTGAGAATTAATTCCTCTTCCTCTCACCTTTGTGCCTGTAGAGGTAGGAAAGGGGCAGCAGGCTGGTCGCCTTGTTTATGCATATCTGTTAGAGTGTTAGCAACTGTGTGAATGCATGGGGCACGCTTATGAACAGGCGCCCTGGCAAATATACCTCTGCTATGTGTTGAGGGTATATTAACCTGTAAAACACATGAGACTTCAGGCTATTTCATATATTAGATAATTGATAGGAAGACTGTGATTCTTCCATAAAGTTGAAAATGGACTCTACTGAAAACATATGCCTGAATAAACATTTTCAAGTGATATTTTTCACTTCTTTCCTCATCCTTCCTCTCATCGGAGATTCTTGGCATTCCAGAACTGTCTGTGCCACAGTCTGTGTGTCACGTCTATCAGAGCATCATTTTCAAATAGGCAATGGTGGACCTGTTTTGATGGCAAGTATCATTTTAAAGGATTAAAAAAACTCCATGACATCCTGGATATCAAAATTTCCTATAGTGTTCACAGATTTAAATACCAATCTTGTACTTATTTTACCTTATTTTACTTTATATTACTTAACACTTTTGTAGCATTTACCCTACAGCAGGTACTATGCTAAGCACTTTCCAAATGAGTCAATACTTATTTCATCTTCACAAAACTATATGTGGTCAGTACTATTATTAACTCCCTCTTACAGATGATAAAACTGAGGCAAAGAGAGAAAGCAACACACCCCGAGTCTGTGTTCTTAATCACTGCTCCGCATCTATAGTCAGTGTTTCAGGACAGCCATGCTATATTTCAAAGAGTACATCAAGCTTTGAGGCTAATTTTTCCCATATGAATTTGGGTGTCTTGCAGGATATCTTACTAAACTTCATAGAAGTTTTAATCTTGTAGTTTTCTCTTAAAAATTGGACATTGCTCCTAATCAATTGTTTTAGCTTTGAGCATTTCAACTTTTTTGAGTGTAAAAAAGTTTTCTTTAATAGTAAAAGCTTTGACATGGTCCTTCCCAACCCTCATCCCTTCAGATAATTTTGAAAGAAAAAAGAGGAAATGGCAGCAGACTCACATGCACCCATGACCACCGTCTTACCTCTAGGATCCCTGCAGGATATACTCAGGTTGGAAAGAAACTCAACCACTCTAGATCTGGGATCCTTAAGAAGAAGGTCAGGACCTGGGGCCAAGGGGGTTGCAGGTGCAGGGCACTAATGCTTCGGGGCCCATCGGTGGCGGGGAGCCTTGCTGCCAGGACCCTGGGAGGAGAAGGCAGATCCAGTGGCTGCTGCAAGAGGCCCCTGTGATCAGCACAGAGGCCCTTTCGGGCTGCTGGCCCTTCCACAACAAGCCTCCTGGAGGAGAAACTCCAACCTTATTTCTCACAGTTGGCCAGTCTCGCACTGCCCTCGTATCCAGAAACCCGAGCAGTTTGATACTCACAGACCCACTCCATGACATGAGCTGACAGAGCAAGCAAAGGGGTCTCCATTACTTGAATATGAGATACTGAGCTGGCATTTATGGGTGAAGATTTTAAGAAAGAAGAGAACTGAAACAACAAACAAATGAACAAAAGAGAATGAGGAGTGCTTTAGCAATGCCTTAGGAAATGATGAGACAGAAAAACCATAACTTTCAAATTGGAACAATTCACTAGTGGAAGGGAAAAGAATCCATACCACTGAAACAACATGACTGATCTGTAAGATCAAATGAAAGGACAATTTTGAACAAATAGCAAAGAAACAAAGCAGAAGAAGTAAAAATCATGAGTGAGAGGTGGGATAAGAAATAAGAAAGATAACTCCAGGAGCTCTAATAACCATTTCCAAGGGAGGAAAAGTAAGAAATAGAAATGAAGCAATAACAGTAGTGAGTGCATGGACGTACCCATGCATGTGTGCATGCCCATGTGTATGTGTGTGAGTCCCTGCACTGAACAAACGAGTTTTCAGATTGAAAGGGGTCATCAAATCTCAAGAAGAATTAAAATTAAAAATGGTCTCAAGTAAGCATATAATTTACCCCTACTTCCTCTGTATTATGATCTATTTAGATGAATACAGTGATAGAGGAGGATTTTTTTTTCCTGCCTTGCAAAGAAAAAATCCAGTTAGTTCCAGTGTAAAGCGCTTTTTAACAAGGTGGAATTAATGACAATGAACAGAACAGATTCAATTCCTGCCTCAGAGCTCACAGTCCAGTGGGGGGATACCAATAAGCATTAAAATGGTATGTTATACACCCCATAATAGAAGAAACCTGGGGAGATGTGGACACATAGGTGAGAACCGCCTAACTCAGATTGGAGTATTGTCTAGAGACCTGAGGAGGAACACAAGTTAGCCAGAAGAGGAGAAAGTATTCCAGGAGAGGTGAGGGAGAGCAGGTTGGAAGAATTGGAAGAAATCTAGCTGGCAAGATTCAGGGAAAGGAGTTGGGGATGCGGAGGCAGAGACAGAAGAAGCGGAGAGTTAAACTGGTGCCAGATCGAGTATCAAGTGTTTCTATGTTTTGGACACCATTCTGGGTATTTAATCTTCATGATGGTCATATGATGTAGGTGCATCCCCATTTTTCAGAAGAGGAAATTGAGGCAAGGAGAGGTTAACTAACTTGATCAAGTTTACCCAGCCAGTTAAATGGCGGAGCCAGGCAGTCTGGCTCGAGAGCCCACACCCTAAGAATGTTGACAAAGGAAGGATTTTATTTTTTAGTACTGGTTGACCTTAGGAACCGTATCTAGTGGTTTCAGACATAAGAGGATAGTCTTTGCTAAACCACCCTCACGCAGCCCCTCTGCAGTAGCTGACACACATGCCCGCCTGTCGCATCTGTGGACTTATCTGAGTGCTCTTAAACCATGGGTAAATGATCCCCAGGCTGTCTTTAAGATAATTAGAAACAAATGGAAAATAGTTCTCCTATATTATCAACAGCATATCAGCAAAACTTGTGTCTTAAAATGTGCATTCAATTTCTAATATTAAAAAACATAGTTAAAGCCATATGTTGGATATTATCACGCATCTTTGTGAAATTAGTAGGGGACCCATTTGAATAACCATTTTGTTTAGATCAAACTTACTGGAGGTTTTTGGGTTTTTTTTTTAAGTCTTTCCTCCCTCTTTCCTCTGACCCCTCTGCAAATCCAAATATGAAAGAAAAACTCTGTGTGTATGTGAATGTGTGCATGCATGTTCATATGTGTGCCCACGTATGTGGGTGCCTGCAATAGGGATAGATTGTCAAAAAACAGCCATAGGTTTGGGAGATTGTATTTTGGAGAGATGGGTGAAAGGTGGGGAAGCCAGCAATTGTTCAAGAAGAAAATAGGATGTTGGTAATTAACACATGGTGAACCCAAAAGAGCTTTTCCTTTTCCTTTATTTTCTTTTTCTTTCTTTGGCCTAGAACTTTAGTGGAGGGGAGTGCTGGTCTGTTTTGTCTAATCTTCTAGTTATACCCCTAAAAGCCTAATGACCATATCATGTAGCTCTAGGAGAAAGGCTTTTAAAATCTCTGCCCAATCAATGCTTGGGAAACTTTAATCATTGTTGTTTTGCTAATTTCCCCATTTAAGGTCATCATACGTAAGTAAACACTGGGTAGACTGGATTTTCTGAAATGAGCAGTCCCTTGAAAGATATGCCTTCAATATTACCTTCTATTTCTAAGGAATGAGAATCATGAAAGGAGTTACACTGGTATATTTGGGAATACAAAATGTTAAACAACTGTTTTATACCAACCAGTGAGACAACTAAATGTTGTGCAGACATGAATTCACAGTGGGCCCTAATGAATGCTGGGAAGAAAATCTATCAATATCACCAACCAGAATGTTAGAAGGCAAGAGTCCTGTGGATTCCTGTAAATTAAAAACAAAACAAAACAAAACAAAAAACATTTTGTAACAAATTAGTTGGATTTCCATAGAAGACACAGGCAAAGAAGTAGATGACTTAAAAAAAATTTAAAGAATAAATGCATATTTCCGATCACTGAAACTGAAGAGGGTCTTGTAAAACAGAGTTTAGCCAAGGTAAGAAAAACAAAACTCAGGAGTAAACATGAAATCAGTTGATTTAGTCTGCCTTAAGTAAAATTGAACAACAACAAAATCTCTTGATTGTAGGAGCTGAATCAGCAAATAGAAGAAAAATCTCCCAAAGAATCAACCCTATATTTACAACCCACTTGAGGTTTTTCACTCTGACAGACTAGTCACTAAGTATAGACGGTCCTCCCACTCTTGGTTTGTACAACTTTAAATTTGTCTCTTTCTTTGGTCTGGGCCCCAGGAAATATTCTAGGGTCAGACTGTGTCACCTTGTGCTTTTTAATTGATGCTTCAACTATAACAAAGAGGCTAACATTTTCCATGAGAAGTTTTCTCACGCAGAAACCTAGTGGAAACTCACCTCATTCTCGTTGCCTAATAGGGGCAAACATAAAGAAGGCTGGTGGGACTAAATGCCATTGAGTTTGATAAATATGTATGGGAGATCTACTTGTGTACAATATTTTGTTAGATGTGGCAAGATAAGCAAACCTATCCCTTACCTTCAGGGCTATGTACATACTAGTGGGAAGCTAAGACAGGTGAATATCCCAGTGTGAGACAAGCAGTACTAGAAAAGAAATGGCTAATTTTTTTTTTTCAAACCAAAGTATTGTTTGTGTTCAAAGGAGGGAGCAAGAGCACATTCCAGATGAGCAGTTGGGGAAGGTAGCATTTTCCTTAGACTCTAGGAAAGGGAGAAGATTTTGAAAGGCAGGCAGTCTCAGAGGAGAAGAGCATGGGTAAGGACACCCATGGAGAAGGAAGCTTTTGGTGATGCATAGTGATGGGGCCAGCGTGGGGGATGTGGAGCACAGTGATAGTCTGGCAGGGAGGGGAGGCAGGACACAGTGATGGGGCTGGAGAGGGTTGTGGGGAGGGGGAAGGAAACAGTGATGGAGATGGTGACGGGGGGAGGTGGGGCACAGGACTGGGCCAGTGGGGCTTGGGGGGCACAGTGATGGGGCCAGCGGGGCAAGGGGGCTGGAGCCAGTTGGTGGGTTGGAGCCGTTGGTTCACAGCCTGAAATGTCATGCAGAAGTAGTTGTAGTAGACATTTGAAAGCTGAGCCGTAGAGAAGATAGAGCTAGAAAGACTCTCTACCTTGGCTCAGAGAAGACAGCTATGTCAAAGATGCACAATATTAATAGCTAAAATGTGACTTAAACTGAATACCAAACTCTGCTTGTCTTCCAAAGTAAATAAAAAGGAACTGATTTTTAATCACAGCCACCTCTCTCCTACCTTGGCTTTTCTTCTCAAAGTCCTCATCTGCAAGTTTTTAGCACCTCCCATCATCCAGCCCAATGCCGACTGTTTGGATTTTATTCTCTTGCCTTCATTCTCTGTAGGCCTAGCTCTTTCCAGGCAGACTGTTGTCATCTCTCTCCCAAGTCTCCTTCCTCTGGCCCCTCTGGCTTGTCAATCTTTGCTCATTTTGGTGTGGAAATTTAATCTAGTGGTAGATCTTTTATGTTCTCTAGTCCAAAGGGCATGTACGAGACCTGACATAGTGACAATGGAGAGGAAGGGATAGATTGAAGAAACCTTTAATGGTAGAACAAAAAAGTAGGATTTGGCGGCAGAGAAGCAGTCAAAAGCAGTATCAGATTTCAGATGAATGTTGAGTAGTTGCAGGTGGACAGAGAACACTGGGAGAGGAAATTTTGAGGGAAGATGATCATCATAGGCTGTGGTTGGCATATTAAATCTGAGGTTGGTTTAGATGAATATTAAAAATGATAGAATTTCAAGAATGGGGAGCATTTTTCTAGTAAATGCTCAGATAAAAGTTTAACAGGTAAATTTTCACAAAGATACTGGGCATTTAGGTGGGCATGATTTTTATTTTATTTATTTTTTTGGGAGAGCATGAGTAAGCAAGGGAGGGGCAGAGGCAGAGGGAGAGAGAGAATCTTAAGCAGCCTCCATGCCCAACATGAAGCCCATCATGGATCCCATCATGGGGCTCGATTTCATGACCATGAGATCACGACCTGAGCCGAAAGCAAAAGTCTGATGCTTAACCGACTGAGCCACCTAGGCACCCGTAGGTGGGCAAGATTTTAACAGGTGTCATGATGAGTAAAGATACTATAAAATAGCTGTCTATGATATTTCAGCTTTATCCTGCCGGCAATGAGAAGTCACTGTAAGTCTTTGAGCTAAGAAGTAACTTAAAGACAGATTTTTTTTTCCAGAAGAGATAAAAAAAGACCATTGGAAGGAGGATAGATTGGAGTAAGGGAGAAATGTAAGGAGTGTTTTGCAGTAATAAAAGAGTGAGGGAATGGTTTATGAATAAAAGGGGTTATGAAATTATGTTGGCAACCATGGAGTGGAAAGGAAGAAACAAATATGAGAGATTTTTAAAAGAGGGAGTGTATCATTTAAGAGTGTGGTTCTGAGCTCCAGAAGATTTGTTCAAGTTTTGCTTCTCAGACGCTTCTTCACTGTGTGAACTTGGGCAAATACAGTTATTCAGTGCCTCTGTGAGCCTCAATTTCCTTACCTATAAAATGAATATGAAATGTGCACCATCACGTTGCATTGTTATAAGGATGAAAGAAAAAAAATTACATAAATTTCTTAGTACAATGTTATAAAACTAGTTAAGAATGCATTTTCTTTTTTTTTTTTTTTTTTTTTTGTCCATTGAGGCATTTTATTTGCACATATGCATTACATCTCTAGAAAAATAATCCCAGTATTTTCCCTCCTGTGTGTTTTTGTCTTGCTTTTTCATGGTCCATGATGCCAGCTGAGGTTGTCAGTACAATGAAACCAAACTGGTGGGATGGGAGCAGATTATTCTGCCATTTTTCTATGAGTTGTTCATCCAATCTAGGGCTGATCACTCCACACTTGTTTAACCTGTCTGTGAGGTTCACAACAATTTTCCCAGCTTTGTGATCATCTATCACCATAGTTCATTATCATAGTTAGAAATTGGACAATGGCCTAAGAAGAAAGTGACATTTACCTCTCTTTTCAGCATTGTTAATGCTCTTGAGAACATCTGCTAGGACATTCATGTGCACCATTATTGTGGCATGGAAAGGTGGCAGAAAGAGCAGAGAATACATGTTATTACTAAAAGGACAGTACTTAGCAACAGTAGTGATTGTGAAGAGTGGAAGAATCAACAGGACCAGATGCTTAATTGAATATGAGTGAAAGGAAAGGGGTCACTGATGACAGGTTTTGAACTTGGGTTACTGGAAGTGAGACCACAGAAACAAGGAAGTCAAGAGGGGGAGCTTAAAATGACGAGGAAGCTGGTTTTTGCCACGTGGAATGGAGAAGGTGGCCCTGCCCTCTGGCACCAAGGAAGAGACAGCCCCACCTCCTGAGTCTGCCCTCTGGGCCTCTGAACTGCCCTTGGGGCATTCTTCCCTTTCTTGAATGTTAACACATATTCATTGCTGGATAGGTCTGTCAGCCCATTTCCTGCCAGTAGAATCCCAGAAGTCTGACAGCTTTCATTCATTTTGTCCTGGCCCTGTCCCCTTCAGACCAGACTGATGCTATTTCTACTGAGATGGGTGGTTAGATCCACAAGTCACATGCCTAATCTCTGTGGCAAATGGTTGTCCAGCAGCACACTTGGACTTGTCTACAGAGCCTGCTGTCATTTTTTTACAACATGAGTCGGCTGAGTATTTTCCAAATCTTCAAGTTCTAGTTCCTTTTTCCTTCTTCAATTTATCTCTCTCCTCTTGCATCTCCCTATAAGCAGCAAGGAGAAACCAAGCTGTGCCTTCAACACTTTGCTTAGAAATCTCTTCAGCTAAATATCCAAGTTCATCATTTTTAAGTTGTACTTTCCATTCCAAGGAACACAATCCAGCCAAGTGCTTGCTCTACCACTTTTCTATAAAGGACTGCCTTTCCTCTAGTTTCTAATATCATGCTCCTCATTTCCACTTTGAGCATTAATGTTTCTTTCTTTTTTTTTTAATTAAAAAATTTTTTTTGAAAGAGAGAGAGAAAAAAAGCTGGGGAAGGGCAGAGAGAGAGAGAGAGAAAGACAGAGACAGAGACAGAGAATCTGAAGCAGTCTCCAGGCTCTGAGATGTCAGCACAGAGCCTGATGCAGGGGTTGAACTCATGAATGGTGAGATCATGACCTGAGCTGAAGTTGGCCACTTAACCAACTGAGCCACCCAGGTGCCCTGAGCATTCATGCTTCTAGCAACACTCTTTTTAAGGCCATCTAGGCTTTTTTCTCTCCTGCACCTAAAAAACTCTTCCAGCTTCTACTTATTACCCTATTCCAAAGCACTTCCACACTTCTAGCTATTTGTTACAGCAGCACCCCACTTCCCGATACTACAATCTATATTCATTTGTTGGGACTGCCATAACAAAGTCCCACAAAGAGTGTGGCTAAAACAACACAAATTTATTATGTCACAATTTTGAGGGTAGAAACGCAGGGTTGGTTCCTTCAGGACTGTAAGGAAAGGAATTGCTCCAAGCCTTTCTCTGTGACTTATGGATCATCATGTTCTCTCTGTGAAGAATATGGTTCTCTCTTCACATGGCATGCTCTCTCTGTGATACCTCTCCTTGCAAGTTACTCTTTTTTATAAGGTACCCATCATATTGGATTAGGGCCCACCCTAATGACATCATTTTAACTTCATTCCTTCATTCCTTTTGTTAAAACCCTATCTCCAGATAAGGTCTTATTCTGAGGTATTGGGGGTTAAGACTCCATCATCCTCCATAACAGTTGAATTGTAAGTGTTGATCAAGAGGGTTTATAACCAAATTATGCACTTGTGGATTTTCTAAATCAGTCTTGTGCTTTCAGAGGATTACAGTTTTTGACATTTCTTATCTGTTTTGATGAGAATCTCCAACTCCAGGAGAAAGCAGGCAAAGAGATAACATTATGCCTTTTGTTGATGATAGTAGCTTCACAGGGAGGGTTAGGAGAAGAGAGCACAAAATGGTAAAACTGACTCACTTTCCAGCCTTGCCATATATGGGTCTTCTGGCTCCTAACAAAATGAACTTCCTGTGATGAACTGATTTTCCATTTTAGTGTTTTCTGTGCCAGAGTAGAAGCCCCTCTGCATGAAGCTCTTAAGAACATATAGCATTTATATCTCTTAATAGAATTTAATCACAAGACTGGGGATTTTCTTTCATGTGCTAAAGTCATCATTTTTAATGGCTATTTTAGAGTTTATGTTGGAGACAACTTTATAGAAATGGCAAAATATGCTCTGTATGGTAGAAGAGCAACTGAGTACTATATTTTAAAGAAGGTTCTAATCTATAGAAAACTCCTGAAATCCCAGTGTGGTTGTGCTCTTGTAATGATAGCAGAAATATTAACTTATGAGACATTTCCCCCTCACAGCATTATATTATAAACCGTGAACTCAAAATACTCAAGGTTTCTGTACTACCAATTTAATTGTTTGTTGTTCCTTTATTTTTGACCCTCCTTTGGGCCCCCTTTCATCTTATTTTTTACTGTTCTATTTACTTCCTGTTCTATGCAAAAATGAGGCACTTGACCAGAAATATTCAAATCTATGCGCATGCACGCGGGAAAGAGTCTGCTTATTATCTATGAAATCTGGATCAGACGCTTCCTGATTGTCTGCAACATTTTGTCAGACTCTCCGTGAGTCCTGTCATCTGGCACAGATTCTTTCCTTCATGGAAGGCCTTCCCAAGCCTGTGTCTGGTTTGTCAGCTCCCATCGTCTGACTGACAGAGCTGACTTACTCTGCATTGATCGTCACCCCCTTTGCCATGCCAAGGAAACAGATGGAATGAAAGGAATAGGAATCAATAAGATTAAAAAAGTTTAATTTCCTTGGTCTTCCCACAGTATGCCACCTTCATTCCAAAGCAAGAGTTTTCAAAGGAATGTAATACATCGCCTTTAAAGAAAACTAGGGGTGTAGAAGCCTCTTGATTGCTTTGGAGTTTGCTCTGCCACAGCTTGACTGTTTTCTTCTTTTTCTTTTTTCTTTCTTTATAATTACAATATTTCTTCTGTATATAATTTTCCTTCATATCCACTTTTGTTTTGACTGCATGCTAGTTATTAAAGACGAGAAATATGAAAGAGCCAAAAATCTATGTATGACTATATCCACTTAGGTTGCGAAGCACAGACTCTGAAGTCAAACAATCCATGTTCAAACCACAGCTGCGTTATCTACAGGCTCTGTGATCTTTGGCAATTTGTTGAGCCTCTTTGAGCCTCAGTTTCTTCATCTTTAAGAACACAGTAGTCTTACTGTTTTCTTGGACGTTTTCAGAGGAAGCACATGGAGCACCTCGAACAGATTGTGATACTCTGTTGGCACCCGCTGAGGGTAGCCATTTATTACTATGTATGGGTGGACAACTAAAACATAGAGGCAGATGTACAAAACAAGGAATATATAATATGGAAAAACTTCAAAAAGATGGTCATGATATTTGATACCTTTTCGATTAGAACAGATAATATACTTTTTTTGGCACAAATGAAGAGACTGATACTAAGTTTTAGGCACACGCTAAAAAATCTTTATAGCTTTTAATGGCCACTGGGGTTTTGTGCTTGGAAATAGTTTGTCTAACATGTTATTCAAATTATAACCATATATAAGCCCAATGCTTCTGGGGGGAATGTAAGCAGGAAAATATCTAACCACACACAAAACGCCAGTTGAGTGATACTCTTGTTATAAAACCCTGCAGAAACATGTTATAACTACTTTTGTTAGGATATTTGCTTCACTACTAGTAGTTGAAATGATAGAGAAGGCAAGGATAAGCTTTGTCAGAGATAAACGAAGCCAGACACTAAAGTGGTAAGGACAGATTTTTATTAGTAATATACTATTGCAAAAGGGGAGAAGGCCCAATGTGAACTGAACTCAACTTCCATTTGTACAGGGTTGATCTGGCATTTTAAAGAGAATGAAGGAGTAGGAAGGGGCTGAGTGGGGGCTCAGTAGAGTAGGGGAAATAAAAAATTGCAAAGCGTTGGTTAGTGTAAATGAAGATTTGGCCAGGTGTGTCTTTTGGTTGGCAATATCAAAGTTGGGATTCTATCCTCTCACAGAGGTGATATACACAGGGCCTATCGGTCCTGATGATTACAGTTTATTTTTTATTTTATTTTTTAAAATTATAATGTGTATTTTATTATTATTATTATTTTAATCTAATAATTTATTTATTTTTTATAATTTACATCCAAGTTAGTTAGCATATGGTGCAACAATGATTTCAGGAGTAGGTTCTTTAAGCCCCTTACCCATTTAGCCCATCCCCCCTCCCGCAACCCCTCCAGCAACCCTCTGTTTGTTCTCTATATTTAAGAGTCTCTTATGTTTTTCCCCCTCCCTGTTTTTATATTATTTTTGCTTTCCTTTCCTTATATTCATCTGTTTTGTATCTTAAAGTCCTCATATGAGTGAAGTCATATGATATTTGTCTTTCTCTGACTAATTTTGCTTAGCATGATACCCTCTAGTTCCACCCATGTAGTTGCAAATGGCAAGATTTCATTCTTTTTGATTGCTGAGTAAGGCCCCATTGTATGTATGTGTGTATATATATATACATACATACATATGTATATATATGTGTATATATATATACATACATACATATGTATATATATGTGTATATATATACCACATCTTTTTTATACATTCATCCATCAATGGACATTTGGGCTATTACCATACTTTGGCTATTGTTGATAGCGCTGCTATAAACATTGGGGTGCATGTGTCCCTTCAAAACAGCATATCTGTATCCCTTGGATAAATACCTAGTGGTATAATTGGGGGGTCATAGGGTAGTTCTATTTTTAATTTTTTGAGGAAACTACACACTGTTTTCCAGAGTGGCTGCACCAGTTTGCATTCCCACCAGCAGTGCAAAAGAGATCCTCTTTCTCCGCATCCTTGCCAACATCTGTTGTTACCTGAGTTTTTAATGTTAGCCATTTTGATAGGTGTGAGGTGGTATCTCATTGTGGTTTTGATTTTTATTTCCTGGATGATGAGTGATGTTGAGCATTTTTTCATGTGTCTGTTGGCCATCTGAATGTCTTCTTTGGAGAAGTATCTATTCATGTTTGCCCATTTCTTCACTGGATTATTTGTTTTTTAGATGTTGAGTTTGATAAGTTCTCTATAGATTTTGGATACTAACTCTGTACCTGATATGTCATTTGCAAATATCTTCTCCCATTCCATCGGTTGCCTTTTAGTTTTGCTGATTATTTCCTTCACTGTGCTGCTGATTACATTTTAAAGGAATGACTTTGAGAAGGTGTTTGAGAAAGACACTCCTAAGCTGCAGGAGATACCACCTGTACATCGCAAAGAGACAGAGGGAGGATTTACAACTGGAAGCCCTCTTTAGTATATGCTCCCGGAAAAAGTGGTCCAGGGCTTATCATCCAGTGTTGGCTTGAATAGTAAAAGGCACGAGACTTGTCCTCTTAGAACTTGTAGTCTAATGTCACCTCATACCTGTTAGAATGGCTACTATAAAAAAAACCCAAACAAACAGTGTGGAAAAAAGGAAATCCTGTGCACTGTTGGTGGGAATATAAACTGGTGCAGCCACTATGGAAAACAGCATGGAGTTTCCTCAAAAAATTAAAAGTAGAGCTATCATATGACTCAGCAATTCCACTGCAGGGCATACACCTAAAGAAAGCACAAACACTAACCCAAAAGTGTACATGTACCCTAATGTTCATTGCAGCTTTATTTACAATAGCCAAGATATGGAAACAGTCTAAGTCCCCATGGATGGATGAATGAATAAAGAAGATGTGAGATATAGGTATAGAAATATAGATATAGATATTTGTGATAGATAGAAGATGTGAGATAGAAATATATATATATTTTTTATCTCATATAAAATACATAAATAAGAATATTATATGAATAATAATATACATTTCAGCCATAAAAAAGGGGATTCTTGCCATTTGTGACAACATGGACTGACCTTAAGAGTATTGTGCTAAGTGAAATAAATCAGACAGAGAAAGACAAATAGCTATGATCTCACTTTCTCACTTATATGTGGAATCCAAGAGAAAAAAAGAGCTCAGCTCATGGGCTCATGGATATAGAGAATTGATTGGTGGTTGCCTGAGGTGGGAGGTGGGGGGTGGGTAAAAATGAGTAAAGATGGTCAAAAAGTATAAACTTGCAGGTAGAAAATAAATAAACCCTGGGGATGTAATGTACAGCATAGTGATTATAGTTAATAATAGCAAGTAATTGGAGTCTAAATATCTAACATAATAGATTATCAAGTAATCAAATTATATATTGTGTATATAATATATATTTATATAATTTATTATATGAAATATGCCTAAGAAAGAAATTTACCAACATTTTATTGTTGGTTTCTGTGTGTGTGTGTGTGTGTGTGTGTGTGGTATTAAAGTGCTTCTAATTATCTTCTTTAAATTCTTCCAATGTATTTTTTCTATAAAAAACATTTTTTATTAAAAAAGTTTTTACCATCAGATATAATCATTATAAAATGTTGTGAAATTCCTTCAAATATTGTTTCTTAAATGAAACTCACCTGCTCCAAGTACTTTTTAAACTGAAACGTATAATAAAAATAAAAGGGATTACTATTATTGTCACTGGAATGATTAATGTTCAATGAATTGCATGTAAAACCATAAGCATTTCGGTCTGTGCGTGACTTAAACTCACGTTTTATTGTGGCACGTACATTTTTTGAAGGAAGGGTGCAATTTGAATACTATTATCATTGACCAACTACTTTGTATTCCTCAAAAATACATCACATGGAATTCAATATACAAACAGTTAGATGTGGTAAAATACCACCTACATATACTGAGACTGTATCTGCATGAATGTAAACAGGCAAAAATTCCATCTCTGACAAATTGTCAGGGTTTTCTTTCTTCTTCTTCTTTTTTTAACGTTGCTTTTATAGTTGGATACTCCAAGGTTTTCAGGATGCTTAAGAGATGTATCTGAATATTACCTGCCCTTTGTGATGTCCTCAGAATCACAAATTCTTCCTGTTGAGAAATCTAATTAAAGGAAGCAATCCTCTGTGTGGATAAACAGGGTCACTTGTCTCAATCCTTTGTAAAAGTGCCCTCTCAAAGTTTCCTTTTCTCTCAAGAGCCTCTCTGCCTCGCTCCAACAGTCTGCTCTTTGCGGCTTCATTCTTTGGATGCCCTTTGGTCCTCATGTTGCATCTTGTGGCTTTACCATGAATAGCTATTCTTTGAACCTTCTCCTTAGCTGCTGATGGCTCAGCTGTGCACAATTTAGGGTTGTGCAGGATATTAAAGGGTGGACAGCATCTTTAGAATGGTTCATGGACCTTGTTGTAAGTGACAATAAGCATGTGAGGAGGGAATTGGGAGTTGGGTACCACAGGAATCTTCACTGGGTGGCAGGTGTTAAGAGGCCTGTAGAGATAGATGAGGATTTTTATTATTATCTTACTAGGCTTTATGTTGGGTGGTTGAGCTTCCATAGAAATGTTTATAATGCTCTTATTGCTTGAATCAAGGTTAAATAGACAAATGCATAGTAATGTCCCTGGCCCCTTAGTTAAAGCTCTCTTAGGTCTTTTCTAACAACCTGCCACATGAAACAATATGATTTTCCTGGGTTTATCATGGTCAATAGGCATTGAATTCATGTAAGAATTTCTATTGGGATGTCATCTGCCAAATATTTACAATATATGCTGAAAAGGACTTACGTGAGTCTGATCTTCAAAAATATATGTATATTTGGTAAAAATCAAGACAACAGAGTCTCCCCTAAACTAGAATAATAGAAAAACACCAATAAAAAGCCCTAAAGACTTGACTTGTATATAAAAAAGAAAAGTTTTAAAAAATCATCAGACTTCACAATATATGGATACTAATTTGTCAATATAGGACATGAAAGAAGGAGCTCAAACTAACCATTACAATGTGGCCAAATTATTTTACTATTAAAGGACAAAACTGTTTAAAGAGGAAGATAGAATAATCAGTAGGCTTCACTGAGCTTAAAAGCACCTAGGACAAGTGTAAATTCATTTATTAAACATATATTTATTTCCCACTAATGTGTGCAGGCATGGGGTGAGGTATATGAGGACATAAAGTTGAATCTTGCATGTAACTGTCTAAAAGAGGCCCTGAGGAAAGACCCTGTGTAGACACAGGGCGAGATGGCCATCCACAAGCCATCAGACCTTTGGACCTTCTGGCCATTCAGTTGTGTAGGATCACTGAGGCTGCTTTACTTACTTGAAAATAGCTACATACAAATGTCATGGCAGGGTGCAGTTTTGCTGTAGAGGTTGAATGAAAGAATGAATTAATGAATCAAGAGGCAGAGGATCAAAGTATTTCAACTTCACCATCTTTTCTAGTTGAGGTGGCCACAAGGGAGAACATCATGCTTAAGAATTCCCTGGCAGGCAATCTTAAGGCACAGACATGAAAGGAGAAAAAAATGAATAAAATAAGTAGGAGATAAAACATTAAAAAAAAAACGACAGAAGAACAGTAGGAGTCATATGACTAGAGATAGGAAGGCGGAGTTTAAGCTTACGAGTACCACCTCAACCAGCATGGAGTCTTGTGGCCTGATTGTTCCAAGACTAAAGTTGTAGTTTCAATAAGGTTCCCCATTTTCCAGATTTCTTAGATATTTCAAAGCATCCCTCTCTAAGTAAGCATAGTACATGAACCATAGAATGCATTGTTCCATGTTATTGCAGTATTTGGCTTTCAATCACCTCTAAGTGTAGAGGACATTTAAAATGAAATAATCCATGAAGTCATCTAGAAAATAAGAAAACATGTGATAACCATGCATTTATTAGTAAGCCACAGATTACTTGCTGTCTGAAACCAGTACGAGTACATGAAAAGAAGCCTTTCGTAATAATTCAGCTGTAATAACATGCCTCATTTAGAATGTGTTAGGAATATACTTCTCTTACTGCTTATTTAAAAAGAAAGAATATACCGGGGGATTATCTCTTCGTTTGAGTTTATTAGAAAATTGTTTATCAATTATGCTCAATTGCAATTAAATTTCTCCGATTTATTATGCTGTACTTTGAGTAGTCGAAAAGGACATGGTATAAAATGTATATATTACACGGATAGTTTGAGTAATATGGCAGAATGCCTAAGTCACAAGATCTGGAAGACCTTGGAATCAGACTCAATGATTTGTGCAGCTCTGAGACCCGGTGGGGTAACACATGGTATAATCTCCTCTGGTTCTGCGTCGTGTGTTAGAAACTGTGAAAGAATTCTTCACTTTTGTAGCTTTCTTTAAGCCCTGCACAGAGTCTGTATACAGTGTGATTTTTCACTGTTTATCTTGTGCAGCTGTTTGCTATAGAAACATAAGGAGGGGTTTTGAAAACAATTGATTTTTAAAAGAGGTCGGGGGCTAGGAATGCTTTGGAGATGTTCCTTGGTCTTACCATTTGCATTTAAAGCAGCTCAGAACAGCCAGTTCATTGTTAGGTGTTGTGATTATGTATGGGGCACCTCTGTGTGAAACTATCAAGTTCCTCTTAGAAGACCTTCCAAGCAGAAAATAACCTTTCATTTCCTGGCTTTTACCTCCCAGAAGGGGGGGGGGTGAGGGTGGGAATGGGGAGGATTGCAAATAAACCCAGCTTTATGCAAACCCAAGAATTATCCTGTAATTGGTTCTTTGGATTGGCCAGATCTAACTACGGGAAGAGTGGTCTCTTGACCAAATCTAGAGTTCATCAGCAACTACTCTAGAAATGCAATGGTCTAGCCATATCCTTTTGTTGGAATCTTCCTACAGTAAATAATCTAGTCATATCCTTCATTTAAATTTTCCTACAGTATTAATACCAAAAGCATGAAATATAAACAAACAATAACAAAATTGATAAATTGTTTAGAAATGCCATTGTTTAACCGGTGCCCCCATCTCATTCTTTGTTTCCTGAATGTACTTGTGTCCCTTCTACTACAATTATTTTTTGGAGGTACTTTTTGATGATTGTGTTTCTGAGTCTTGCTGCTTGTATTTGATTGCAGTTTATATTCTACCATCTATTAACTCTCTCTGTTTGTTGAAACTGTAGGGAAAAGCCTGTGTCAGTGCAGTAAATTGTAGATTTTTTTTTGTAAATCTGATAAATTTAGCAAAAGTTACCAGAACTTACTATACATATGGATAAAATGGTTCAATTTAGTAGTCACTTTAGGAGATGTGTTTTACTATTTTTGTGAGGAATAACTTATATTCATTAACATTCTTTAACATATGAATCATAGTTATTTTAATTTCCTTGTTCATTTATTGGCACTTTTCTTTTGACTGACTTTTCCTTGACTATGCACCACATTATCCTGTGTAGTGATTTGTTTTGGATATTCAGGGTGATGGGTAGTTGACATTGGGGTTCTGCTATATTTCTCTGAAGTGTTAAGTGATGGTGTAAAAAGCAGCTAAATTATTGGCAGGTTACCTTTGAGGCTTGGTTTCTCTTTTTTAAGGTGGGTCTATTTTCAGTATTTACCTAGTCCTAGAGTAAATTCCTTAAGTTCTGAGAAGTAACTTGTACTTTGAAGCACAGTCCCCTGGTGTCTGTACAGAAAGGCTGAAATGTTTACCAAGTCCCTCTAACTTAGAAGGATGTGAGTTCAACTCTGTCTCTCCTGTCCTGGGTGGGATCTGAAAATTCTCCTCCTGTCTTCCAGAAATTGTTTCCCCTTGAATTCCTTGTTGTTCCAACTGTGCACATGCAAATTAGGGATCAGCTGAGGGTTCAGGAGAATTGATACGCAGATTTTTAGCTTCCCCTTCTGTTTTTCCTTCTTTATAATGTTTCCTCCTTCTTTTACAGCTGTTCTGAATGTATCATTCACCTTTTTCTAACACTTCTTATCTAAAGGACTGTAACTTTCTGCTTTATTTCTAGACTATGTAGTATAAACCTAGTACCTTCAGGCAATAAGCCTAATAAGTATGTATTACAGTTAGTGTGGTTCCATTTTTTTTTTAAGGGTCAAACCCTCTCCAGTGTATGCCTTCTTTTGGCCACTCTCCATTACCTTCAAAAAAATTTTAATATATTGTCCAGAGGTCATAAATGCTATTTGCAGGAGTATAGGTTATTCCCACACAAGGTATCAGAACTGGAATTCCAAAAAAAAAAATTTTGTTTGTGTCCTTAGTTTTACCTAAATGCACTTTAATAATTTTCAAGGTATATGCACAAGCCCTTTACCATTATACCATAAAAAGGACTTCCTTAGACTTGGGTTTCTTTCTAAGATTATACAATAAATATGTCTACTTTGCTTTGTCTAAAGCCAAACTCATGATTTTTCTGCAACTTAGCTTTCCTCTAACATTTCTTATTTTAATAAATAGCTTCCAGTTGTTTGACCCAAAGCCCAAGAATTCCTCCTGTATCCTCTCTTTTCTTTAATTCTATCATCTGCCTGCCTTTAAGCCTTGCTCTTTGTCTTTCTAGCTGCACAATTTTGTATTAAGTCACCTAAATGCTTAGACTGGTTGCTGGCACATGGCAGCTGCTAAATCAATATTGTATTACCACCAATACAAAATGTAATCAATAAACTGATCAATTCTGTCCCAATCTTTACACATCATCATTTCAATCCTTCCATTTCCTGTCCATCTCCCAGTCTAAGCTCTACCTGTTGCTGTAGTCACCACCTAATCTTTCTCTCCATTTCTATTCCCCCTCCCCAATTCAATCCCCACAATACATCCAGATTGAGCTTTGCAGAACACAGTGATCACGTCATTCTGATATGTAATACCCTCCTAGCCTTCCATTTGCTTTTGGTATAAATTCACACTTAAATCCTTACCATGACTGTATGGCTTTCTATTATATAAGCTTTAATTTTCTCTTAGCTCTTATACTGCAATGGTCTCCTCTCTATTTTCCACACTGCAACCACATTGCGCTTTTTTTTTTTTTAATGTTATTTCTAGAACTCACCCATCTTCTATTTCCTTTTGGACACTGGTACTATCTCATTCAAGTTTCAGTTTCATTGTTACTTCTTCAGGGTACCTTTCCTTTTTCAATCCTTCCTTCTAAACAACCTGGTTCAATGAATCTAAAAGCTTGTTTTTGAGAAGATGAATAAAATTGATGTCTCTAACTAGACTGACCATTGAAAAAGAGAAAAGACCCAGATTACCAATACCAGAAATGAGAGGGAGAACATTACTATAGACCTTGAAGACATTAAAAGGAGGAAATTTATAAGGAAGTTTATGGCCATGAACTGGACAAGTTAAATGCAATGGACAAATTTCTTGACAGACACCGATTCTCAAAACTCACTCAAGAATAAGTGAGTAGCATGAATAGTCCTATAATCTATTTCAAAAGTTGAGTTCATAGTTAAAAACCTTTCAACAAAGAATACTCTTGGCCCAGATGGCTTCACTGGTGAATTCTGCCAAACATTTAAAGAAGAGGTAGTACCACTCCTACACAAACTTTTCCATAAATACAAGAGGTAGGAATACTTTCCAACTTATTTTTTGAGGCTTGCATAGTTTCTGACAAGAAATGTGTTTTAATTATTATCTTTATTCTTCTGCATGTAATGTCATTTTTTTCTGACTGCCTTCAAGATTTTCTCTTTATTTTTGTTTTTCAGCTGTTGGAATACATTGTGTCAAAGATGTGTGGTTTTTTTTTTTTGTGAGTGCTACTGGTGGTGTATATCATGTGTAGGGTTCTCTGAACTTGTTGGATCTATGGTTTGATGTTGTTCATTATTTTTGGAAAACTCTTAGCCATTATCTATGAAAATATTTATCATGCCTCATTCTTTCTTGCTTATGTAGGGATTCCAATTACACGTATATTAGACCTCTTAATATTGTTCTGCAGGTCTTAGGTTCTTTGCTCTGTGTTTTTCATTATGTTTTCCTTTAATGTTTCAAACTGGGTAATTTCTATTGACTCATCGTTAAATTCACTCTTTTTTTTTCCCTAGGCTTAACAGTGTTGACTTCACTGAAGAGCTGATCAGAGGCATTCTTTATTTCTTCCCTGATTTTTATTTGTAGCATTTCCATTTGTGTTTTTCTTTTAGTTTCCATCTCTATATTGAAATTCTTTTTTTTAAGATTTATTTTTTTAACTTTTATTTCTTTTTGAGAGACAGAGAGAGACAGAGCATTAATGGGGAAGGAGCAGAGAGAGAGGGAGACACAGAATCTGAAGCAGGCTCCAGACTCTGAGCTGTCAGCACAGAGCCCGATGCGGGCTCAAACCCATAGGCCACGAGATCACGACCTGAGCCGAAGTCAAACACTTAACCAACTGAGCCACCCAGGGCCCCTCTCTATTGAAATTCTTTAACTGTGCATGCATGTTGTCCATTTTCTACAAGAGCCTTTAACATAATGATAGTTGTTTTAAATTCCTTGTCTGACTGTTCCAACAAGTAAGTCATATCTGAGTCTTCTGTTGTTTCTCATCTATGCCTTTGTCATCATTCTTTTCCAATTTCCTTACATAGCTTTTCCTCTGTTTTTAAATTTTTTCCTCATATTTTGTGGCCCTCATATAAAAGAGAAGGTTCGAACATGGGGTGCCTGAATGGCTCATTTGGAAAAGCATGTGACTCTTGATCTAAGGATCATGAGTCCAAGCCCCACACTGGGTGTAGAGGCTACTTAAAAAAAATACATAAACTTAAAAAAAAAGAAACTTATATTAGTGAGTAAGAGAACTCAATACAATTTCTTTAGTGGATGCTTATGGGTATATTTCTATCTTTAATTAAAAATATCTCTGGAGTATCTGGGTGGTTCAGTCAGTTGAGCATCCAACACTTGATTTTGGCTAAGGTCACAGTCTCATGGTTTATGGGTTTGAGCCCCATGTTGGGCTCTGTGCTAACAACATGAAACCTGCTTGGGATTCTCTTTCTCCGTTTCTCTCTGCCCCTCCCCTGCTTGTGCTCTCTCTCTCTCTCTCTCAAAATGAATAAACTTTAAAAAAGTTTATTAAAAAAATCTCTAATTTTTGAGTGTTTACTAGTTCTTCAAATAATTTCATGAACTTCAATGTCTCCAAATACCAACCATCTACTTCCAGCTCTGCCGTGTTTCCCCTTATCTTATCAGTGTATCTTTTAAATTTCCCTTGAACCTGCTCATACCATCATTGCCTCAGTCCCCAAATTAATCTTCATCTCTTGTTTATAATAGCCTCTGCCCCTTGCTGAGGCTACTGTATCAGAGGAAAGGCCACCAAAATTTCTGCTATGCCTGATCTACCAGTCCTTGATTTTCTCCTGCTTAAGCATTTTTTTTAAGGCTCTGGCATTATTCTTTCTAAAAAGCACTTTTAACAGTTGAATAATATTACACAAAAATGATTTACCATGAGTTCAATTCTGATTTTAACAATTAAAGAGATTACCAAAAACAACATAATTATTGCCTTTTGTAACTTTTGGGTTATTTTCTTAGAATAAATCCTTAAGAATTAGTAGCACTATTAGGTTAAAAAAGTATTAAGGCTTTTTGACACAAATTGCAATGTCTTCCTCAAAAGAGTTATTGTGATTTGTATTGCCATCAGCAGTGATTGAGTCTCCTAGAGCCCTGCTCCCTCATCAGAATTTTGGCATTATCTTTAACAGAAAAGTTAAAACATTTAGTTTTTATTAGCAATGACTCCTTAACTGACGTCTCTGGCTCCAATTTGTCCAGTATATTCTCCATACTGCCAGTAGTGCTATTTTCCTAAATAAACCTATATTTGATTATGTTCAAAATTCTATTCCAAAACCCATATTGCTTCCTCTTCCCTACAGAGGTTATCATGGCATGTAAGGCCTTCTGGCATCTGAGGCAGGTATCTTCTTAGTCTAAGCTCACACTCAATAATCCTGTTCAAAAACCTTGGATAGCTTTTAGCTTCTACATAAGAAAGAATAAATTCATTATCATGGAATTTAACACCTTTTATTACATACTGAACATCAGTTTGTGTATTTAATAAATGACTGTGTTCAACTAAATATGGAATTACTATGTTTTTATTGTTAATATAATCGACTTATCATTTGCTTCTTTAATATCTCATATTATTATTCAGCTTTTTACATGTGGCTGTCTTTGCATCCATTGAACACAGTTTCCCCTTCTGCCACAGGATCTTACTACGTGCTGTCTCGTAGGCCTATAATGTTCCCCACTCCCCACCCCCACTATCCTTCTGTCCTGCATCCTCAGCTCTCTGTACATAGTGGATGTTTAATATATATTTATTGAATGAATAAATAAATAATTTCCCAGCCAAACTGGAGCAGTCTTAAAATTTTGTGTTTAGAACCAAAAATATCATTATAAAGGAAATCTTACTTGGAATCCAGATGTATCAATAAGAAAAAGCAGAGTGCTCTAGTTGGAGCTTAGAGGGAGGTGGCTGTCAGGGCTAGGGTGAGCACAGAGAACGCTTAGGGCAGAGTGTGTCTGCTGAATTCTCAGTTAAACACCCAGGTCCCTCCCTTGGACCCCAAGGCAGCTTAGAAAAATCAGCAGGCTCTATGGAATTCAATTGGAACACTTCTGCTCCACGCAATTATTCTAGGGTGGGGGGAGGAGAGGTGCAGGTTGTATGATCCATATCTTGTGACCCAGTAGTGAGTAAATTCAGGAAGCTTTCTCTGCATTAATCAAAGTGAGGGCAGTTACCATTTTCAGGCATATTTCTATCCTGGCTTTTTAATCATAAAATGTTTATTTAAAAGTCACAGTGAAGACCCTTTCCCTCTTGCCAATTCTTGTTTTATCTTTCCTTGGTCAGAAGCACTTAAGGGGCAAATTCATAAAATGATTATTGAGGGTAATATCCTATTCTGCATTCAAAACAAAGCAAATGCCTTGTGAAATGGTGTTGTTTGGGGGCAGTGATATACATATTGTAGCATTTCATTAAATCCTTTTCATTTATGCTCTTCACTCTGTGAAGGTTACTGACAGTTGATTTAAAATATGTATTACTTTAGTGGGTAAGAGTACATAAAATCAGTAAATCAAATTTGCCATGAACATCAACTCAGAAAAATTAAACATGTGGACAGTCACCAAGGACAAAAGGCCAGCACACTCCCATTTATTTTCTCTTCTTGAGTTTGTGCTAAGTGACTAATTCTTCTTGCTTTAAGCATGACTGTGAAGTTTCTATTGGAATCATCTCTCATTTTTAGTGTCTGCTTCTTTGTGCCTCAGAGGGATCAGAGTGAATGTTATAGGAAAAAGGTGTTAAAAACCTTCTCTTTTTAAAAGGTACAGGGAAATCAAAAGAGTATTTTACAACAAAAATAATCAATGGGCTTCTTGTGTCTTTTTGTATATCTTGCTTGAGCCAGCACATTTTACTTCTGACAAGAGTCCTTGGCAGTACTTTGTTCTGTCAAAAAGGTGATGCCAATATTCACAAATTGACAAATTGTGAAATATCCTTTTCATCCCTCCTTTCTTCCTTTGCCACTGCCTCTCTTTTTACCTTTATAACGTCTGACATTTCATTGCATAGAATGCCAGGTGTAGGTGAATGAATGTGCTTGTAGAAATCAACAAAAAAAGGAGGAGAAAAAGCTATTTCTCCTCCATGCTTCTTAGCTACACTTTGTGGTAGCTAAAGTATAAAAAAGGTTCAAACCACATCAGGGCTTGTAGACTTGTCCTTAACAAATGAACCAGTTGAGATGAGAATGTTAATTTAATTTGAGTGGCTATGGATCACCATCACTCTGTTAAAAAGGTACTAACATGCTTACTTTTCAGCAAAGTGCAAGCTTTATTTTGAGAACTTCCCATGCTCTAGACACTTTGCTGGGTATTGGGAGCAGTCTCTGCCTAGAGCACTCATGATCAGCTGTTGGAAGAGAGTCAGGGAGATGAACCATTATATTGCAGTGTGGTGTGTATTACACAAGCTTGTGCACAGGATACTACTGGTTATGACAACTCCAGGATTTGTAGAACCCCAGGTATGTTTGTTCAGGGACTCAGTCTATAATAAGCAGTTTGATTAAAAAACATATTACAAAATCACATGCACATACATATGAGCCAATATGAGGTATATTGACTTACTGATGAAGATCTAGAACAGTGAAAATTCAAGAAGTACTTAGGTATTTGTTTTGTGTCCAGTCAGTGCACTGGAGGATTCTTTGTAGTGTCCAGGCACCATTTCTTCATATTCTTTATTGTCAAACATGCCATTTCTGACTAATTTGATATTTCCACCTTGAGGAAAAGATAGATAGCTATGTTGTTATTATTCACAATGCCATGGCTCTTAGAGAGTGTTGGCATTAAAACAATATAGATCTTTTGGCCTCTGCAGTTCCCTAATACCAGTTACTTAATGCTGGTTACAACAGTAATCATGACACTCTTTCAACTACCAGGACAGTCATGAATACTGACTTCCCAAAAGCTGTTGCTGTGATTCACTGATGATGACAACAAATTCAAGTCTTACCTAGAGGTTGCAGGAAAATGTAAATGATAATTTGTTTTTCGATTATGTTAAATTTATCCTTCAGGATTTCATAGTATAAACAAAGAATGAAACATCTTCCAAGAACCTCATCTCTTTAGGCCACAATCACTGACTGCATTTCTAGAATATGATCTCTTTCAATGTTGATTGTATGCATGACATGCATATATCTCCACCATTGAAATATGAGGAGTGAGGGGGCCCATGGTTGAACAAAAAGAGTTATCATATTAGTGAAAGGAATGTCTATTCCTCATATTACTCATTTAGCACCCTTAAGTTGACCCCAAACACCAGGCAGGCTAAAGACAGCATTGATGAGAAGGGCCTGTTTATACTGCAAAGCAAAAAAAGTCCTCAGAGGACATAGGTCCAAGTACTCTTGGAGGAGTGACACATGGTAGAAAGTTTTGAGGGTGGAGTGATCTCCTTAGGTGCCAATGGCTGGGGAGCACCTAGAGTAAAGGATGCATACTGCCACCTCCACTACTCTCAGATGCTATAGACCAGAGGTAGCACCATGGTTAGAAAAGAAATGAATGAAAAGAGGGAAAAAAAAAAAGGCTCACACAGAAGGCTAAAGCACAAGGCTTAGAATTCCTGAGCCCTGAACTTGTCCTGGGTCCCATGTGAGTGAGAGTCATCCCAGATCAGCATATTAGCACCTGCTAAATTGCATGCTATCCTGTGAAAGAAATATTGCATAGGTCAACAGGAGCATTTTTCTCACTAGGCCACCTTTCTGCAACCAGAGCCCAGCCATGAGGCCCTCAGAATTCCTCCGTGCATGTGGCCAACCCATTTCTGGGATAATGAGTAGGAGAGTGCCCTGAAGGGAAAAGATGGAAGATCAGGCCCCTGTACGTCCAGGTCCAGTTTCATGGCATCACACCTAGATGTTATTGCTTGTTCCAGGTGCTGGAAGGTCATTTGGAAAATTTCAAGGAAAGTAATACAAAGTTCAAGGCTCATGGAGGCACAAGGCCTAGGATATGAACCTGCTTGTCTGAGTCTAAAAATAGTACTGATTGGTACAAGAGCAAAGATGTAAGCATCCAAAGAACCTGGCAGGAGGGGGGAAGAAGACCAGACAGGCTTCCTGAAGGAGTCCTATTTTAGTTGTGTCCTGAAGGATAATGTGACATTAGGTAGCTAGAAAAGAGAAGAGCATTGCAAGCACAGAAGACCACGGGTTTAAGGCATAGAGATTATATGAATCCCGTGTTATAATGAGAAGCTGTAATTCAATTATTGTGGCTGGCATGTAGAGGTCATTGAGGGCCTTACTATTCCAAATATCATACGCACTAGCTCAACAGTAGCCCCCGTATCACCTAGGAACTGATTAGAATTCAGAATTTGGAGTCGCATCCTAGATCTACTGACAATCCATATTTTAACAAGATCTCTCTTCTCCTTTCATATAAAATTGGATGTTTGAGAAGCTTTTAGTTTTCTGAAAATGGGATGAAGTCAGATGCTAGATTTGGAGTTTACTCTGTAGAGAAGAAGCACCCATTCTATTTCAAGCAAAGGATTAAAATGATCATAATACAGGTTTTAGAACAGTGGGGTAGCTGCAACATAAAAGAACTGTAGACTGGTAGGCCATGGGATGAACTGATGGAGAAGGCTCTAGGCAAGACAAGAGCAGAGATTGAATTATGGCAGTGGGATAGAGAAGTGAGGAATAGAATTGCAAAACATTTTGGTTTGAGGGTGAGGCAGACTGAAGAGTGTAGGATAATGTGCAGTAATTTGATCTGAGTGACTAGGCAGACAGCAGTGAGGAAGGGGATATGGGATGAAGAGACTGTGGAAGAAGATGAGGATTTTGAGATGAGGAGTTTGTGGATGTCTATTCAAAAAGAAATGTCTAGAAGACATTATGTAAATGGAGCCAGAACTCAGAGGGAGTGTAATTTCAAGGCTCAGATTCGAGAGTCATCAGTGCACAGATGGTAATTAATACCAAGGAAGAGGACGAGGTCACCAGTAAGAAGAGAATGGTGGTTTAGAACAAAGCATTGGGCAATACCAATATTTAGTGGTAGGTGAAGAAAAATCAACAAGTAAGAGTTTAGAAAAATAGGAGCAAAACTAGGTAAGACTAGACACAGGAACCAAAGGAAAAGTTTCAAAGAGGTTTCAATATAGTCAAATACCACAGAGGTTAATGGTGGTGGGGGGAGGAAACTGAACAGGTTTATTGAAACTGCTTCATGGATATATGGGAGAGCATAGTTTCAGGGGTCTATTGAGACTGGAGCATGGTATGTATGGATTAAGGGAAATGAGAAAGTGGTGAGAGCCAGTGTAGATAAACTTTAAAACAGCAGCTCTCAAAATGTGACCCCCTTACCAGCAGTCTTAGTATCACAGTCTTCCAGGAAACAGCAGAATTGCAAAGAAAGAGGCTTTTGAATTTCAAAAGCTAGGGCTTTTTATTTGCAGAACTTGGACTTCATTTTATATCTCATTTTATTAATTTATATGTGAAAGGAAATATATAAATCATAAGTGTACAGCTGAATAAATTTTCACAAAGGAAAACACCATTGTAAGTAGTAACTTACAAGGAGAAGAACATCACTAGCCCCTCAGAAGCACCTTTATTCCCCACCTTGCCAACGGTAACCCTTTTCATGACTTCTAACACTAGAGATTAGTTTTGTCTATTAGTTTATAAGAGTAGAAACAGAGTTTACCCTTTTGTAACCAGCTTGATATTGCATTGGTTAGAGTTATTTATGTTGTGTTGGTTTGAGTTTGTTCATTCTTAGTGCTGTATCGCATGCCGTGATATATGGTACTCTAGGATCCATTCTACTGTGAATGGATGTTTGGGTGGTTTCTAGTTTGGGAAACCAGCTATTACAAATAGTGCTGCTGCTAACATTCTTGTACAGGTGTTTTGATAAACATACATCTGCTATTCTAGGGGGATGTGTACCTGGAATTCTGGGTCATAGGGTTAGTATATGTTCAGCTTAGTTGATACTGTCAATCTTCTAAGTGGTCATAACCAATTTAGACTACTACCAACAGAATACAAAGGTTCGAGTTCTGTATGTCCTCACCAACTCTTGGTACTGTCTGTTTTTCTCAAACAGCCATTCTGATGCGTGTGTAGTTTCATTGCATTTTCCTCATGACTTGTGTCATTGATCACCTTTTCCTATATTTATTGACCATTTGGATAATTTCTTCTTTGAAGGTTCTGTTCAAGTCTTTTGGCCACTGTTGTATTGTCACTTTTTTTTTATTATAGGGCTGGGGCTTCTGAATTTCAAAAATCTTAGCCTTCTATGACTTAGGGCATGTACTTTATAGCTAAGCAAAATGTATCAAAGGGCAGTAGAAGAGACAAGCAATCTCGCTTGTCTAGACCTCGAGGTCTAGTCTTCTGAAACAAAGGCTAACTGATAATCTCACATAAGACAAAACAACAATAATGTTAGTAATAAATGGTAGAAACTACAATTTAATACGTACCTACTCTATATGAGACACTGCTATTTACTGAGAAAAACAGCCTAACGATGCAAAGATGTAGGAGGAAAAGTTGATAGTTGGAGAGATAAAAACAATCACATTGATTCCTAGAAAAACTGAGAGCTACATATGGACACACACAGAAAGAGAATATGTGATTATTTAAATCTCAATGTTAATTTTAAAAATGCCACTGTTATATGAAAACAGATAAACAGCATTATTTAACTTTTAAAGTAATGGATGAACCCACATTGTCCCCAATTTACTAATTATCTTCTTGCATCATAGCTTAATTGTTCCCTAATGAATGCCTTGCCATTTTCAAATACTGATTAATTACATTAAAAAATTCATAATTTTCTGACTTCTTTGTGTAGATTGGTTTAGATACACAGACTCCAGTTACACATTCTGGGTGGGGCACCCCAAAAATCTAATAAGGACATTGTTAATGAAACTATTACCCAATCCATGCTAATTCTGGGAAGAGATGCAGGAAAGAATTACAAACCCAGTGACTAAAAAACAAATCCGCACATTTACATGTTTACCCTTGCATTTTTTATGTTACAGGCTAATGAAAAAAGGGGCAAACAATCTTGCTTGGTAACTTCTTGTACTTCCCACAATACTTGATACGTTTAGCCTACTCTGCTGGGGTATCATCAGAGCTGAAGAGCCACACTACTTTGTGTTTATAGATCTATTCTCTCCTAGTAGTATAAAAGCTTTTTTTTTTTTCAAATAATCCCCCCCCCCCAAATATTTCAAGAAACTGGGCTTCTGTTCTTTAATCTGTCTGAGTCTTCCAGGTTTCCATGGGAACCCACTTGTCCTTAAGCCTTTAATAGGTACGTAAAGTTAGACTACGAGCACCCTGGAGGGCAGGGATCATGTAACCCATGTCTCCATGATTTTAAAAAGAGGGTGGGGGCACTTGACTGGCTCAGTTAGAAGAATGTCTGACTCTTGATCTTAGGGTCATGAGTTTGAGTCCCACACTGGGTGTAGAGATTACTTAAATAAATGCAACTTTTAAAGAATGGGGCTGAGCACATGAGAAGCACAGGCCCTAACTATGTGGGCGATGTACACGTTCTGACCTTGGCTTTGACCTGGTCAGCACATGGTCCAAGTCACTGAATTTTCATTACTGATGGACTAATTGATTGACTGATGACTCCTTCACCTAGCATTACTCTTTAGTGGCCTCGGGTTAGAATGTATTAACTCTCTGGAGAGAAAAATAATTCTTGAAGCTAGAATTTCTCTCTTGTTGACAACATCTATTCTTCCCAGAGAGCACTGCTCAGTATCACCTTTGGGGTTTAGCAGATATTGGCCTGGATCCTTCCTCTACCATTCACTTGATAGCAGTGTGACCTGGGGCAGGTCATTCAAAGGAACTGGGCCTCAAGGAGGGTCTGTATATTGGAGACCATTTTAAATCACTTAATAGGTGCAGAACACTTGGTATAGAGTCTCTCATGTGATAAGCACTAAAAAAATGGTGGATAGCAATGTTATTATTACTATTACTGTTATTATTTCTACACTTATTCCTACCACTACCACTATTACTATGCTCATAATAATCTTGGAATGAAACTATAACTCCTTTAAGGTAGAAGAGAACAAAAAAGGTCATGTGAAGTAAGAACTTGAGGCTCGGAGATATAAAGTGACTTTTTGAAGGTTACACAGGTTGTGGATAGCAGAACTGAGGCCTGGACCAAAATTTCCTGATTCCTGGATCAATTCCTTCCCATCTCAGCAAGTGGCTTTCCTGTGTGGCATGACTGAGTCTTCTATTGTCAGAAGCATCACCCAAAGCTCATGCTATTACATAAAGAAAATATGCTAAAAATGCAAACTCCTGAAGAGATGGACAGACAGGGTTAGATTACACGAAAATTCAATGGCTTTGGGCCCCAAACACTACAGAGCCCAATAATAGAGACAGGATGGTTTAAATAGCTCCTCGTAGAGGTAATTAATTCATTTCCTGGAAATATCCATCGCACTGCCAATGGTCACCACCTGATCACATCTAATTATCTTTCTGCTGTTTGTTTGTTTAAATTTTTCTGGAAACATTCCAGTGTACTCATCTCTATATTGGTTTGTTCCATGGGAGAAACTGAGTTATATCCCCTCTCTCCAGTAAAACAAAGCTGACGTATTTTTCATTTCCCAGTTTCTAATGACCCAGCACAGTATACAGATTTATGCATTCAGCCTGGGCTTAAGGCCTAAGACTCTCTAGCTAGCACTGTAAGTTAGGAAATTGTCTATCATGGATGCTGAGTGGACAAAGGGGAGAGACAGAGTGTAAGACTGTGATGAGTTCACTATTTAAGAGTAATGTGAAATACACAGTACTTGACTCATATTTCTTAGATTACCAATATCAATGTTTTAGACAATTGAGGCTTGTGAAACTATGTATATGCTGAGCATATTAACATAGACTGTTTCCATGAATTAACTTATATTATCAGTACACTTATTCTGTAGCTTCTGGAATATCAATTAAAATATAGATTAAAATACATTTGTCCCTTTTTCCCAATAGACTTCCAAGAACACAAGTGCTCCTTGGCCTCTTCTACCCTCACAAACTGGTGCACTAATCAATTTCCACATATGTAGATTGGGGCTGAAATAATATCAACAAAAGATATTTATTTTATTTATGTATCAGTAACTTCAAAAGGCACTTTCTATGGATGAGGTACTGTTCTAAACACTTTATAAATGTAAACTTATGTAATCTGGATGGCAAATTTATGTGAGGATAGTATTATTGTGCCCATTGTACAGCTGGGAAACCAGAGGTACAGAGAGGATAAATCATGTACCAAGATCACACAGCTCATAAGTGGGAGAAACAGAGGAACCTGAGACAGAAAGAGGTGAAACAAATAGGTCAAGGTTACACAGCAAGGGGACAAGCCAGGAAAAAGAACCAATGTTTCAGCCTAGTACCAGTACAACCACCACAGGCTTTTGCCACCTGTGCTCCCATGAGCAATATGCTTCTGCTACACTAGAAGATGAGTTATGTTCCTTATTCAACCAACATTTATTGCCCCATTCATCTCAGGAGTTGCATTAGGCTCTGGGAGTTGAAAGATGAATGAGATTTGGCCCTGCCTTCTGAGAGCTCCCAGTCTATAGAGGAAGAAGGCACAAAAACGGTTAGTGGAAAGCATAACTGTTAAGTGCCACAAAACAAACAAAATACAAAAAAAAAAAAGAGGGAGGGATAATTTTGATTGGAAGGAAAAAAGAGAGGAGGCATTGGAGATGGTAGTATCTCTGTTCTTAAAGGATGAGGAGTGATATTTATGCAATATTAACTGATGTTTCTTCCTGATATTTTCTCACTCAGCTCCTCACCCCATCTTTAATCTAGGGCACTCTGTGCTCCTGGTTTCAGATTTTCAGAACCTTGACTCTTACAACCAAAAACTCCAAGAATGACAGGTTTCCAAGATTATCTCCTCTCCCTAACCCTGACACCTCTCTGTCACCCCAAACATACTTGCCGTAAAAATTCCATGGGCTTCATATGAGGCAGGGAATATGGGCGGGTAGTGGGGAGAGAGAAGGTGAGGAGAGAGTAGGGGGCAAGGTGGCGAGACATGACACATGTGCCCTGGTGCTTCTAGTCTGAGCCCTGGGAAGGCCAAATAATTCTGCAGGATCTAAGAGCAGAGGAATCATCTTCTTTTTCTTAGTTCCAGATCCTTGGTGGTAAAAGACTCAGGGGAAAATATTTGTATGGTGTGGGGGCAGATGGGAACTAACACAGCTTCTTAGGTAGCCTGGGAAGAGTACTGTCATTTCCTCACTTCTAAGAAAGGACTGGAAATTGTGGAGAGTCCCACTGGAAGAGAGGAGTATGGGACAAGAATGAGAACATCTCTGGAGCAGATATAAATAAGGATTGAGCACAAGGGCCACGTTGTATGAGGAATATGTCAGCAAATGCTGTGTAGACAGATGGCATTGAGCACTGCCCCTCTCTCCCCTCTCCCATCAATAGTGCATTGGAACTGTTTTAGACTTTGGAACTTAGCATGACTTCAGTCAACAGGGAGATCCCCAAACTAAAATGACATATAGTTTCCAAAAAGCCAGTGGAAAGGGGGTTTGAAACAGATTAAGATATACGGACAGATAAAGACAGTTACATTTTTTTTTTTTTGCATAGCTAGATTCATAGATTGATACTCATACCTGAAATAGACAGATTTTTTTCCTCTTTGAGATAATCTATTTATTTATTGAACAATAGTTTATGAGGGACCACTGGATGCCAGGCTCTGGCACAAGATGGACGTGAGAACACAATCTTGGTTATTACAGTTTTGAGAATGAGATTTTAGTATGGGCAACACAAAGGAAGGATAATCTTTGGTCCACACAGAACACCATCACCTTGTATAAACTCTCAAACTTTAAAGGTAAGCCTTTGGCATTTTTGAGCCTTCTTTGAGAAAACCATAAGTTAACAGAACTTGTTAAAAGAAAGCAAAGTTTCTTTTCTTGTACTGCTTTGCTGTTATTTATTAATCTATTCATATTAAGTGTTAACTTGCAAATTTAACAATCCAGTGTATTAATGGGTAAGAAACAAAAAAGTTGAAAATTGAGTGCTTCAACTGCTAGTGGAAATTTTTTTATTGGAATCATTAACTGGAATGCAATTAAAAGTGATACTGTACTAGCCACTTTTACTTTTTACACATTTTTTGTTGTGGGGTTATTTTAAAAAGCTGACATGTTAAATACAGATTCTATAACTCTGAGTAATATTTATTCAGTCTCCCTCTTAATGCACCTCAATTTCTGTTTTTACAGACAGAACCACTCTCACCTGCTTCCCACTATGACAACACCCTAACGTTCTATCCATCTTTAAGCACAGAAGCCACTTCCTGGGCTTCAGCAATGCATGTTTTTTGTTTCAGCAACCAAATTGAGGTTCAGAAAGTTAATATCTCTGGTTGGGTTCCGCATAAGCATATTTTGAGATGAGGGCTTGTGTAAAAGTTATTTGTTAGGAAGTGTTTCCAGGAAAACCTAGTAGGATAGTAGAGAAGTGGGGCCAGGAAGGAGAGGAGGGTGAAGGAAGGCATAACATCTTGAAAGGTCCCACAGAGAGTAACTTTGGCTCAATTACTCAAGGGAGCTCTGGAGGCATTGTAGGTCACATTTCAGACAACATTTCTCAACAATTTTGAGAGAAAATTAAATCCTAATTTCTTAAGGCTTCCATTGTATGTATTGAATTAATTTCTCTTCTATGCATCTAGAATGGTATCCATTATGAATCATCCTTAGTAGAATTGAGAAAGCAGCCACTCAAATGATATTTTGTGTTCTGTGGTTTGGATGAGGATTGCTGGCTGAGAAGGGCTGCTGGGGTGTCTTGATCAGGAGTCAGAGGAGCCAATGTGTTTTATACTCCATTTTCATCAGTCATTGGTTAAAGGCTGCCACCCAGGGGAGACAGAGATCCCTAGGCCCTTCAGGCTCCTTCTATTGGCAGACTAAATGGGTTCTCATAGCCTGAAGGTAGCAGTCAGGCAGAAGCATGGGTGCTGGCTGTTGGGGTGAAACCATACTGGGGTCATCGTACATGAAAATGATGAAGGAATCCAAAGGGATGGCTGGAACACTGATGGCATCGGCTCCCGTCTATCCCTCTGCCACATAGATTTATTCATGTTTCATATTAACTGTGCCCCATCAATTCTTCAGGATAAGATTGGTTGTAATTTTTAAAAAATTAAAGACCTTCAAGAGGAAGGTTACTGGGATGAGCTACAGCCTCTCCTGTTTTAGATGGATATTAATGATCTACTTCCTATCCTGCCCATTTTAGATTACCCTCAGCCTTGACTACCACTTCTGCAGACCTGGTGGCTTGCCTGGTGGGTGATCCAGATATGCATCCCTGTGGGGTTTGGGACCTGACTACTAAGCATTTGGTATAATTCTTGCTTGTAGTTGTAAATGGGCAAAAGACCACTAAGAGATGCCCAGGAGGGTTCTCTGAGTTCCAGATGGCTCCCCCCTTTTTTTGCCTCATTATGTAGCAGCAGCTCTGCCTTCTCATTGTCATCCAGATCATTACCCCTGGAAGTATGGCAGTCCTTATTCTATCTATCTACTGGTACTAGGGGGGTCCAAAATGACTGGAAAGTTGTAGCTTTAGGTTTAGTGGAGCCTTTATTTTTTCTCCTAGTGGAAATATTCTCCTCCTGACCCCCAACTGGGAGCCATGGCCTTTAGACACACTAAACCTAACATTAGAATGATAGAAGAACAAATTCTCCAAGAGGGAACTGGACATTATGGTGAGAGGAGTCCACTCCTACTTTGTCACTTGGTTCCTGGACCCATGTGGGGGCACAACATTGCATAATGGCTGTTGAATCAAGGTATATATCCCACCTGAATAATGGAGCCCCAACCCCACTAGGTATTCTTTCTAATCTGTGCCTTAATTGGATCTTTAAGAAGTCTCTAAAGTTCTCTAAGTTAGGCAGCTTTGACATGGTATAGTATATTATTGGATCCTTTGGATCCTCTAATCACGCGTCTTCTCTTACATCTTTTTTTGTTATAAAATGACTCTTTTGGCCTGAAACAATGTCATATGAGTTCTCAGGTGTGTAAATCAGACATTCTGAGATCCCTCAAATAGTGTTGGCCAAGATTCTTCTGTTAGGAAATGCAAATGCATGTATAGAATATATGTCTCTCCTATTTCAGACAAATTGTTGTATTATTGTTTTTTTTTCTTGTAGTAGAAGAGCTCATATATACTGAATTTGCCACCAGGAAGCTGACTGGTCTCCTCAAGGGATGGTACCATATCAAGGTCTCAGCTTTTGCCTCTGCTGTTGACAGGGTAAATATTTATCAGTTTTGCAACTATGTCTGTAGCCTTGGGGTTAGGAGTCAATGCTGTTGGGGCCATGCAGAATCTTCATATCTATGGCTACTCTATGAATGGCTAGTTCATTCTTGGGGTTGCTGTTGAAACCCTAGAATGGCTCAGAGCAGAGGCTGGCTAACATCTTCCAGATGAATCTTTCTGTTTACTTCATTTTGTGGTGACTATGTTATAGTGGATATCTCTGATGGGGATTTTTTTAAGTGTTTATTTATTTGTTTTGAGAGAGAGCGAGAGAGAGAGAGAGAGAGAGAGAGAGAGCAAGAGAGAATGAGTAGGGGAAGGGCTGTCAGTGCAAAGCCCGATGCAGGACTCGATCTCACGAACTACAAGGTCATTGACCTAAGCCAAAATCGAGAATTAGATGCTTAACTGAATGAGCCACCCAGACACCACTCTGCTAGGCATTTATATGTGGAATGAGAATCCACACACTTCATATCCACTCCTGTAGGTATATGGGTATATCCACAAGATTTTTCCCAGAATTATTTTCCTCCATCTTCCAACTTGTTCCTTCTAGTCTCTGGCCAACTATTTGCCACTTCCCAGGAGCTCATGTCTGTTTCTGCTTTAGCTACTTTTTTCTCCCCACAAAGTGGATGATCATGTGTCTAGCTCAAATTCTAGCCAATGGAATGTTTTCCTCTTTACCACTGTCTTAAAGGACAACCCACTAAAGGGTAAAAAAAATAAAAAATAGTCCTGAGATTAGACCATGGATATGATCATGTGAACTGTTTCTAACATTTCTTAAATATGGGTGTTAGAAATAATTCATTAGCCAGATCCATACATAGCTGTATACAAAGCATTAGAAATAGTGTTACTCAAGCATATCAGTCACTGAAGCTTAGTTAAATGTGGTTCCCAGTCATCTACCATGATCCATTTGTTTTCTGTGGGTACCAGACCAATGAATTAAGAGGGAATGTATTGGGAAATACTTTGCAAGGATTTGTTAAGACATGGAGGGTGGTATTAATCTCTGCCATTCTACCTGAATTTGATATTGTCTCTTATTTTCAATCTTGGCTGGATGGAAGTGGGGAGCAGTATTGGGGTATTTCACTTGGCTTTTTCTCTCATGATATTCATTATTCCACAGGCCAATGAACTGATGTAAGAGTTCTTCAAATTGCTAAATATACTGTCTAATTCTGACATTTTCATTTCATTTCATGTGGGACATGAATTGTTAAGTTTATTTATTTATTTTTAGAAAGATAGAGCGAGAGTGGGGTAGGGGCAGGGAGAAAGGGAGAGAGAATCCCAAGCAGGCTCTGCACTGTCAGTGCAGAGCCCAATGCAGGGTTTGAACTCATGAAGCGTGATATCATGACCTGAGCTGAAATCAAGAGTTGAGCTGCTCAATCAACTGAGCCAGGTAGGTGCCTCGACATCATTTAAAAAAAAAAAAAACTTTCAGGAGCCATTCTATCAGTGTATTAGGGTTGGCTCTAAGTGCCTTTTTGAGGATTTTGAATCCTGAATCATGGAAGAACATCTCCATATCAATAAACTCTACCTTACAGGGACTTACATTCTACCAACCATCATGTATTTAGTCCAGTGTCTCAAGATCCCTTCTTAAACCATGTTTTCCTGGTTCCTACCAATATATATTACCTAGGTTCTGGAGTACTTTTGGTGACTAATTCATTCTCTCTGTAAGAAGGACCTGTACTTTTCCAGATGACCAATGCTAAGTACTAGACCCTAGTCATAGGTTTAGCAGCCAGCAGGGAGGTGGAAGTGGATTTTGAAAAGACCAAGTATCCAATTCCATTTCACAGATGAAGATCGTATTGTCATATTATAGCATGCTAGTGGTTATTCTCACCTGATTTACCTCCAACAGTAGGATTCCTGTCACCATCTGGTCAACAAATGACTCAATTCCAGAATCCTATCCTGAGAGTCTACTACCTAAGACCAAATCCAGTATCATTGACTTAGATTAGATTCTCCAAAAGCAGAAACTGAGGCAGAGCCATGTGGAAGTGATTTAACTGTAAATATTTCTAGGAAAAACCAGTAAGAGAATAGGAACATGTGACCAGGAAGGGAGGGAAGCCAAAGGAGGGTGCATTATCAAACAAAATTCTAAAGAGGAAGAAGACCACAGACAATAGCTTCAGTCATACCTCACAACTGTCCCAATTAGGGGGATGGGAGTGGGGTATTATCCTGCCATATCAGTCAATCTTTAGGAGCTGCATCTGAGGTGACATGAATCCTGGCACTTTTGGCTCTCTGTGTAAACAAACAAAGAGTTCTGACAGCCAGGGCAGCCCTCTCAAAAGGGGAGTCAGGTTCTAGCTGTGGGTAGTAAAAGCACATTGGGAGCTGTTGTGCATAAGCAATCTAAAGAGATCCGAGGGAATATGGGTGAAATACTGACAGCATCTTCCACCTTCATCTATTTACAAGCATTTATTAGAAGGTTCACATACAACTAGGTAGCTTTCCTGCAGAAGAAAAAGGCTATTCGTTAGTCCCTCATTTATATTATTTATATTAGTATTAGTGTTGACTACCTTTTATATCATTATATAAATAATACACATGATTTAAATTATTATTAGCATTGACTACCTTTCCGATAAACTTAAATGTGTATCAGTTTTCTTTTTAGTAGCCAAATTTTGTTTCACTGAGTAGTCTATATGAAATTATAGTCCTATATGAAATCATAGTGGACTGATTAAGAACTGCACTGACTCTCATCTGCTTCCCAGTGAATTGGTGAGTAAAAAATAATGCTCCGAGAAGGCTAGGAGAGAAAGGTCAGACACACATCTTTAAGCCCATCTTGTCTCTCCTCTAGATAGGTTGGTCTTTGTAAAAAGTTTGACAGTTAAGGTATGGTATTTCTATTTGGGATGGTGAAATTGTTATTCTAAGTACTACATTCAAGTGATCTCTTTTGTTGTGTGAAAACCATGTTTGTGATATGAAAACATTATCTCTTATATTTTTACAGTTTTAAATAGCATGTTTCCTTAAAAAAGAAACACACCAATATTCTTCTGAAAATGTAAGAGGAAGAGATTTTGATCTAATACTTTGAATGAGACTGTGGGTGTAAATGAGTCATTACACCCAATGGGAAAGGTGCTTACACTAAGCATTGCTATTTTTCTGAATTATATGTGTCTGACCATCTTACTGTTCCTGCCCTGGAGCAAGCACAAATAAACAGGCAATCACTGGGATGCTGATGATTGGATGTCAGTTTGTACCAATCCACCTTTCTCATTCTCTTCTATTTTGATATTTAAATAAGCGTTGGGGTAGGAATTCCAAATATCATATCTTCATGCTGTATAAAGGAGGTTTTCATTCTGAGCTGGCTCAGTGAGTGGTCTCTAGGGTCAAAGCAAAACCATCTGCTACTTCTGTTTTGATTTTCACAGTCGAATGTACACCTTGCCACATAAATGTAATCTATGCATGTATTCTTAATAAAATGACACCCTATTTATTTAATGGAAATTCAGAAGGTGGCAGATAAATGGCTAGCCACGAGATCAAAAGAGGGTTTTTCATTTGGTATAAAGCTCTTTTTCTTGTCTAGAACTTGGTTTTTTAATTTATTTATGAAGAAATGTAATGAAATTGATTTTTTTGCTAATCCAGAAGCAGAAAATAGAAGGTATTAATGATTACTTTTTTAAAAAGTAGTTATCTCATGCTATTTCACTCTCTTTTACTTCCTGTTCAGGTATTTAAGAACTCCACACCAATGAACAATAGCATAAAACCATGTGGAAAATTTATTTTGTTGGAAAACATGCCTTTCCCTATCAGACTATGAGTTTTGCCAGTGTTTTATAGTCAGTAAACATTATTGCCAAAGTAATTTTTTTAGTAATTATACAATTTTTCATTTAAGATAACTATTTGAAATTATGATTTTGTCCAAGCAGTGATCTGAAAAAGTATTTTAATGCATGAGATATATACTTAAACTAAAACATTCTCTTAGGTTATTTCTACATTAGATGAGTAGATTTTGATCACTTATGTAAATGATCAAGATATTAATTTGAACTTTTGTTCTCTCTCCCCATGTTTCCTAATTCCAATGGCATTATTTAGATCTCTAGTTTCACTCTACATAAGAAAACTAACTCTTTCAAAATAATTTTTTTCTCACTCTATTCTTGTTTTTTTCTAGCCCTTCCCAGTGTCTCTTTCTGAAAGTTCTCAGAAATTCCCAAGCACCAAGTAAACATGAAGTTATTCTTAGTATATTAACAGTTATTATCATGGGAGAAGAAAGATTTTAATATTAATAAAAATAATTTCCACTCACTGCTGGAATAAATTAGTTTATTTTTAAAAGTTGGTTCAATGATTGATATTTATAGAATGTTAATTTTTTTTAAAGGCAACTGTGTGTGGAGTCAGGCAGTTTTTGGCATCTTTGTCTACCCTTCACAATAAGAACACAAAAATTATTCTGCACATCAAATGGAAATCCAGTCTCATAAACCTAAATAATAACCCTGAGTATTGATGGTCTATTATACTTTGCTGAGTCAAAGCACTTAAAAAGAATTAACAAATAAAATCTTCAAAAGACTCCCCTGAGGTAGCTAAATGTTTTCCTGCTTATTTCTTTAGAGACTACATTTCAGGTTACTTGCCAAAGCTAAAAGGTCATTGTTGCTGATGCCAGGAGTGCCAAGGACCTTCTGTTTGCTAATCCAGTTCTTAGATAATTATAATTAGAGCTTGATATAAACTATGCCTAGTTTTGCATTTGGTTCAAATTAACATCGAAATTTCTTGACCCATTTAAATTATTTTATAGTTAATAGAATTGTGGAGTTGGAAAGGTCCTTCAAGATGATCTAGTCAAAATCTTTCATTTGACAGATGCTGAAAGACTGAAGCTCAGGCCCGTGAAACTGCTCAGGTCTCAGTCTTTCCACCAATGGACTGGAATGCAGAGATCTGATGGCCATGGCTTGATGTGAAAACCTCCCAGTAGATTTCAACAGATTTTCCAAGAAATGATATTAGAGCTGTACAGTGGTAGGTAATAAAGAAAGAGGAGAAAAGATGTTCTAGGAAGAGAAAGGATGGGCGGGTATTGTTTTACTCTCTTTTGTTTCAGTACAACTTTCTCTGTGCTGAATGACACCATGCCCAAGGAAGCCCTCCCATTTTTTTTTTCTTAGAAAAATGCCTCGGCTCAGAGCCATCACCACAGGCCTTCTTAGACACCCAAAATGGGCAAAGAATACTTTCTGGAAAGAATATTTGTAATAGTTCCCTTGAAAAGTCAAGGGTGGTAGGAGGCAAGGGAAAAGGGAGAGGTTGTGAGCAGGAAAATATGAGTGCAGATGTAGCAAATAAGGGGCAGATGCCAATGAAGATGAGTTCTGGCTTCCCAAATATGGCCTGCTCTGGACTGTTTGAGACAGACACACCCTCTGTGAACACAAGCAGCACTCTGAAAGTCTTTCTGTCTTTCTGGAATGAAATTTTAAGCAACTTCCAAACTTCTCCTGAATACCAGTCTTCATTCCAATTGCCTACTTGAGAGATTTATTTCGATATCTAGTAGGTATCTCAAAGTAACATGTTTACAACTCAATTTCTGATCCTCTGTGAAATCTATTGCCCTCAATGTCCTTCCTAACCCAGGAAATAATAGCTCCATTCTTCCAGATACTTAAGCCAGAAATCTTACAGTTATCCTTAAATCTTTTTCATACCTCACATTCAATTTACCACTGAATCCTTTTGATCTATATCCTCATCCCTGAGGGATCTTAAGCTCCAAGTTGTTCAGACTATGGCTACTGTTTTATTGTTAATTTACTATGAAATTTAGGGAGAAGAATACCAAGAGTGACTCTGGTGAACTATCCATTTGCCATGCAAATTCTTCCCTACCAACATTGTATATAGAACAGTCTCACCTCTTCTTGATAATAATGGTCAATTATCACCACCAGGATGGTGTTAACTTTTTTTAAATACTGGTTGCTTCACACAAGGAACCCAAAGTAACAGGATGGGAGCCATAAATTAAGATTTTAAATATTTTTGCAATGTACCCTGGTAGAAATAGCTTATTACATCTCCATACCTCTAGGACCCAAAGTTGTGGGGATGGGAAGCAAATGCCCAAAATGAGTCAACAAGTACAAGAAAAACTACTTGTACTTCTATAATTTGGTTTCCAAATTCATTTATTCTGTCTATTGGGGTTATAGCCCCGTGAGATGATTCCTGATTTAGGATGTATACTGTAACCAGAAGGATGGCACTTCAAATTTATAGGATATTGTTTTCAAGCTTGAGCTTCAGTCATGCCTTTAAAAAGTTGGTCTAGCTTCTGCTTCTGACAAGATGGAGTAACAAGGACCCCATTTACCTTTCCTCCTGAAACAGACAGAAATATCAGACAAAATACATGAAAAAACAGTTTTCAAGACACTGATGCTGAATAGCAAGGGAAAGTGATCCCTAAGAGACAGGAAACAAACATGGTGAATGATATGACTCCCTTAACTTCTTGCCTTGAATGTCCAATACAGGGAGGGGGAACCGAGAGATAGGTCTGTAAATTCTCTGAGTTGAAGAAATGGGGGTTAGAGTTCAGACAGAAAGGCAGCTAGAATTCATAGGTCAAAAGTCCTGACAGGAGAGAGCTTCACAGAGAGAGCACCGTGGAGATCTTCAGAGGATCCTTTTTGAGTATTTAGCAGAGTATTGAGCAGTGTATGCATATACTGGGAAAAGAACTATCCCAAAGTGTGAAAGGGAACAATGTCTGGTGCTCACATGGGATTGAGAATAGTGCTTGTTCACCCTAACCAGACTGGAAAAACTCATCGTTAATAGGGAATTAAGCAGAGTACTTAAGAAAGAACTGCCTTAGTAGTGGAGAATATTAGTCCTAGACTGAGCACAGTTCTAGACCTGCTAACTAGTGATAAAAGTAAGACAAGAATGGATTAAGCTGTTTCCAAGTAACTTAACTGCAGCCCAAAATAAAGCTCAAGACACTTACAGGCATTCAAAATTATCCAGTGCCCAGCTAGGCAAAATTAATGATGTCTGACATCCAGGGGCACCTGGGTGGCTCAGTCGGGTAAGCATCTGACTTTGGTTCAGGTCATGATCTCATGGATTGTGGGTTCAAGTCCCACATCAGGCTCTGTGCTGACAGCTCAGAGTCTGGAGCCTGCTTCTGATTCTCTCTCCCTCTCTCTCTGCCCCTCCCCCACTCATGCTGTCTCTTTCTCTCTCTTAAAAATAAACAAACATTAAAAAAAAGAATAATGTCTGACATCCAAAGATTATGAGGCATACAAAGAGGCAAGAAGATACAATCCATGATGAGAAAAATCAATCAAAACAAACTCAGAACAGACACAGCATCTGCTAGACTTAGCAGAGGAGAATTTTAAAACATTCATTATAACTGTATTCCATACAGATATATAACACATTTTAAAAATCTATAAACTCCTAGAGAAGGAAACTACAATGTTTGAGAAGAAAAATAACCTGCATGAGAGTTACAGAAGATTATACATTGGGGGGGAAAAAAGATGAACTTTAGGGCAGAGCAGTAGAAACTATCCAAAATGAAACAGAAAAAAAAGTTATGTTTTAAATGAGGAGAATATCAGTGAGCTGTGGAACAACTTCAAGTGACTTAATATATGAGTAATTACAGTTCCTAAATAAAGGGGATGGGGCAGAAAAAAACTTGGAGAAAAATGGCCAGGGGCTATCCAAACTGAAATCAGGACCATAAACACACAGATCCAAAAAACTCAGTGAATTCCAAGACAAAGAAATATGAAGAAAGTGATACCATGGCACATGATAATCAAATTGCTCAAAACCAGTGTTAAGAAAATCTTCAAAGACAGCTAGAGGAAAAAGACATGTTACATACAGAGATATGGATGACATCAGACTTCTCACTGGAGACAGTGCAAGTAAGAAGACAAAGTAAATTATTGAAAGAGAATAAAAATGTCAACTTAGAATTCTACTGCCAAAAATACTGTTCAAAAACAAAGGCAAAAATAAGATGTTTATAGGCATGCAAAAGCTTAAAGAATTTAGCACCAGCAGATCTCCACTACAAGAAATGTTAAACAGTCTGTCAGCCAAAAGGAAGGTTGTACCAGATGAAAATCCAGGTCTACACAGAGGACTGAAGAACACCAGAAATGCCAACTACATGGTAAATACATGACTTTTAAGTTTGATTGATACCTCCCTAAAAGATCATTGACTATTTGTAGGTTTGTAACATATGTAAAAAGGAAAATGCATGACAACTGTAGCATGAAGGTCAGAAAGTGAGAAATAGATGTATACTATACTTCTGAAAAATATGAAGTTGCATAGTATCACTTGAAGGTAGACTGTGATAAGTTAAAGGCATATATGATAAACCCTAATGTAACCACTATAATGACAAAATATTAGAGCTAATAAGCCAACAAAATGAAATCATAAAAGATATTAATCCAAAAGAAGGCAGAAAAAGAGGGAAAAAAACCTAAGAACAGATTGGGACAAATAAAAAAAAGCACAATGATAAACTCAAACATAAACATATTTATCATTACATAAAATGTAATACTAGTTTCAGACACAAGTAGGGCAAGGTTTCAAGTAAGTTGCATGACCAGGTAAACCAGAATCACATGTCACCACCATTGTTGCACCTGTGACTCTTCTTTGGTCCAAACCAAAGGCTAAATGGAAATATCTATTCTGAACACTTGATGGAAGATGAAAAAAAAAGATTCACTCAAGTATTTTGGTGCAAGCTCAATATGGAGTGCTTTCACACTATAGCCCCACTCAGAAGAGGTCCTAAATACATAATTAAGGGGAAAAATCTCCCCAGTTAGCAGGACTTCAGATGGTGCATCTGGTCATTCATTTTGTGTAAAAGAAAAATAGCTCAAGAGTACTTAGGAGTAGAGGCAAATGGCTTGACTGGTTTATCAAAGGCCAGAAAGAAGAAATATTAGAGAGATCAGGGACCAGAGGATAGAGTAAGAGGTTTACAGATGGGATTAGGAGAAGTATGAAAGTGCTATAAATAATGAAGCAGAAAAAATAACCCAGTTGATTGGCTTCAGCCAGCCTCTCTCATTGGCTACCCAAGTGCCAGTAGAATGAGTATATGCATGGAGTTTGGAGGTAGAGGTGGAAGCTATGAATGGGCTCTGTGGCATGGACTGCCACTCATCAAGGCTGACCTAGCTGCAGTCATTGCCAAATGTCTAATCTGACAGCAGAGGCCAATGCTAAGTCTGACATACAAACAGTTCTCTACGAGACCAATCAGATACTTGGTTATCTGAATACATTTGACACTTGGGTATTATATTATCTTGGGTACTCTCATCCAAGAAAGGAGAGTAACTTATCTTTACCAAATGGACACATATTTCAGATATGATTTTGCCTTTTCCTGCCTGCCTCATCCAGTGCCATTATCTAATGGTTTTTAGAGTATTTTAACAATAAACACAGGATCCTACATAATATTCCATTAGACCAAGGAACCCACTTTACAATAAAGGAAGTGTAATGTTAGGCACATAGTCATGGAATCCACTATTTCTACCACCTACCACATTATCAGGAAGCTACCACCTATTACAGCTATGGAACGATCTTTTTCTTTTGCTCCCTCTTTCCTTCCTTCCTTCCTTCCTTCCTATCCTCCCTCTGTATTATTGAGGTATAATTGACATACAATAATTGCACATACTTAAAATATACAATTTGATAAGTTTAGACATATGTATATAGCCATGAAAATGTTATCACAATCAAGATATTCATAAATCAAGATAATAAGCATAATAATCACACCCAAAAGTTTTTTTATGCTACTTTGTTATTCTTTCCTCCCACTCCTCCTTGTCCCCCAATCACTGATCTGCTGTCACTATAGTTTGTATTATACAGAATTTCATATAAATAGAAACACACAGTATTATTTTTTCTTGCTTCTTATGTATAGAATAGTTATTCTGAGATTCATCTGTGTTGTTTCTCATATCAAAAGTTCATTCTTTTTATTGATGAATACTATTACATTGTATAATTATACTACAATTTATCAATTCATCTGTTGATGGCCATTTCAGTTGTTTCCAGGTCTGTTTACTTTGAGTTTAATTTGCTAGTATCTTAAAGTGGAAGCTGAAGTGACTGATTTGAGACTTACCTTCTTTTCTAATATAAGTATCTAGTGCTATAAATTTCATTGTAAATACTTCTCTACTTAAATCCCACTAATTATGTTTTTTTATTTTAATTCAATTTAAACACTTACCGATTTCCCTGTTCATATCTTTAGTCCATGAATTATTTAGAAATTTTTATTTATAAATATTTGTGGACCACAATTTCTTTTGAATGTACAGATTGATCAATTCCCTGTTTATTGCTCATGATCAAGTCCCTGTTTATTGCTCATGTATTTTCTTCCTGCTCTTCTACGTAACCATCCATACAATCCATAACTGCCTCTCCCACCCCTTTTTCTCCAGACCCTGTGGCTGCTACCCCAACTTCACCACTCATTGTGATAATTGGACTGGCTTTGCTTCTGATGTTATGAGCCACTACCTTGCCTCTCTTATTTCAGGATCCTCTTATTTTCATTGTTATTGGTAAGCTCAGTTCTGTAACACCATCTTGTATTTCTAGTGCTGGACTACAGAGAAGCACCATCTCTGAGTTTCTCAGTGATGCTGTGGGTACTGTGACCAGTATAGTCCTTATTGTTTTGATAAATAGAGTATCTTCTAGGCTTTCCCATTTAACTTAGTGGACTTGGGTGTTTTGGCCTTCACTAGTATTTCCTCTCTGGGATTCAGTCTTTTTGTTCTCTTATCAGGCCCAACATATTTCCAGTCTGGTTCTGCTGTGATTTACCCCAAGTGGTTGGACTGGGCCAGGAGTGTGAGAGGCGGCAAATCATGAGAGGCTACATGCAGAAGTTTCTGTGTTGTCTTTAATCAAGAAGGGAATGCTAGCCTTTAACATGGAAGAGTGAGCCACTCTGTAATCCAGGGTGCAGAAGGGAATATGGTAATTCATGACTCAAGGGTATCAACTCTGATGGCCTTATCAAATGTCAGGATACCACTTCTTCCCAACTGGGATCCTGCTCTTGACATAGAGCAATAGAATATTTTCCAGGGCTGAGAACCCAACTTTCTCTGTAGTTCTGCTACCCTTATAAATAGTGAATCTGATCCTGTTTTTTCTGTCCTGCTGCAGGAGATGCGAGTCTGAGGAGGACTTCTGTCTTTCAAACTTTAACTTAATTGTAAATCCCCCTCAGTCTTTCACCATGTTTCTCTGATGCCTCCTTAGCTCTCAGCAACAGCCATCAGATTCCATAGTCTTTATAGTTGCTTTCTCCAAACTTTCAAATGCCTAATGCATTCCACCAAAACTGTATTTTCTTCCTCTGGTAACCAGTTCCTGTTGACTGCCGGTTAAAGTTTCAGCAACTGCATAGCTATAGCATACTGAGGACTTTCAGTATTTCACCTACCACCAGTGATCGGCAAGTGATTCAGCTCCAAAATCCCATTTTAGAATCTACTTTTTAGGACTATTCCTGGAGCCAACATTTTTAGGTTGTATTCCTCAGGAAACAGTGAGGTATAGCTTTGCACATAGGTGGGTTATTGGAGAGTATTCTTGAAAGCCGCCCTTGTAAGAGAGGAAGGAAAGTAGGATAGGGCAGAAGAGAAGCTGAACTGAGATGCGGTTGTAACAGAGACCTCAGTTCATTATATAGGGGTCTGAATTTGGGATGGCTCTTCATAGTTGTCAGCAGTGATTTGATGCAGGCTCTCCTTAGGGAGGGAGCAGACCTGGAACATTACCAGGATCACTATCTTAGATAAGTCACATTTCTTCAGCCTGGGGCAATTCATGTGGAGTGCCTTGGCTATGAGCCTTAGGCCCGTACCACTCTAGGTAGCTGAGGGAATGAGACCCTTGGTCCTGAAATGGTTTCTGAATGGTGCACCACAGCATCCATTATAAACATTTTAGGAGTTTTTTGGCCCAAGTAGAGACTTTGATGAATACTGCTAATTACCAGGACATCAATATTTTTTTTGGGAAAATGTTAACCAGCGTTAAATTCAGACATCACTAATCCAATTTATCTTATATTCAAGGCTATATAAAAAACTTAAGATAGTAAATTTGAAGGCCAAATGCTTTGGTGAAATGAAGATGGAACATGTCTGCCATTTTTCCACCATCCCTGTATAGAATTCATACTGAGCAATGAAATGACATTAGTATGCATTGAGTTATCATAACATAACTCAAAACACTCTGGATCCTCCTGCTTCATGAACTATCTTTCAATAACTTATTTTATTTATTATTATTTTAAATATAATTTATTGTTAAATTGGTTTCCATACAACACCCAGTGCTCATCCCAACAAGTGCCCTTCTCAATGCCCATCACCCACTTTCCCCTTCAATAACTTATTTTAGATTGTTTTTTCCAGGAATCAGTCTTCTGCTTGATGGTTCCCAGTTTTTAGAATCCTGTTTCAGCCTGAGTCTAGGAATAAGTGGAGTGTCGATTCTTTTAATTCAAGTGTGTTGTTACTTTTTTTTTCTCTGAAATCCCTCACAGATCATTGATTATAATCATATTTATACCAACAAATTCTTCTGATGTTTTAATACCAGTGCCAAGCCTTTTCACCCTCTCTCCTTTTCATCATTTAAGCCAACTGTACTTTATTAAAAGAGCTTCCCATCACCTTTACTTAGGCCAAGTTCTTCTCACTGCTCAACATGATTTTCAGTAGTTGGATTCTTATCTGGTCATCCCTATTTAATATTTGGAAAAGTAAAACTAAAGAGATGGAAGCTATCACCTATTGGGGTATTAAAAAGTAGTGCATTCTAACCCTGGTAGTAAATAAGCAATTTATGTTTATTAGCTTATGATGAACACATTTAGTAAAACACAAATAATTTCCAGTATCCAAAAATACCAATGGTAAGCCTAGCACTCATAACAAGACTCAACCTTGAAGGGTATAGAAAGTCATAAACATAAAACTAAGCAGCAATCATGAGAAATTATTCCAAATGAGCACATTAAGAGTTTGTGTTAAGGGGTGACTAGGTGGCTCAATCGGTTGAGCGCCTGATTTTGACTCAGGTCATGATCTCACTTTGTGGGTTTGGGCCCTGCGTTGGGCTTTGTGCTGATAGCTCAGAGCCTGGAGCCTGCTTCGGATTCTGAGTCTCCCTCTCTCTCTGTCCCTCCTCCACTCGCACTCTGTCTCTCTCAGAAATGAATAAACATTTTAAAGTACACACACACACACATATAAAGTTTGTGTTATATTTTTGTTACGATGTAGAAATCACTATTAGCTCTTACTGATCCTTGAATTCTGGCATGAATGTGAGAGCAATTACTTTTTTGGAAGTTTTAGATAATATTTTATGAGAAATTAAGTGGCTAATTAACTAGAACATTTGATATGAAAAAGCTCAGCAGGTCATACATTTTATAAAGTAGCACTACTGAGAAATGATTATTTATAAAATTCTGAAAAATGCACTGTTTCAGCTACCATTTCTTCCAAAGTTCTCAGGGGACTTATTATTTTGTACATTAAATTGGTCTACTAGAGTAATCAGCTTAGTGGTATAACAACTATTTCAACACAGTACTTATTGGTTAATATTTTTAAGAATAAAAGTTATAGAGCGTTGTATCACTACATTAATATTTTTTCCATCTTTAATTACTGGCCTTGGCAGGAATAGTCAAAGACATCTATATTACCTAGCCTTTCTAGCTGCACCTAGTAAGACTATAGAGTTCTTAATTTTGTTGTAACAGAGTAGGGAAAACTGAATATCTTTCTTCCTTTCTTTCTGACTTTAGTTCTTTAGGGACTAAAAAACCTCTTCAGTTAGATGAATGTGTCTTGCATACAGCTGTGGAAATTTTCACACATCAGGAGAAATCAGCAACATGTACTGCTGAAAGAAGAAAAAAATGATTACTGTTAAGTGAAGCTTAAAGGAAACACACCCAATATTTGTGTAGGCAAATGAGTGAACACAGACCCTGGGGTCCCAAACACACCATTTTGGTAGATTATTATGCACAATTTGTCCATACTGACAAAATGATTAACTGTTTTGCATCTGCGAATTCATGACCCCAAACAGATGAAAGGTAAATATGGCTATGTTGACAAATGGCTTGGTTGCAAAATTCTGGTACAAACAAAGGCATTATAAGAAAAGAAAAGAAAAGAAAAGAAAAGATCTGTGTGAAATAAATTCATGTCAATTTTCCTATCAGTCATTAGGACAACCTTTTCATTCTTTCAAAGAATGGCACTATGACCTTAATTATCTGTGGAGGTAAGTGGAGAAGATATTTAGGGGTAGAATTTTAGGGTGAAAGAAATGAGCAAGAAGTAAAGAGGGGCTCAGCCTCAGGAAGGAAAAGCTTTAAATGAAACCCACCTCATCCCCCACAAAGTGGATGAGCAGGGAAATGATTCTTGACTCAATATCTAAGGTAATGTTTCAATATATTCTGGCATTAAAGAAACTTCAAGGTTCTTCACATTATAACTTTCCCACCTAAGAGAGGAATGATATGGACTATAAAAAGCTGGGCTGACACTCCTCAAACAGAGCTGTTGAAAAGATGAATATTCAATTTCCCTTTCTTAATTTTTATTGTAGGCAAAAAATACAATCCTAGGAAATTCATTTAATAGGTGATAATTAGGATAGTGTGATCATGAAAATGTGGGTGAATTACAAACAGTAGAAAATAGCTAATAAAATTAAATCCAACCAAATAAACAAAAACTCCTGAAAGGTGAGGACACATAGAGACTGAAGTGGATCTTGCCTCAGCAATCTTAGATTTCATGCTTAACCCATGAATAGAAATTTCTCTAAAACAATAATGATAGAAACAAGAATGAAAATTTCATGGTGTATGCTTTACTCAAAAGTGATTTATAGTTATACTCCTTGGTTCTAGACTAGTGTTTCCCAACTTTAGTATGTATATGAATCATCAGAGGATCTTGTGAAAATGCAGGTTCTACTTCAGCTGGCCTTAGAGTCTGCATTTCTAACAAGTGGCCAGGTAAAAATGATGTGGAAAGTTCAAGGACCATGCTTCGAGAAGCAAATATTTAGAAAACTTGAAAGAGCATCTAAATTGTTAATTTTAATTAACAATTGACTAATTAGATCTTGAAGAAAAGTGGGGACTTCTGGGAAAAACAGTGAATGTGGGAAGAGAAAGAATAATGAGTAATAAGATTAAAGAATGTAAAGGGCTCTTGGAAGAGTTTTCTTATTCCACAGATAAGAGAATTAAAGTGAGTTTCCATGATAGCTTAAAGAGTCTATCTGGAAGAATTTTGTGATAATGAAAGGTGCTGAATATTAAAAATAAGTTACTCAGAGAGGCCAGGCAATCTCCTACCAAGAGTTTGGGATGATTGAAGAATGGTCCTTCCTCGGGAAAAATGGATTTTCTTTATCACTTCTTTTTTTTTTTTTATGTTTATTTATTCTCGAGACAGAGAGTGAGAGCGAGAGAAAGCATGAGTGCACATGAGCAGGAGAGAGGCAGAGAGAGAGAGAGGGAGATTGAGAGTCCCGCGCAGGCTCTGTGCTATCAGTGGATAGCCCAACACAGGGTTCAAAATGGGGCTTAACGTGGGGCTCTAACTTACTATCACGACTTGAGCTGAAATCAAGAGTCAGATGCTCAACTGACTGAGCCATCCAGGTGCCCCTTCTTTATCACCTCTTAAAGTCTTCTTCTTGATTGGGGTGACTGAGTGATTCAGTCAGTTAAGCGTTGACTTTGGCTGAGGTCATGATCTCATGATCTCATGATTTGTGAGTTCAAGCCCTGTATTGGGCTCTTTGCTGACAGCTCAGAGCCTGGAGCCTGCTTTAGATTCTGGGTCTCCCTCTCTCTCTCTGCCCTTCCCCTGCTTGCGCACGTGCTCTCTCCCTCAAAAATACATAAACTTAAAAAAAATCCTCTTCTTGATGAATGTGTATAGAATTGCCTTATCAGTTTGGTAATTTTAATAATACATTTGTATTAAAAATCATTTAGAAGCCAATCTAAATATCAGAACTGATTTCAGACCACATGTACAACACCATTTTTGGCTTATTTATTTATTTATTTATTTTGGTGATCTGGGAGAGCTCTCATGGAGCTCTCTTCACTTTGGATGTGGTAGTCCCTATACAGCATTGAATTTCTGGTTTTCCCATTAGCTTGCTGGAAGAAAAGTGAAAAGGTTTCACTACTTGAATTATATAATTTTTAAAAACAAAGCTTCATAATCAGTGAAAGTTTCAAAAATATTGTCCCAGTTAAAAAAAAAAGCATTAAAAGGCAAAGAGAGAGAGAGAGAGAAAGAAGGGAAGAAAGGAAAGAAAGAAGGAGAAAAAGAAAGGAAGGAAGGAAGGAAGAAAAGAAAAAAGAAAAGAAAAGAAAGAATAGCTTCATGCTTGGTCAAATTCTTAGGTTCATTTTCCCATCCTTCACAGAAAATCCTTTTTTGTTTTCAAAAGATCTTTGTATTCCAATGGTGTTTTGAGAGTTGTGAAAAGGAGTAAAAATCATCATATTATATTCTTTTCATAATTTATTACAGACATCTCCTATGATCCTTGCTTTGGTAACACTAGGCTTCATGGCCCAGTACTACAGTAGAAGGCCAGGTAAGAAAAGACAGGCTGTAAGAGCTAATGTATACAGTGCTTTCTATTTGTCAGACTCTATTCTATGTGCTTCTTGTACATTAACTTGTTTGATAAGGATGTGGGCAAGCTTCAGTAACAAAAGAAAAAATGACCAAATACAATATATTCATACTCCCCACCTCAAAAAGAAAAAAAAAAAAAAGAATAGGAGGAGTGCTTGGGATTAGCTCTGTTTAACTCTCTGGGGAATGTCAGTGACGTTGACAGAGAGCAATTATACACAGAGTGCTATAGAATTAAAGGCAAGGTTGTATGGAATGAATCTAAATGTTTTCAAGTACTTCCAGCAATGTATTATAATATCCCTGACCATAGGTCCCAGGCTGGCTGGCACACTGGACCTCACTGTAAACTCACTCAAGTTGTTCTGTATGTATTTTTACCTTAATGAGCCAATAAAGGGAAGGATACATTTTTGGAAATATTTTTTTAAAAAATCGGTGGTGACCCTCAGAGCAAAGAATACCTCCTTCTCTAACCTTATTTTCCTTCTGAACCCCAGTACTATGTACCACTGATCTTAAGGGTTAAATGGTAGTTATGATAATTCTTCTGATACAAAGGTTTGTGACGAAGTTCTATACCATGTATATTCCATTGTTCTAGAAAGTAAGAGTAAGAAGGACTGAGGAAGTACTTTGGGCCTTCTTGTAAGTAGTCAAGAAGGGAAATTCATCACAGTTCGGGGTTTTCATTTTTCTTTTAATACAAGGGACCATAGCACATATTCTCTATTAAATGGAATTAGAGAAGGAGGTTGAGGGGAGGGAAAGGCATGGAGTGACATCTGCTTTCAAAAGGCACTTGAAAGGTACCCATGCAATAGTATGGGGGGGGGGGAGGTCTCTGCACTGAGAGATAGATGACAGCACCTTGCAGACAGGCTGCCTGAAAGGAGGTGAACTAGTAACAAGTCAAAAAACATGCAGCTCAGTTAGAGGTCCGCTCATCTTGGTTCTCTGGCTTTCTGCTTTCAGTCAGCTGGGAGTCTGATTCAGGATTTGAAGAAGGGCTGAAAGCCATTTGCTAGGTGTCAGTAACCAGCTATCCCAAAGTGCACTTGATGCTCAGACAAACATTTCCATTGTAAGGCTTAATAATTTAGAACGGCTTGATTTTAACATATAAAATATAAGTTTCTAAGCCAGCCTAAACAATTAAATTAAAAATTTAAAAAAAATTGACCCTGCTTTAAAAAACACTTATTTGAAAAATTAGCAAAATATCTCAAAACTCCTACTTAGGGGAAAAAAGTGTAATTCCTCACAATTAACATTATTCCTTAGTTGTGAGGTCTCAATGCCTGGTTAATTAAAGGGATTCAGAATCTTCTCAGTATGTACTCTCTGTGTTAAAAATAATAGCTAGAGAATATTTTGCCACCAGTAAGTGGGTGGTAGGAGGAAGTGGAAAAAATAAAAATTCACAATGCCTAATGGTTTATTAATAAGTTTCGTCTTCCTTTTGGAATGTGGACCACTATTACATGTGTGTCTAATCACTCTCTGATGGATGGAATGTTTTCAGCCATCAATTCAAGAGACAGACACACTTCATTATTTCAAAAAGGGGAACTTCGCAAGTGACCGTCCTCTAGCTATTCTCAATTCTCCACATTTGCAGACAAGCTGGCAAACAAACGTTGTCCTTGAGGCTTTCCATCTGCGCCCAGAAACTTTGATTAGCAATTGAAAGCAGGGCTTGTTTGTTTGTTTGTTTTGTTGGTTTCGGATTCAGGGGCTATTCACAGCTTTCTGCTGATGGTGATGCATCATTACTTTGCTGAGTGCAGAGGCCCAGAATAATCCATTACTGTGTTCTCCTCCCATTATGTAGAAGAAAAAACCAAACACGTCCAGGATTTCGAATTGGAATCAATCAACTAATTTAATCAATCAGTTAATTAACTTATCCATTCAATAAATGTGGTATTAATGAAGTAAGGACTGGATAGATAATTTCAGCATGTAAATTTTGTAAGGATCTCCAACCAGTAAGCTATTCTTAAGACAGACCCATGCTTTATTGTCCATGTCCACTGTAAAGGACCTCCAAAAGAGGTAATTTAAAAATAATATCTGCTTAGAAAACTTACACTAGCTCTTTCTTGCTCAGGTTATAAATATAACAAATTCCCTGTTTGGTGTTTCAACCCCCTTCACTTCTCTCTTAAGTTTTCATTACTTCCAAGTGGAATCATTACTTCAATTAAACATGCTTCTTGGCTTATTCACTCAACTTCCAGGCCACTTTGATTGCACCTGGCTCCCTCTGGCCACTTCCACCGCCCCTATTTCAGCCAAGCCCAGCAGCCCCGCTTTGTTTCCACTTCCGCTTGCAGTGTTTCCTGCCGGTCCTGCTTCTTCCTGCCTCTTCCCATGTTTAAGTAAGTGACATTTAGCTGATAGATAGTGCTCTGGGCCTCTGCCTTTGGGAATTTAGTCTGCGCTTCTAAAATTCTGACTGTCTTGTTCCTCCACTTGAGGTCTTTCATGATCCCCTTCCAGCCCTGGACTACTGTGTGGCAGAAGTCATTTTTCTTTGCATCCAGCATGGAAAAGCAGGACTGATAAATGTAAGTGTTTTATAAATGTACCGTGAATGAATGATTCTGTCCAATCCAACCACTCCCTGAGATTGTGGATAAAGCTGTACTATTAATAATTTACATTTATTTGGAGGTGTCAGATTGTAAAATGCTCTCACACGCCTTACCTCATTTGATCCTCATTGTTTTTCTAATGAAGTAAATGAAACTGTTAGAACCTCGCAGATGAAGAAGTTGGAGCTCAGCACCAGGCTCCCACAGCTATTGTGCAAGGAAGGGAAGGCCTTAGAACATTGCTCTTTCCACCACATCACATGTCTTATTTGTGTAACTTCTTTAGTATTGGTTGTTTCTTTCCCTCCCTCCGACCGGTCACTCTCACATTTTATTCATCAGATTTAGCTTGAAGGCTTGTTAAAGCAGATTCGGACCCCAGCCCTAGAGTTTCAGATTCAATAGGTCTGGAGTGGGTCCTAATAATTTGCATTTTTAACAAGTTGCCATACTTCATATTTTCATACTGTGAGAATGACCATCTTACAGTTATAAAACTCTTTAAGAGTAAACTTGGTTTTCTAGTTCCTCAATCATTTGGTTATCCTTGCTCAGTTATTGTCACACAATTGCTTTGTTGTGTCATTTTAACAACTAACTCACTGTCAGGGAGTTCTTTTTTCATTCTGGAATCAAGTTTTATGCAATTTAAATAGATTTCACTTGTTTTATGGCAAAGACTCAGAACAGCTGTGTGGGCTCTTATACTTTTTTAGTAAGTGTTTCTCAACTTGTTTTCCAACAAGTGTGGTCCAAGAACCACATGCAATAGCATCATCAGGGTGCTTAATAGAAATACCCATTTCTGGGGCCCAGTTCAGAACCACTAAGTCAGACTCTGTGGGGTTGGGGCCTAGTAATAAGCCTGTTAACAAGTGCCTGAGGTGGGTCAATTATATACCAGAGTTCCAAACCTCTGCACTAAAACCATTTTAAGATTCTTTTTTCACTTGTATCTCCTCCTAGATGAAAAACTCAAGTTTCTTTAAGTTTCCCTCCTAAAGTTAATTTTCCAGATTTTCTCTGAACCCTCTCCAACTTGTTTGAGTAGCAGGGGATGAATTTTTGGGCATGTTTTCAAAGAGTTCTGCATGCCGTTCCCATGTGTGGGTTTCTGCCCAGTATTTACAGAGAAGTTTTTAAATAGGCAGTAAAGTTTTGGAAAGTGACTACTGAAGATGTGAAATGGACTAAGCAAAGAAAATTAAAAAGTTGCCTTAACTTCCTTTCACATAAGATGTCTTTGAATTTTATATTTAATCTTCATTCTGAAACTTGGTTTTCTGTAATTATTATCTTGAATGAACCTGACTCTGCAAACATTACTTAAAAATATTTTATATATTTTAGATCTCAAAGTCCTCCAGATCCCCTTCATTGACTGTGGTTCATGAATTTTTGTTGGGGAAATAACAGTTTCAGGGAATATTTTTTATTTTATAGTAGATCATTAGCACTATGTCCATGAGTTTGTTTTATTGTTCTTCAAGTTAGTGTTTCCAAGATACTGGGAATTGTCTTTTCCGTTTAGGAAACTGTTTCTTTTAAGGGTCCTGGGAATTCTGGAGCAACTACAGTGATAGATCTTTAATTGGTCTGGAGTAGCTGATCTGAACAATTGCTTCCCAGGCCTTAAATAACATTTTTTGGGTTGTGTCAACAGTAAATGTCAGCTTATTCTCAGTGCACTCAGGGTTCATAAGACTTAGTAGAAGGGTGGTAGAGTTCTCACATCATATCTAACCCTGACCCTCCTGTCACCCTCTTCCACATTTAAAGATGCTTGTGATTACATTGGACCCACCTGGATAATCCAGGATAATCGCCCTATCTTAAGGTCAGCTGATCAGTTCATTCTTTTTGCAAACAGAATTGTCCTTCACTTCTTCACAGGCTTAAGGAATTAGGATGTGGGCATCTTTAGAGGACCATTATTCTGCCTACTATAGATTCCATTTTAGAAATAGCTAATAATTATTTAAATTCTCAAATTTAGGAGAGGACAGTAACAACAATTATCACCTGGGAACTTCTTAGATATGCAAATATCAGGTTCTATACTCTATCTACTGAGTCTGAAACTCAAGGACTGGGGCTTGGCCATCTGTCTTTTAATGAGCCCTCCAGTTGATTCTGATGCACACTAATGTTTAAGAATCACTGTTTCAAGTAATATAAGGAACCTGAATAAAAATTCAAGTGAATTCTCTACTTTGGCTTAAGACTGTCAGTTAAGAAGGAACTCTACATTTTACTTATTTTTACTTAGGATTTAAGGTTCCAGGAACCTAAAGGATTCTAGAGATGCCGTGGAACCTATGAGGATGCATGCACACTAAGCAATGCATGACAGTTCCACCTTCTCAATCCCACATTGATCTAAGCAGCTTGATTTGTATTATTATTATTTAGTTTGGGTGGGGGGTGATGAGGTTGTATAAAATTTCTATTGGAAAGAGGTACCACTGCTAAATTTTTTCTGAAAACAACTATATGTGTTGGATATTATTTACAACTTTATGAATTAGGTCTAGCAGAAGTATCACACATTCTTGCTTTTGACTTGGCTCTCTGTTTAGCTAAGAGAAAATGTAGAGCAACCTAGAGCCTTCTAGCATATTGAGATAAGAAAAAATATTCAAGACTGTCCATTCACCTTTAAACCAAACAAAACACTTTGTCTTTGCTTTATGTCATGCGAACAGAGCCTACGAGGCAGTGATGGACTTGCCCAAAGTCCCACAACTAGAAAGTGGAGTTAATAAGACATTATACAGCCTATTGAGGAGTCATCAGCTTATCTGTGGCAGATGGTGGTATCTGCGTGGAAAGTTGGCCACCAAAGGAAAAAAAAAATAAAAACAACCAAAAATAAACAAAAGGCTTGTCTAATTGTGGTTTGTCTGAAGCTGACATCTGAGAAGAACTTTCCCAGGAACAGGCAGCACCTGAAATTACCAAGTGTAAATATAATAGGAAGAAATAAGCATGGAAGGAGCTTGAAAAATCCATGGTTTGAGTGTTTGCTTCTTACAGCTTTGCATGAGGACCTAGTTTTTTTCTTTAACATGGAGAAGTCTTCAAAGTTCAAGCAGCAAGGGGACTTCCCTAGGACTCCTGCCCTTCTTGGATTTCTTCCCTTCTTCCATGATCTTTCCTGTTCACTCCATATCTGCAAAGTGACCATCCTGAATTTATCTGGTTTTCCTGTTATTTTAAGACTTTTTGGATTTACATAAACTTTTCAAAGTATTTTCCAATAAAGTGCTCAAAATTTAAAAATATTGATTAAAACATATGTGACAGGCACTTTTATAAACCCTGCTGTTACAGGGCTGAGCCAAATCAACAGAATTTCTGGTCTCATTGAGTTTAAAGAAGGCCATATATTTCCATGTCTTCCACTGCTGGATTATGCAAATGCTTTTGTTATTATTGTTGTTGCTTCCCACTAGTCTGGTTGCTCTAACCACTTTGAAATGTTACCTATTGCTTTCACATTTATTTCTGATGTGCATAGATTTTTTCCCCCTCATTTATTTTTTAATTTATTTTTTTAACTTAGATTCAAGTTAGTTACATATAGTACCACTATGATTTCAGGAGTAGATTCCTTAATGCCCCTTACCCATTTAGCCTTAGCCCATCACCCCCCACCCCACAACCCTTCCAGCAACCCTCTGTTACACATATTTAAGAGTCTTTTATGTTTTTGTCCCCCTCCCTGTTTGTATATTATTTTTGTTTCCCTTCCCTTATGTTCATCTGTTTTGTATCCTAAAGTCCTCATATGAGTAAAGTCATATGATATTTGTCTTTCTCTAATTTCGCTTAGCATAATACCCTCTATTCCATCCATGTAGTTGCAAATGGCAAGATTTCATTCTTTTTGATTGGCAAGTAATACTCCATTGTATATATATATATACCACATCTTTTTTATCCATTCACCCATCAATGGACATTTGGGCTCTTTCCATACTTTGGCTATTGTTGATGGCACTGTTTTAAACATTGGGGTGCATGTGCACCTTAGAAACAGCATACCTGTATCCCTTGGATAAGTACCTAGTAGTGCAATTGCTGGCTTGTAGGGTAGGTCTATTTTTAATTTTATGAGGAAACTCCATACCATTTTCCAGAGTGGCTGGACCAGTTTGCATTCCCACCAGCAGTGCAAAAGAGATCTCTATCTCCACATCCTCACCAACATCTGTTGTTGCCTGAGTTATTAATGTTAGCCATTCTGACAGGTGTGAGGTAGTCTCTCAATGTGGTTTTGATTTGTATTTCCTGAATGATGAGTGATGTTGAGCATTTTTTCATGTGTCTCTTGGCCATCTGGATGTCTTCTTTGGAGATGTCTATTCATGTCTTTTGCCCATTGGGTTATTTGTTTTTTGGGTGTTGAGTTTGATAAGTTCTCTATAGATTTTGGATACTAACCCTTTACCTGATATGTCATTTGAAAATATCTTCTCCCATTCTGTCAATTGCCTTTTAGTTTTGCTGATTGTTTCCTTCACTGTGCAGAAGTTTTTATTTTGATGAGGTCCCAATAGTTCATTTTTGCTTTTGTTTCCCTTGCCTCTGGAGATGTGTTGAGTAAGAAGTTGCTGCAGCCAAGGTCAAAGAGATTTTTGCCTGCTTTCTCCTTGAGGATTTTGATGGTTTCCTGTTTTACATTTAGGTCTTTCATCCATTTTGAGATTGTTTTTGTGTATGGTGTAAGAAAGTAGTCCAGGTTCATTTTTCTGCATGTAGCTGTCCAGTTTTTCCAGCACCATTTGCTGAGGAGACTGTCTTTATTCCACTGGATATTCTTTCCTGCTTAGTCGTATGTTTGTGGGTCCTTTTCTGGGTTCTTTATTCTGTTCCATTGATCTGAGTGTCTGTTTTTGTGCCGGTACCATAGTGTCTTGATTGTTACAGCTTTGTAATACAGCTTGAACTCTGGGATTGTGATGCCTCCTGCTTTGGTTTTTTTTTTCAAGATTGTTTTGGCATTTGGGGTTTTTCTGGTTCAATACAAATTTTATGATTGTCTGTTCTAGCTCTGTGAAAAATGCTGGTGTTGTTTTTTGATAGTGATTGCATTGAATATGTAGATTGCTTTGGGTAGTATTGACATTTTAACAATATTGGTTCTTCCTATCCAGGACCATCGAATGTTTCTCCATTTTTTTTTTTGTGCCTTCTTCAATTTTTTTCATAAGCTTTCTATAGTTTTCAGTGTATAGATTTTTCACCTCTTTGGTTAGATTTATTCCTAGGTATTTTATGGTTTTTGGTGCAATTGTAAATGGTATTGATTCCTTGATTTCTCTTTCTGTTGCTTCATTATTGGTGTATAGGAATGCAAATGATTTCTGTGCATTGATTTTATATCCTGCAACTTTGCTGAATTCATGGATCAATTCTAGTGGGATTTTGGTGGAATCTTTTGGGTTTTCCATATAGACTATCAAGTCATCACTGATATACACAGATTTTGAAAGCTAACTTTATAATGGTCTGATCTGATATCATATGCTATTTCAGGGAAGATTGTTTAGATTATATTTCCAACTGCCTTCAGGCAGTTTCCATTTTTATATGGGTGGCTTCCTCTGTTTTCTGAATCCAGGCTTGAGAGGCATCATGAAATAGGTCAGATGAACTTGGATTTGAATCTTAGTTTTTCCTTCTCTATAGATAGATGTAGAATATATGTATGTATAAACTTGGGAATTTCAATATTTCTAAGCCTCAGTTTTCTCAGTTAAAATGGATTGTATAATTACCACATGAGATGGTTGGGAAGATTAAAGTATGTATATGATGATGTATATGTATAGCTACACATATGGAGAGATATTTAAAACCATGACTCACACATAATGGGTGCTCCATAAGTATGACTGCACATCCCCAGCTCTTCCTTGTCAATTATTCTTATTAAATATGAACTCTTGGTTTTCTCCTCAGTCCCATCATTGTAAGTCGTGTGTGAAGATCCCTACATTTGTCTGCTATTGCTTTGTTCACTCCAATCCTTGACTTGTAATCTTTCTACAGGGTTGATTTCACCATGTTAACTCTCATGCATAGGTGTGTGTTATATACTTCTTGCCCCTTGCAGTACTCGGTCTGGGTTTATTCCTGCTCTACATCTATTTTACCCTTGATAGTACTACCTCCATCATCTCCCTTGCAAAATCTGTTCAGTCTGGTGATACTTGCTGCTTTTCTTTCCTTAGATGCAACATGCTCAATTTTACCTCTGAGTCTTTGCTTCTATTGTGGTAGGATTTTAAGTCGTATTGGAGGCAACCTTAACTTTTAAGCATTTTCTTTCAAAATTCACTAATATGCTGCATATGCTTAATATGACTTCTGGGTCTCTTTGGTTATAAGCTACAGAAATCAAATTAGCTTAGGCCAAAAAAGTAAATCATTATGGAATCTAAGTACAGTTTGTATAACTAAACTGTGGGAGGACAGGGATTCAGTAGAGTCCTCAGAACAGCTGGAACCAGAGACTAGATGTGCCTCAGGACTTGCTCCATCTCCTCATGGTTTCTCTCACCCTCTAGTTTCACACTGTCACTGCAGGCTTTGTTTTTTCACATCTTTGGCCCTCCAAAAAGTCTCCATCAAAGGCTCCTCCAAAGAGGGGAGGCTGACTTTTTTCAATGGACTCTGATTGGCTTGGCTAAGGTCAGGTGCGATTTCCTGTATTTAACTTTGTCCTGGGAGCATGGTGTAGAAGTATGGAACTTCTTATTATAGTTGTGTGGTAGTGTGTGTGTGTAGGGGGGAGGGGAGGTTATGGGTGGAGCTGTTCCCAGGTGAAGAGAAGCAAGAATGCTAGATGTCAAAACCACAGATGTGTTATTAACAAAATCTTTGGATGTTTGGGGGTGAATTTTTTGTGCTCTTTTGAATTTGTCATCCTGGAAGGTAACTATCTTTATAATAACATCTCCTTTGATATAAATGAGAGAGATGTTATATTGATCTTGATGGTTCACTGGCATCTCTAAAGAGACACTTATGTGATTATAATTCTACTTGCAAGGGCTTCATGTGAGTGAGCTTGGGAATATAATTAATTATTATGTTCTGGTTGTAACCACAAAAAATTAGGTAATATTCACAGTTGTATCACACAGTTTAAACTTAAGGTTTCACCTGTTTTGAACATAAACTGTTCTCCAACAAATTAACCTATGAAATCATTTTCTGTATTCACCACTGATTATACATAGGCTACTGCTGAGCACCAAAGAGCCTACGGATAATACTCCCTGACAGTATTAAAAAAATTTCTTTTAATGTTTATTTATTTTTAAGAGACAGAGACAAAGCATGAGAGGGGGAGGGGCAGAGAGAGAGGGAGACACAGAATCTGAAGGCAGACTCCAGGGTCTGAGCTGTCGGCACAGAGCCCGATGCGGGGCTCGAACCCACAAACCATGAGATCATGACCTGAGCGGAAGTTGGATGCTTAACCAACTGAGCCACCCAGGCGCCCCTTCCTGATAGTATTTTAATAACTCTATCAGCCTTTATTTTCGATGGTCTTTTGGTATATTGAATATTATAAAGAAAAAGAATAGATGTTATAGAACAAATCAAATCTTTATTCTATAAAATAGAATCACATTCATTTGGTAAAGGAAGTTGTTTCTAGTCACATATGGAAGTTCTATTTAGCTTTGCAATGCCCTTTCATCTTGATGAAATCCTTGAAATTTAAGAAAATCTTGATTAAGTTTGTATCTATTGAAATTAAAAGGGAAACAAAAGGAATATAGGCATCTAAATCAGACTTCAGGTTTCTAATTACCCTGTGCATTTTTCTTTCTGTAAGTTTAATAACTGAAATGAAATTTTAGTACTTAACAGTTGGAATCCTCTATGATTTTGGTTACCTTACTAAATAAGCTGCTGACACAGCATGAGAGCTTGTGAAGGATAAAAAGGATCGTCTCTGGTCTGAGCTAAGACACCCTCTCCTACTGCTTTGCCTTACATATGCCTGTGTGGGGCTAAACACCTGGTAGACCACTTATTATTTGTGAATGAAGGCAATTATCCATGGCACAGGTGGGTTATCCTCTGAAAGATCTTATTTCATTCTAATATAGACATGTCTACCAATAATTTATGAGATACACTTATTTTATAGTCATTTTTCCCGTGGAGAATAATTGCTAAGCTGCTTTTCACTTTTTTTTCTTTCTTTCCTAAAGTTTTGGGCTGTGACATTTTCTATCAAAGATGAAAATTGTAGGATACTTGGTGAATATAAGTACTAAATAAGACACTGGTCTTTCTCTGTAAATCTTAGAGATGATGCTATAACTTCCCCCAATCTGTTTCAAGACCACATCACCCTGTAGTCAGTGGGTTCTTGGTAGTAGCCCTTGATAGCACTTTGCTTCAGTTTTTGACCACACTATGTGTCTTTTTTTAATGTCACCAGTGGATATAGAAGTCTACTGCTCAGCATCATGTTCATTCACTTCTTCGTGAGCTTTCCTCATGTTTTGCTTTTTTATGCATAGCTTGATTCTGTGAACACTTGCCTGAAAATCAAGCAACTCCTAATTCTTTGAAAATCAAAAAGTATCATTTGTATTTTACAAGTTTGCAAATAATTAATACAGTCATTAACAGACATGGCAGGACTTTAGACTCATTCCTTAACAGGCAGCATTCTTTTTAAAGTCCATTCTGCATTATTTGAAAATAAAAACAATGGAATCTTTCCTCTCTACAGTGGCTATGTTGTTCCATATAGAGTATCTTCAATGGAAATTTATATATTGAGATATTTATAATATGAAAAAGAAATTATGGGCCCAAATCAGTGCTTAGTAGGCAGATTATTTTGGATAAATCATTTAACCTCTTTGAGTTCAACAAACTGGTTAAGCATATGGACTCTAGAAACACAGACCTGGGTTTGAGTATTGGCTTTGTCCCATCACTCATTATATGACTTCCCTTATACTTCAGTGTTCTAAATACAAAACGGGGATAAAAATCACATCAACATAAGATGAATTTGGCTAGAATGTTTAGTTCAATGCTTTATAAAGCATTAAATTATTACTATTAAGTTCTCACTGCATATGAACCATTACCATTAGTAAGTATGAAATGAAAATAATACCTGCCTTGCCTATCTCAGAGGTTGCTAAAAGTATCAAATAGTGACATATGTATAAAGCACTACATAATAAGAGGTTTTTTTTTTTTTGTTTTTTTTTTTTAATGATTTGTAAGCTATAACTACCCTGTGTAATGAATCCTTGCTTTTAGCAGTGCCAAAATTTTGGACATTCTTTCTTGCTCACTGTTGTATCCATAGCACTTAGCATGGTATCAGACACAAGGCAGGAGTTCCAGAAGTTCTTGTTGAATGAAGTAATTGTGTTGCTTACTTTATCACTTTAAAAAATTTTTTTAAATGTTTATTTTTGAGAGAGAGAGAGACAGAGAGAGAGAGGGGAAGGGACAGCGAGAGAGGGAGATACAGAATCTAAAGCAGGTTCCAGGCTCTGAGCTGTTAGCACAGAGGCCCACACAGGACTTGAACTCAAGAATGACAAGATCATGACCTGAGCTGAAGTCAGACACTTAACTGACTGAGCTACCCAGGGACCCTATCACTTTTTGAAGCTTAAAACAAATTCTAATTCTTTCTTCTACCAGTGAGGTTTTTAAATTTCCTTGGTTGGAAATCACTGGGAAAAAATTTGAGATTAAATTCTAGGTTTTCCTCTTTTGAAGGTGTGGGGAAGGAGTCAACCCAAATGTAATGAAATACCCTTAAAGGTGAAACAAAGCAAATTAAAAGGTATCATCATCTTTAATTTCTGCAGTCTTTTAGTTGATATTGAGTGTATTTTACTAGCAATGGGAATAAAACTGAAAGTCTCCTTGGCTGATCAGAACTGGAGATCAGCTGAGTCAGGGTTAGGAGTTAGGTGGCTTTGTGTTCACTGAGAAAAAAGATAACAGATTTTAAAGACTACTCCTTTATATTGCTTTTACTTTTCTCTCAAAAGAGAGAGTTAGAGCACTAAAAGAAAAGTTTTCACACAATCAAAGGAAGGGAGGTGGAGGGGAAAGAGAGGAACCATGTCTTAATGGCCAAAGAATAATACGACCTTTGTTGTAATGAATGTAGTTTAAATGTGTTGGGTATTTAGTTTCTTATGGACCTAAAATATTCTTCCAAAAAATTTGGTCACCCATCCTCTCCATAACTTTTTTTCCTGCCAAACTACACTCAAGTCTTCTGTGGAGGGCTCACTGGAGAGTGACACATGATCATTTTTGGTTTTGATTTCAAATAGTGTTTCTGTTCTTGAAGGAAGAGATCAATGGAAACCTAGAGCTTGTATGACTTAGATTAAATAACAGTATTGATTAAGTAATCTAGCAGTTCTCAACCTGAGTTGAGCATCCTATTTACTAGAGAAACTTTTTAAAAGTACAGAATCATCTTCAGACCCCTTTATTCAGGAAATGGGGGAGTTAAGGGTGAAAGAGTCTGGGGGTTTGCATTTTGAAGACATTCTAATGCAGGTGACTTTGATCATGACCACCACTGACCTGGTTCAATCTAGCTATTTTTACAAAGGAGGAATTTTGAACTAAGAGAAGGGAAGTGATTTCTTTAAGTGTGTGCTAGCCACCCATTGAAGAGTTACCAATGCTTCAAGACAAGGGTTAGGAAAATGCACAGCCCAGAGGTGTGTATTTATAAGGACAATCAAAGAGATTCTGTACCTGAGCAAAGGCTTGAGTTCCTAACAGATAATGAGTAAATATTTGGAACTGAACTTTTTCTCTTCCTCACTCAGATCTCCCAGCCATTTCCTCCCAAATAGCATGTGACAGCATTGCTGGAATAGGTAGGAACTCAAGCATAGTGAAAAAGAAATTAATGCCTCACCTGCCTGAAACAAATGCAAGAAGTGGTGAGACTTTCATGTCTCCTTATGTAACCTGTGTTCTTATTAGTTGGGGCTTTGAGTGTAAACCTAAATATTAGTTATCTTTCTCCCATTAATTATTGTCACACAGATTTAAAGGGTCAGAGACTTGGAAGTTAATGCCTCATTCAGTGTGGGAAAAGTAACACTGTGCACTTTGGCTGCTGTTTTTCTTTCTGGCTCACTGCAGACCAATTGTTTCTGCCCTATCTCAAGTGGCTGGCAAGATGCTAATTTGCATAGGTTGGCTATTTTCATGGTGGGAAGGGGCAGCTTTAAACTCACTCTTGGTTTCAGGTGAGACTGTGGATCTCAGAACTTATGCCCAGTGTATTCATCATGTTTTATACCAGTTTTTTTTTTTCTGTATAAAAGGTAATCTTTGTGTGTTTCCTCACTACGACCATACTGGATTTCTCTTGTGGCAAGCAATTTTCTTTCCTGCAAACTAAAGAAAATCCAAAGCTTCTTGTATTGCTTTGTTTAGAGGCAGGTGATGAAGTAGGGGTTAGGAGATTTAAAAAAAAAAAAAAAAAAAACAGAAACCAAAACTGAGGTTCTAGTCTTAACGAGTTGTGAGGCTTAAGCATGTTTAACTTTTCAGAGTCCTAGATTCATCATAAAATGAGAATAATAGTAGATACTTGGCTTATCACATAGTTAAATGAGGAATTTGAAGGTGAAATGGTAAAGCAAGCAATTAAAATTTGTAATAAAAAAATAAACATTAACTTTTGATCATCTCCAACATTGATTGCTATTCTCAGTGGGAAGTGAATTCTGCCATTGGACTTCTTGAGGAAATGGTACTTCAATGGAAAGTTTATTAGAAATTGTGTCCAAAGTGAAGAATACACTTAAAAGAAAGTGAGGAGCCAGTTCTTAACAGGTGGTGAGATCTTATAAAGATACCACCAAGCACGTGGACAGATCAGCAGGAAAGCATCATCTGGCAGTCAAAGAAGGATCAGTGGCTGGATATGCTCACCTGGCAGTGGACAGGTGGAGAGGCAGCAGGAGAGCAACACCATTGGCTCCAATACTTGACATTAATCATATTCCTATGGAAATGCTGCAATTTTTACAGCGTACTCAGAGAAGGAAACTGTCAAATTCTATTGGATGTTTACTTACACTTTATTTAAGGATCAAACAAATAAGTTAAACTACCAGATGATTTTTATCCTAGCAACATCCTGAAACAGAATGGAGAAATAACAAGTTTATCATGGTGACCAAACCTTGAGAATTCTACAATGGTTTGAGGTCATGGCCTCTCTTTTGTGGTAGGAAGTTTTTTTGCAAGAAAAATACTGGCTAGTATACAGTCTATTTCTTAAAATGTAACTCTTAGCTGCAGATAGCAATTTAATTTTTCTCTGGAAACACTTGAGGGTGTTGATTCTAGCAAAAGAATTTTACTTCTTTGCCTGTTGAGGGAGCAGAGTGGCAGGCATGAATAGAGTGACAAAATAATTTGCTCAGGCAATGCAACTCTATGGCTTACTTCTAAACTCTGGTTCATATCATAGAGGTTATCCACAGGGGGAAGGTGGATTCTCTTGAAGACTGTGGAGATAGGCTGGATATATATTTAATAAGAATTTATTAATCAGTAGTATTTCTATTGCCTGCTCCTTGATGTGCCCATTATCTTTAGGCTTCTGTTGAAATACTCATGACTTGCTCATGAATGACAAGTCTTAAGCAGGTGGTTCCAGGTTGCCTTTTGTAGTTCAATAATGTCATCAAGGATCTGGGCTCCTATAATCTTTCTGCTTTGTTCTATATACATTGACAGTATCTCCCCTCATAGTCTCCAGATGACCTGTTGTAGCTCTAAACATAACTTTAAAATAGGGAACAGGGTTGGGAGACAGGAGGCCTTTCTCTTCCATGTCTTCTATCATGCAGGAAAAGTATTCCCAGAAGTCCCCCAAGACTACTTGGACTTAAATCTCATTGACCAGGATCAGATTACATGTCTGTCTCACCCATTCACTGGCAAAGGACAATGGGATTTTCATGATTGACTTACATGTTTTCAATTCATATTGGGATTAGGGAAATTCTGTTTCCCACAACAAAACTGGGGTTTTGTTCAAAAGGAACAGGTAGGAAATAGTTATGATTAGTGTCTGCCACCTTCTTTGATGGCAGAATCTATATCATATTATCTAGCTATCTTAAAGCATCTAGAGTAATTCTTGATACATGGCAGAGACTCAAGAAATTGTTAAATAAATGGTAAATACATGATTCTAGAGAGCCAATCAATAACAAAGAGTTGGGTCCAATAATAGGTTGCATTTATTGAGCAACTAACATATTCCAGGTAATTCATATTATTTCTAATTTTTATAGTTACTCGGTAAGGTGAATTTTAAGATCTCCATTTTATTATTGAGAAACTAAGACAAAGAAAGCTTGAGTAGCTTGCCCAAGGTCATAAATGTAGAAAGTGGCAAGTCTATGTGGTTCCAAATCCTGCCTTTTGCTATAATACCATAGTATCTCTCTGTATTGGGGCATGGTTTTTGGTTCACCTGGGCTTGCCTCAATTAATAATTATATTAATGTCCTCCAAGCTGGTAGAAATTGAAGTTTTTAGCTTATATCTTCTGACCCATGTCTATAAATGAATCAAACTGAATGAGAATGGAGCAGGCAAAAATGAAATGTAGGTAATATATCAGTTTCTTAAAGCTAAATTTGAGACTGTGAAAAATAAGCTACTTAAGTTAGAAGAGAGGTTATGTAGAATAAAACTTACTATTTCTGGTCAGTAGAGCCAAAGGTAATTTGGATTTGGTAATCTGGGGCTTTACGACAAAATTACGAGAAAATTCTTAACCTAGACCACTGAAAGGGCTGCATATATTTGGATCTTTCTCCAAATGGCCGCATGAGTGATTTTTCTTAGAATCACATTTTTTGTTACTCACCAGCTTAAAATTTTCAATGATTTCTTACTGTACTTAGAATTAAGACTAATTTGATACTTGGGGCATCTGGGTGGCTCAATTGGGTAAGCATCTGACTTTGGCCCAGGTCATTATCTCATGGTTCGTGAGTTCAAGCCCTGCATCGGGCTCTGTGCTTGCAGCTCAGAGACTGGAGCCTGCTTCAGATTCTGTGTCTCCCTATCTCTCTGTTCCTCCCTGGCTTGTGCTCTTTCTCTCGAAAATAAACATTAAAAAAAAAAAAGTCTTGTGATACTTTAATAATGTTCTGATGTTCCAGTAAAACTAGCCTTCTATCCCTCCATCCTCACCTTGCACCACTGTGCCCTCCAAACACTTTGGTCTCATTTTACTTCTCACACTGACCAAGTTCCCTCCTACCAAAGACATTCACACACTGATCCTTGACTGGAAAGGTCTTCCTGATGCCAGTTTAACTTATCCTCAGCCTTCAGGGCTCATGTGTCAGTTCCCTCATAGTTGTGTCCTGTTGTGTCCCCCTCCACCCCCACCTCCCGCAATTAGGTTTCTTTATTTTGTATTCTCTTGAATGCTGTTTCCTTTCCTTTCTTGCAGTTATGTCCACTTTTCTGGTTATACTAAATCTTCTGACTGTTGGATTGATGACTGTCTCTCTTTACAAGGCAGTAGTAAGGGATAGTGGTGAAGAGCACGGATTATGGAGCCAAATGACCTATGTTCCAAGTACAGCTCTAAAACTTAACTATGTGACATTCAGCAAGTTATTTTCCATGTTTCAGTTTCCTTAACTGTAAAATGGGGCATGTAGTAGTATCAACTTCTCATAGGATTGTGAGAATCTAATAGGTTAAAACATTTACAAAATACTTAGAACAGTGCCTGACATCTCAGAAGGACTATTTAACATGATCAGCTCAGTGAGAGCAGGGACTGTGTCTACTGAACTCATTTATATAATCTTACCATAACCTCACCAGAGAGCACAGTACCTTCATATGGTAAATGCACAGCAAACATTTGTTAGGTGAATAGATGAAGATAGGATCAACTACTTTAGTACATATATCACTTTTTCTCATACTTGTAGTCTTTGCATAGGACACAATAAAGAAGACACTGTATATTAGCTAACTTGACAATAAATTATATTAAAAAAGAAGACACAACTGACTTTTGTAGCTTGGAAATGCTGGACTTTAATATCCATCCATGCTATTTGAAAACTTAATTAAATCTTTAAAGTTTTGTTTTGATACTTAAGGGCATTAGTGTTTGAATCAGGATAGGCTTCTAGCCCCTGTGGGCAGGGTCTTCTCTGAACTTCTTTATAGCTCTAAATAGGGTCCAATTTACTTCTTTATATTTTCAGACTTGTCAGTTAGATGTGAATCTCAGTGAACCTTTTTTTTCTTTTATCCTATTAGAGAGTCCCCAACTTTGTACTATCTAATTGGTTGGCCTTCAGAAATTTACTGAATTTTCTGTCAGGACTGTTAATAAGCAAGGTAGATGTTTTCATGTTTTCACTCATTGTATCTTTAGCCTCATTTTTCCTCTATAATATGTGTGGTTTCTGCCCATAGACCCTTTGAACTCCTGTGTAAAGAAGATAGGCAAACAAATTACATGAGTGACCCATCAGTCAGCAGGTGGAAAGGCTTGGTTGTTGGTTCATTGATTCTTTTACTTCGCAATTTTATCTGTATGGCAAGTAGGAATCCTGAGCTGAAGGTCTTGAAGACCATTATAGTAGTTGAGATAAGAAGGCTGTTGATTGAACCTTGATAGGACAAGATTCAGGGAGCAGGTGATAGGTTAGGAGGGTAGGGTAAGAAAGAAAAGGCGAATGAGACTGAGAAGAGGGCTGATAGATGAATAAAAGAAAAAAAAATAAATGTAAATCCTATAGAAACATCCTCTAAAAGTGTCAGCCAGTACGGACAAACTTTTCTCTTACTGACAATAATGCATCTGAAATGCATTATTTAGAGAAGACAGTATTACCAAAGTCAACATGTATGGTGACAACTTGCCTTGTTGCAGAAGGAAAAAAAAAAAAAAAACAACAACAATGATGTGGAAGTGCTTCAAGCAAATGAAAATGAATCCAGTTCATAATCAAGTAAAAATGTTATGGGTCCTGAGCCAGAGAATATTCTTATAGTGGGCTTTTTTCAGCACCCTAAATTTAACCAGATGGAATGCTTTTTAAAGCACCACCCTATTCAAACTTTGGAAGTGGAGAATTTGTCTTTTAATGTTAATGGTAAATTTGCATTCCATCAAAAGATGGAACACATCATCCTCAGCTTACTTATTACCCAGAAATAAATTATAATTTAATTTATCTTTATGGTCTATGATGAATACATAGATTTTAGAAAATTTATTTCAGACGTGATCCAGTAGAGGTATACAAACAACATGGGTTGAGGCACATTAAAAATGCAAAAACTCCATTTCTGGTATACTCAAAGCCATGTAACCACAAATTCTTGTTGGTTTTAATATGAATATCTTATTTCACAAACCCCAAATAGTGAGGTTAGAGAGAGAATACTCACTATACTGAATATGGAAAAATTAATGCAGCTGAATTATTAGTAAGGGAGGATCTAGTTGCTAAAATGCAAATGGGTCAACAGCAAGTTAATACAATCCAACAGAGAACCATGGGGTCTGTCAAAAATTCTTGGTTTGGAAATAGTCCCATATTTTGCTGAAATAGCATCTTGATTTTCTGATAGCTATGACAAGGGGAAGCTGTAGGGGTGGTACAATGGACTATGCTTTTATCAGTCAGCAGGTTGACTTTGATGTCTGTTGATACTGGGAATAAAGACACAATTTTAACAGTCAACAAATATTTATTGAATGTCAAAATATATGCCAAGCACTGTGGTAGGCCCCAGGAATGTGAGAGGTGGTAGATATAAATGCAACTAAGACATTTGCTTATTCTTATGGAATTAACAAGTTCAGTGAAGAATTAAAACATGAAAGCAGTCATATTGTGATGCAGGCTTTATTTGAAATTTGCACACCATGCAAAAGGGCTCAGTGAAGCTGTTGTTACTCCTGGGGTAAATGAAGGAAAGTCTATCAGAGCCTATTACATTTGAACGGAGCCTTTGCAAGGGATTAGGACATTGTGCTTAGCCAAAAAGGAGACAGAAAGAGCAGTCAGACAGAAGAGTATTTCCAAAAGTCAGGAGTTTTGATATCTTGCCTGGGAATGACAGGTGAGTAGATGTGGCTGGATCAGAGTATGTGAAAGAGATGATATTATTACTTTTGAGCCTCAGGACAATCCTTGGAAGTGGGCAGCCATTATGATCTCTGGTTCAAAGGTAAGGAGGAGGCTTTAGAAAAATAAAACAACATAACCAATATCACCCAAATCAGTCATTTTTACAGCTTCAGTTTCATGGTCTTGGATAGTAGCTTTATAGAAAGAGCACAATTGAATTTTGGTCAATGGCATTAAAATGCTAATGTGGGAGAACATGCTGTCTTAATAAAAATAATGCTAAATAGGATAAATTCCCAAATTCTTGAGGGTGAGTTATTCATTACATATAAACTTGCCTTCTGCCGCCCAGTACATTTTTGCTTGCCCACTTTTGTCAGAAAATGACCTTTCTTGGGGTATATTGAGATGAGAGACTTCCTTCTGGATTTGCTTGAGATGTAAGTGGAAGTGGTCCACTTAAACTTAAATCCATTTTCATTGTCCTTTGAATGGTCTGCTATAGATGCATTTTAAAAGGAATTTTTGCTTGTGACATGGAAGAAAGAGCCTGAGAAATGGGTAGGGACTCCTGGTCTGGGGCATGACGGATTTCTCTCAGTTAAGAGGAGAGGATGAAGGATGGTTTAGTGTGTGAAAGAAGTAAAAGACAAATGTCTTTGGTGTGCCTGGGTGGCTCAGTTGGTTAAGCATCCAACTCTTGATTTTTGGCTCAGGTCATGATCTCACAGTTCATGAGTTCAAGCCCTGTGTCAGGCTCCATGCTGACAGAGCCAAGCCTGCTTGGGATTCACATGCACTTTCTTCTCTCAGAAAAAAATAAACTTAAGTAAACTTAAAAAAAAAAAAAAAGACAAAAATCTTGGATTTACATTTAGGAAATGGAGTCAGAAGACAAAGCCCAGAGAAAGAAAGAAAGTCAAAGGAATATGAATTATAATGAACTCTTAAAGGGGTCAGGGTAGGAGAGGAAGAAGTCAAAAGGGAAAAAGTATTTGGAAGACCTAGGCCTTACTATGTGGTTATTATAGAAAGAAATCCATATGGGAAAGTTGATGGCCTATTCAAAAGGAAAAGAAAATAATTAGGTTTCATTTTTGGGATAGGCCACACTGGATTCAAAGTTATTGACCCTTGGACATCAGCATGAAAGTAAAATTGTGTTCTTCTGTGATGAGATCTTCAAATGTAGACTATAGAAAATTGAAAGAACTTATGTTACATATCAAAAAATTAAGTATTTGGGCATCTGGGTGGCTCAGTTGGTTAAGTGTCCAACTCTTGATTTTGGCTCAGGTCATGATCTCATAGTTGTTAAGATTGAGCCCTGCATCAGGCTTCACACTGGGCATGGAGACTGCTTAAGATTCTCTCTCTCTCTC